>NW_027019306.1:6562644-6580423 GCF_013076305.1 Rhopilema esculentum
AAAGCCTTTATCTAAATACTAACCTTAATTGATGGAATAAATTCAAGTTAACCATCGATTTAATCTCGAAAAATCGGTTTATTTGACTAGGACCATTCATTATAAACTTGAGTCAATATACGAATCCACCCAACCCAAGGCATCTGCTCCTAGTTTTGCCTGCAATCCCACCGGTAATCCACCCTTCAGATTACGAACATACAGAACATATAGAGCAAGCATTTGTGCTTTTGCATTGCAATATGTTATCGGTTGATAACTGTGCGCAGTTAAGTTTGAATGATAACCAAAAAGACAGATTTATGGGTTACTTGGGTGGATTAAGCGCCCGCATTGAACAACGCAGGAGGCAGATAGATGGAAGATAAAACCCAGTGCATTGGTTATCAGCCTTCGTTTCATGTATTATGAAGGTCAGGCAGATCAAGCATTACTGCGGTGAATCAAAGGGAATCCAGCTAAATGGTGGATGCTTTAGACAGAGCCTCTTGGAGAGAAGGAGCAGGGTCTCCGAAGAAGGGGGCTAGCCCCTCCCCCACATTTTTGCAAAACAATAGAGCTTTTCTCCAATTTTTTTGTTATGGGTGTTAAATTTACCCTTGAATGCTCCCCCCCCCCACTTTCCAACCTGCATCGTCTGAGCCCACGGGGAGTGTTGTGGTGGGCAACTCTTATTTGACGTTCTGGTACACATGGCAATCCGCCAGATACTTGGGCAAGGCAACGAACTAATGAGCTTTTGGAAGGTTCACGTCAAAGAAGTTCAAATCAAATGATTACAGAAAAACCTTCAAGTGATGGCAACCGACCCACCGGACTTGTTCCCTATACAGCGCTAGGGTCTTAATTTAATTGCCTTAAACGAAATTGACAACAAATATTGGTATTGTAATGTATTTAAAGATAAAATAAGGAAATCTGTGTCGTGTGTGACACTAGCATTGATCCCTCACGATATTTAACTGACATAAATCTTTTAACTCAGCTTAATATGTCTACAACTGGTAATGCCCATAACAAGCTTATACTAACAAGCATATTACTCTAGCGTGCCTTTAGCAAATTTTCCTTGAACTGTGTTTCGTGCTTATGAAACGGGTAGTCACGACCCCGAGACAGCAATCTCGGTAATGTGGATGATGGCCAATTGTCATTTTGTTAAGGGCAAGGTGCCGTTGTATTTTACAAATATGGCATATTAATGAATTGGATAATAATCAATAAGCTATAAATTTCTTTTTAAGGACTTCTTGGTTTAGTTTCTTCTCATCTGTTTTTTCATCTGTGTTCTACTCATTTCTTTGCTGTGTTTTCAGCATCCTTTTTTATAATTTTAATTCTCAGTGTTGGGATTCAGCTCTAGGGATGTTATCTGGCGGGGGGGGGGGGAATAATTAGTTACATTTAAACCCATTAGTTACATTTTCAAGACTGCCGTGTTGAGTTAAAATTTAAGTATTCATTCTTTTTTCAAAGATCTAACTATTTTATTTTGCAAGCTCAAAGAAATGCTTTGACGGTCTGATATGAACAACACATGCTATGGAAAAGTTTTCAATTTAAAAAATTGTATTTCAAACAAGGATATTTATAAAAGTATCTGATCTATGTAAATATGCCCAAAACCTCAGTGCAGTCGCCCAGGAAAGGCTGGACGTTCAGTCAGGGCTTTGCCTTCATATGTTTCGCATTAACTACAACAGTACTGGACTCTTTGGAGGGCATAATCACATAGAGTCGTGTAAAACATTTACTACAGTAGCACAGACAATTAGATAAAAGATCAGGAAACATTGCATTGTGTCCATCATCACGATGAGGTATCATATCCAGTGAAATGGATGGAACATCATGTGTTAAAGCACCATCTTGACCCAAATTTCCTCAAACATAGCTGTCATACTACCAATTCATTTCAAACATGTTTTACCATCTTGTCCGTCACTGCTCCAGAACTACCCCTCCGCCTATCAAACTATCAAACCAACGAATACCAGAAAAAAAAACACTCTACTATATCGTTCCGTATCTTACCAAATCATGAAATAAGAAAAGCAAACACAGTGTACAAAATATACCGTGAACCAACACACGCCCGACGATGCATTATCATACCTGCAATGCGTACCGTTCCAATCAGTACCTTAATACACAAACCATACAACACCAACCACTCCACAATGCACCTCATCATAGCACACAAACCCACATACGCTGTAACACACAATTCTTGCATTGCATAGGTTTTAGCTTAGCATTATTTCTTTGAATTGTGTATTTTGACATTCATCTATAAAGAACGGGTGATTGGCTTATATATAAAAAGAATTAATTTTAATGGATTCATTTCTAGAGGGAATGCGATGTCACTTGCCCTTTTGATTGCAAGCTGTCATCCTGGTCAGCGTACACGCCCTGTTCCAGGAAATGTGGATCTGGGGTCAAGACGAGGTTCAGGACTATAGTGCAAGAGGCCACTCATGGTGGGCAAATGTGTGCAGTTGCCAACGGCGAAAAGCAGATTTCAGAGACTGTTCCTTGCCTGGAGAGGCAGTGTTTTAACTTTGTGTGGAAGGCTGATCCGTGGGAAACATGCCAAATAACAAACCAAACCAGAAGTCGTGTAACACAGTGCGGCACAGGTATTACCTCTCCATTGATATCAAAAGTCCTTCCGATACATAAAATCTAGTTTATCGAAAGTATGTCGTTACATCATGGAGTTGCAATCTATTTTAAGCTTCAAGATCTTGTTTTATGAGCAAAACCTTATTCAGATTGAGATTGGAGCTCTGGCCTTTTTTTAACTCATCAGAATATGAAGAATATTAAGATGTACCAGGCTCAACAAGGCCTGCTTGTAGTTGAATAAGGGGTATAGCCTAGCCATTTATAACGAAGTACTTTTGAAGTCATATTCTCTTTAACATTTCTATTCCTGTGATATGTGACAATCACTTCTCTCGAAACAGCATTGGTTAATGCAGCTGACACACCCCCAATATTAGCCAATTAAAGATTTGAAACTCCTGTTTTCCATAAACACTCATTTTGTCTGAACCCAACACCATTCTTTTAAATAAAGTCTGAATGCTGGAAGAAGCTTTTAACTATCGTTTCCATCTACAGGCTTTCACACCCGGAAAGTGTACTGTACTGATAGCCGCTTCTCTGGCCGTCGTGCTCGTGTGAACGACTCTTTCTGTGATGCAAAAGAAAAGCCAGCAACCAAAGACTCGTGCCTTATGTACTGCCCGGGGGATTGCGTCGTCGGGCAATGGACGTCTTGGTCGCGCTGTTCATCGACTTGCCCGAGACCAGGCCATCGCAGACGAGAACGCACTGTCCTGCGATATCCGGCACATGATGGGAAAAATTGCCCTGTGCTGGAACGCTACGAGCCCTGTAATTTAAAAAATTGCTACACGCATCTTTGGAGGACAACTCAGTGGAGCAGCTGCATATTCTACACAGGTTTTTTGAGTTTTTCTCTCAGAGTATGACTTGATCCTTTTATATTAGTAGCTTGTAAGAACTTTGAGGTTATTTTATGCAGGTAACTCTGTTTTTTTACAAGTTTCCATGGAGGTTGTTCGGTCTTTTTTGTTATGTGTAATTACAATTTCATCCAAGACGGAAATATACTGCTGGCCCTGATTGAGTCGACCAATGCAATGCTGACTGGAACCTGAATTTGCATTGACTCGCCACATGCCCACTTTTCTGAGTATCAATGTGTATCAATGTTCCTAACGGCTGTAGCTGGGCCTCCAGAATCTCAACCTTCAAGTGAACTAGGATTAGCATTTACGTTAAGTAACCAAAAGGGTCAGCATTTATGTGAGTCATACTTCTGAAGTTGGCTAGCACCTGCAAGTTATCAGTTAGTTCTTAAAAGACGTAAAGTTCGATATGATGCTTCCATTCAAATTTCTAGACATCTGTTTCTCAACCATTTCAACTAATCAGCTACTGAACATAATGATAATGACGACAAATAAATCTCTGGTTATACGTAAAATAAGTTACATGAAATAATTGCCTAATCTTTATGAAAAATTTTCCAACAGAAACCATCATTAGCATAAAGTATTCACAGTGAGAATCAATGGAAGTAGCCTTTGTGTCCACTACTGCGTCGTCTTATTTCCTGTGTTGGTATAATCATCCGGCCTAGTTTTAGAACTGCAACTCACAACGAACAGAGTTTAGGTTCTAGCAGATGGTGTACTTAAACGGTGCCCCCCTACGAGCGAGAGCTCGTTGTCCCTGCAATGGTTGCTTGGAACTTTGTCCCTTTGTTATTATAAGTATCTCATTTGTTCTTAGATGACGCTTCATGCGGTGTAGGCACACAAAGGCGAATGGCTGATTGCGTACGAAGTGATGGAAAAATAGTCCACTCTTTCTATTGCCGCGTGGAAGGTAGACGTGTTCCAATATTACTACGTATGTGCACAGTCCCTTGCCCGCGAAACTGTGAATTGTCTGAATGGGGAATTTGGTCCAGTTGTCCGGAAGAATGTAATGGTATGGCTGTTCAAAGAAGGACCAGATTCACTCTAGCACAGGCTGAACATGAAGGACAATCATGCTTGGAAAGTGACTCATTACAAGGTAAGTTGAAAACAATTTGCTGACGGTTTGCATTCTTTTACCGAAAAGTATTTAACTCTTTCATTTTAACCATGAAATTCTTCCCACTTTTTGTATTTTAAACGAACTGTAAAATTTAGTTCACAAGTTTTTTGCTCATATGTTTTTTCTACAAATGCATATTTCTTTTCCGTGACTACAAACCAGCTGCACTGTGTTGAGAAGTACTTCTCAGCATTACGACGAATCCCAGAAACCATCTGAGATCTCAAGGGTTTGAATCTAAAATTTTTCTACTGGAACGTGGCAGGCTTGAAAAGAGTCGTGGCCGGCACCTGTCCCTACCAAGTATAATTCTTAAATAGTGAGGAATTAACGGTCTGATCTAAAAAGCTTGTATTTATCACCGTTTGAAAAGGTTTCCCGTGCTCCTTACTATTACATTTCGAAAGGTTTGATGGTATAGTGATTTTCTTCTTCTTAAGGTTCCTTTTAAAAGTTCTAAGTTTGCAAATATTCGTAAATCAACTCGAGTCGACCGCAATCCGAAAAGCAACCCAAGAGCCGTTCATTGTCAGAGGTAATATACCGCGTAGGCTCCTTAATTCTCGGTGTGTTCGAGGCTTACTCTATGGCTAGGCTGGTGCTCAAAAAAAGTGGCTCCGTGAGCTAGCTGGCGACAACCACCAAATACTCCAAAGAAGTTTGGCTTTCTAAAGGCAATATCGCACCTGTACGGTTGTGCAGCACCTAAGAGTTCAAATCAAATTTTGTCTCTTTTAGACCAAACACTGGAAAAAATTCATAGCGGCAACAGCATCGATAATCTGTGTTTGTTAGTTTATTCTTATCCATATTTTAATCATTTTGCTCTTATGTTATCACAGAATTTCGGTCCTGTCCTATGAAGCCGTGTTTCACTGTGCATGTCGGGGAATGGGGCGATTGCATTCCTAATGGTGATAACAACTGCGGTTATGGAACAATGAAACGAGAAGTGAGCTGCACGAGAGACGATGGGAGACTGGTCGATGATTCCAATTGCTTGCAACTAACTACAGGTGTGACTTGCATGTATTCCTTCCCAAACTAGAAAGTAAACAGCACGCGCAGTGGTACCGTTCGGCTCCATGAACGGAGGGGGGCGTGACTTGATTGGAGGGGGGCGTGACTTGATTGGAGGGGGGCGTGACTCGCCAGAGTGAGGGGCAGTTGGCCCTTTCCCAAACTATAAATGGGAGAGCTGAGGCTTACGCCATGCTTTTTTAATCGATAAATGTTGAAAATTTATCATATACATTTATCAGCTCTGATTTTATGATAAAATTACAACTTATGACAATACAGTTATTGAGTACATATGTACAATGTATTACATTTACTATATCTTATGTAACAATTTGACAAATGTCCAAATTCACGTCAAATTTAAATAAATAACGAGATAACTTAGAATGCCTACCAGAAGGAAGGAGATAACCCAAAGAATAAACTAAGATATCCTATATAATATCTCACGAGAGGCATCCTTTTCCAGGTTCCATTCCGAAAGAAGACATATGCAGAATTCCATGCAATGGTGATTGCGTGACAGCTCAGTGGTCAGGCTGGAGTTCTTGTTTCGGGCTCTGTACGGTCAAAAACGAATCAATATTCAGTTATGGGGTACAAATACGTACTAGACATATTTTACGACAACCTACCGAATATGGGATACGGTGTCCTCGTGACTTGGTGCTAAGGGAGAAATGTGACAAACCATTGTGTTTCACATTTTCTTGGAAGACAGGGCCATATATTGGAAAGAAAAGGTAAGATGCAGATTGTGTAAGCATGCATTTGTAAGTAATCCAGTTAAGAATATCCTAGATGCATTCGGTTATCAATTAAACAGTTCGGATTGGTTTTTTATACTGGCTACCCTACGCAGGGTGAAGATTTCGTAACGTCGGCAGTAAAATAATATTAAACTGGGGTCTGCAAAGCTCCAAATGAATGAAAAACGTGTATGAAATCCCTATTCATCTTTAACACACCGACAATATTTTTAATTAATCTCATTGCACCACAGGGACGTTTGGTGTGAACGATCTGATGGCCTAAATGTCAGCAATGGATGCGATTTGGCGTATAAGCCTTCGACAACGCAGTTATGTCAGCCAAAGTGTCAAGTGACTCATTCGTTTTGTAACTCAAAGAAAATTTGCGTTTGCAAGAAACATTACATTCCAATCCTGAGCAGCCATGGTCACTTGATACACTGTTTGTCTGACTCAAATACCTTCAGAAATAGAACGAAAGATAATGATGTCACCACAAATAAGTCTTCTAGTGGAGGAAAGGATAGTTCGTGTGAGTTTAAGCTAACAAAACATTATTTCATCTGTGAAATGAACCTCTGCACGTCTATGCTTGACATTTTCAAACCATTGAGGTAAAGTTTCTATTTTAAGAGTACTCCGTGAGCTTGTAGGTTGCCAGAGGCAGACATGAAGCATATTTGTTGCTCGATAATATGAGCACTTCACTAAACGACCTTGGAAATGCTTTCCAGGTACAATATAAGATTAAGCCATGTTTATCTTCTGTTAGCCAATGAATGAAAGTAATATCAATGAAAAGCCCTTATATTTTCTTTAATCCATGACGTTGTCAGGAAACTAAAATGGCTTATTGATACACGACAAGATGCAGATTTTGAATGTCTTTTTCTTGTTCTGGCACTACATTTTTATACTCTTATATTGTCAACTGGTTCCATTTAGGGTTTGGTGATCTGCCAATAATCATATGGATTGTCATCGGCGTCTGTTTTGTTTACTTCTTGCTATTTTTGGCCATCGTCATAGTGTACACAAGGTACGTTAGCATTCACATTCATGTAGTAAGGACTAAGTTACCGACCTCTCTAAGGAAAAACTCAGAGTCAAGAAAACTGATGATCCTTCTTCCGGACACCAACCTTTCAACTTCCGAGCTGAAAAACTTGAAAACCTTCCTCAGATAAATAACGGGAAAGGTGGGGTCTGGATGAGGCATTTTATTTCTTGGTTTTCATTGGTCGCTAACCGGTTCTGTCATGCTTTCTGGGCCTTTTAAAACCTCTAACCATTTTTCTCTCACTTTTAAAAAGAAAATCCTCACTAGGAATGTTGATGGAAACAAAAACAGAAATTTTGAATAAAAACTGAGAACAAAAGATTGTTAAATAATAAAGTTATTTTTATAATCCTTCCAAGGGTACAACATCGTCGAAAAATAAGGAACCATATTTTTGGTGCAAGATAAAGGCGAAACAAAAAATTTTGTTAGACATAGTGTTAAACTGCAGTGTGGAAAATATACTTTCTCTACTAATAATGTGAAATGGAAACTTAATGGTCTCCTTCGGAAAAAGGTTAAATAAAAGGCAACGATTGATCGTAGCGGAGAAACTTGGAAGCAATGGTCAGCTCTCAAGAATGTTTGTTTAGATCATTTTTGCTAATATTGCGCCACTTGCGAGCATCAGTAAAATTTTATGACTATAAAGATGGTGAAGTACAAATCATCAAATTTTAGGCGGCGTAAGAGTGGACCGAGAGTTCGACGAGCAAGCACAGCAGATGTTGGCACCCTGACTAACCCAGAAAGAATACCGTTAACCGAGCATAAGACTGGACACCACAGAACTGACAGCAAGATGAGTTTTGCGACCTCAAGTGGTCGGGGGTCAACCATGTCAGCAATAAGTGACCATGACGACGGGGAGCAATGGCCACAGCCTCCTGAAACTGTTGTTGTTTCTGAATTCATTCGACAACATCTTAAGAACTTCAACAAAAGCAGCTTTTGTTCAACGTTAAGTGATGAATCTTTACAAGATAAAAGCCAAGCCTACGGTTTGTCGAGAGGGACAAGTTTTGATGCTACAGGGACCTATAAATCTTTTTAAGGCACATATGGTTGAGTTACATGTCCAAAAATATTCTGCATGTTGCATGGTAACTCTGCCCGACAGTTTAATCCTCTGTGTGGGCCTTTAATTCTTGTTCTTTTGATATAGATATTGTTCTAGTGTGAAATACACGCATGCACCATTAGATACGTTAAGTGGGGAAAACACCCTTTCCGTTTAGGGAAAACAGTTTGCTTTCTACCTTGCATTTTGCTTCTATTTATCCAAAGCCTAGACAGGTACAGGATGTTTTGCCATCATTTCTAAGAGCTGGGAAGAGGTCAGTTCCGTATTCTAAAATTCTGGGCGTTTCTTGTGACGTCAGGTTAAATCACAGCAGGACTAACCCGTAGTGTCCCAGTCTAAGTGTTGCATGGGATATGGAGATGACCCTAGAGTGATTCTTATTTAAGAAATAAAGAATAGATTGACATTTATAACACGTATTATCGT
This sequence comes from Rhopilema esculentum, assembly GCF_013076305.1. The sequence goes on from NW_027019306.1 coordinate 6,571,631, forward strand.
AAGTATTTAGAATAAGCGAAGTTAAAATTATGCTTGTATTTGGTTAAAATCTGATGCATAATAAGGGAGAGTCGTTTACCAATATTGGTGCGGAATTTTAGTGACTAATGATTATTGATTTAACGTAAAAAATGTGAAAATGGTAGTATTGAAATAAAGTTTATCAATTAGAAAGTACATTTATTGTTCCAAAGTTTGTAAATTTGTTTGCTAGCTTAAAGCAGGTTTTGAAAAAAGTTCTGTGTTAACATGGAGGTTATGTATGCTTTCTTTTCTGAAAATGAGGAGCAATTGCATCATTAAATTAACTGCGAAATAATAATCCCAGTCATATTTTCAAAGTAATTGATAACAAACATCTAACTTAAATTGTTAACAGTTAGACCTTAACTGACTTTTTACACAATCCTTGATGAACAATTTTTTGGCGGTACAGAACTTGAAAATGGCTTTGAAAAAAACAAACATTTTACAACATATTGGCTAAAAGCTTTTTCGTCTAATACTTCTCAGAGCAAAAAACGTCAGAATAAGGGTCCGAAAGAACACGATGAAAAATATATACCCAGTCGTGGATCAAAATAGACAAATCAGAAAAACGCAAACACAATCAGTGCCGCGTGCCTAAAGATGTTACTACTCGCTTAAAAATATTTATCTAGCTGCCACGCTCATTTGGCTGCAAATAATGAAATACTGCACCTGCTATTAAGCCTCTCAGCATACAAGGAGATATTACTCATATTAATTTCAATCTTAGATTAAGAGGAATATTTCCACGTCATTGCTGCGATAGCTTGCTGTGTGACAGAGAAAACAAGTTGTTTACTGGATAACGGAAACTTGTCAGTAGAACAGAAACGGTCTTCAAACAAATGTTCTCCATCATCGATGAGAAATACGTAAGCATAAATTATGCTTATAGGTTTTATAACCTCAATGCACAAGTTTGTGCATGTAGCTTGAAAGCCGGCTCTTAATCGTTTCAAAATAATTTAACAGCTCAAAATCATTTTAAATAATCTAAATTCGTTCAAATTTTTCAGTGTTTTATTGCATTTATCTTATGATTCGTTTAAGTCAAACGTGTTGATCGTAGCAAGCATTTTACAATTAAATTTAACAGCTAATTGTTATGGTCTTACGTCAATATAATAAGACGTGCTATCAATAAATACAATATGATTCCTTTACATATTTTAGATATTTAATACTCAAATATTGTGTACAAGCTTTATATATTTTTAAACATTGGCTAAAATATCATCAACTTAAGTTTGCCGAGAAGAGGAATAAACGTCCCCTTCTTAAAGTAAAACATCAAGTTTTAGGAATTATGGATTAATTTCACCAATAAAATAGGCAACTTTCGAGACCAATCATACATTGTTTTTTGTTTGGCAGCGAAGAAGTAGAAGATTAGTTGAAATGAAATAGCTTGACGGGAGCAGGAAAAAGCATTGATTTTTTATCGATTTTTACGGTAAGTTTGATCAGTCTGTCAGTACAGAAAAGCTTGACTTACAAAATAAGAAACACATGCAGGCCTGAACTGTCAACTATCTTCAAATCTAATGTCAATTCATGTCTAATCGATTATGTGCTAATTAAAAGATACAAAGATCTATTTACAAGGATGAAATGACAGGGTTAGCTACTGTGTATTTAAAGACTAATTAAAGAAATAAAGCGTAAGATCAATCATACAACATATAACAAAAAAAATGAATTAAGGAACAAACCAACATTTTCATGACGATGCAGCCTGCTTGATTTGCTTTAATCCTTGCAAATATATGTATTTTGTCTGTTCAGCCATTTCTTGATAAATTTTCAAGTCCTCATTTTTCGCTCTCAGTGTTGACTCCAGTGCGTCTTTGATAGCTTCATTTTCGTCTATTTGAATCTCAAGCCTAAAAATGTAAGAAATTGCAATAATATCAAATAAGAAATTCAAAAGCGTGCCCAAAGGTTTCCACATAAACTGTTTCTTTCTATAAAAGCATCGTTGACTTCTAAATCCAGAAAACCAAGTGTTTTTAGGGTAATGAAAATGTAGAATTCGTTCCTTTCTCATCCAATCTTCGTTGCTTTCGAAGTTTTATTGTTTTGAATTGTGTTTGGTATTGCATAACCATAGAACTATAGAGCTTTAAGTGCATAAAGAATCTGTTTATTAAAAAGAAATTCCTTCATACTTCGTACGATAAGGTTGGAACGGTTGCAAAGACTTAGAACGAGAGGGCCTGGCTATGCAATACCAAAGACAATTCAAAACAATAAAACTAGCAAATAATTTGAATTTTTATGAGAAAAATAAGCGAATGCAAGTGAAGATAGAAAGTGGTAATAGAATTATATACGTAAAAGGAAAAAGGGATTTGAAAAAGCGGGAAATATACAGCATGGAAAATAAAACGAACGTAACAGCATGGAAAATAAAAGATGACAAAAAATGTATGAGAATGTGCAACTTTATATTGTACGACAGGCAAGCTAGTATATTTATGGAATCTTTACAACTCAAAACAATCCATAAACAATCTAAATCGCAAAGCATAAACCTTGCATACCATACCTTGCCCGCAGTTCTTCCAACTCCTCTAGCATTTCCTCCGCTGATTTTTCCTTTGTGCTTTTTTTCCCTGCCCGACTGGTTGGCCTGTTTTTAACTGAGCCCGTCTGCAATTTGTTGGAAACTCTCAGACGCTCTACTTGTTTTTCTAATTTTACATTTGTTTTTCTCAATTCAATGACTTTATTTTCACGCAATATATACTCTTCCCCAGCAGAATCAAGTCTGAAATCAAAAACATACCTCGTTATCAATTGCACGTAACCAAAAGTTTTCAAAAAACTGAATTTTATTGTGTTAGCAAAACTTAAGCCTGTGCAGTTAATGGAATTACCTACCAAAAATTGGCAATGCGTTTATCGACTATAAATTTATCTCATAAATTATCTATTGATGAATGATCTAAAATGCTTTTCATATTCACAGTTCTAGCTTAAAATCATTTACATTTAATCTAGGCCTGTTTTTGTAAATGAAAATGTGATACAGCATGCATACGTTCACTGAAAATAGGATGCTTTTAGGGGTACCTGCACTTATTGGAAAAGCAGAATGGTTTTGGCAGGAGCTATTCAATATACGAGAAACGAAAGGTAATAGCTTTAGGTAGGAACCATGTGAGGCTAATACTTCACGGCATCACTCCAAAGTCTTATACAAGATGACAAAATGGAAAAAATGGCTATCGTATCACTGTAATAAACATACTGAACTTTAGTGGAATTATTCAGTTACTAATATATGACTTTGAGACTAACTTAAAATGTCCGAACTAAAATTTTACTTATCCTTGAGCATTTTATTACGACTTAAACAAAGCAAGAAAAATCAAACCTTTTCTGTAAAACATCAACAAGCTCTATCAGTCTATCTCTCTCTACTTCTACAGCCTGCAGCATCGTTCGTATCTCTTGGAGTTTTGACGTATCAGTTTCACTAGCAAAAGAAGTTTGGTAAGATAATATTGCGAATGCATATAAAGAGCCGGGGCGCTGGTAGAAGGGGTCGTAGAAATAGATGCACCCACCTCTCCATACCATGGTCATTTGCTGGTACCTTATGCTAGATTTGAAATCTAAAATACCAGTTAGACTGAACAGAGAATGATAGAATAAATGGCAACGAGAGAAGTGGTAAGAGGTATTATCAAACAGGTATTATTTTTTATACGATGAAATTAGATACGGAAAGAAAGGCAGACAAGTTCAGGGAAAATTGGAGACTCAAATTACCTCTTAGAATAACATTTTGGGAAAAATCAGATCTGAGTACGAGAATCACAATGTAATCAAAGAGAGACAGCGGCTACTGGTTTCAGTAACAAAAGACAGTTTCAGGTGTGGAGCAAGTCAGGTTGCCATCACTCCTTATTACTAAAGCCAGGGTAACGGGCTAGGAATATAGAAATACAGAGACTTGCACTACGCTATAGTAGGCAAATTCGGGAAGTCTGAATCGCAGTTACAAATGCCAAGATTGCAATCGATGATAAAGAGAGAAAATAAATCAGTTACCTTGAAGCACTTGTTGCTCTCCTGAATCTATTAACGTATCCATTTCTTCTGTCTGCTGACGTAGGAGGTGTTGGAATAAAGGATGGTTTTGACTTGCTTATTGGCCTTTGCTCTAAATCGTCATTCTTTGCCCTTTCTTTTTCGCGTAATTTTATCTGTTTCAAGCTTTCGAGTTCATTTTCGAGATCCCTCACTTTATTTTCTTGTTCTTCAATTTGTCTCTTCAGCTCTTCATTTATTTCTAAATCCTGTTTGACTTTAATAACGCGACTGTTAGAATGTGATTCCATTTCTTCCTTTTCTTTCGACAACTTCACATTTAAGTTTTTCAGATACTCTTGTTCCCTCTAGAGAGTGAGACGCAAATTACAGGAAATGCTTGCAGAAAAAGAAAGGTGGGAAAATCCTGAGATTTATAGTGTTTTGATAAAGATTGAACTTTTCAAATAAAAATGCTCTTAAAAAATTTATCACAAGAAAATACATTAAAAAACGAAAGAAAGACAGAAAACCAAGTTAATCGTAGAATAAGATTGTAAGATAGAGGACATTAATTTAAATACTCGATATGAATAATGAAAAAGAAACAAAATTGTTAATAGTTAAAGTACATGAGTGTTAAAGAGAAAGAAGTTAGCTAATTGAAAAAATATATTATCGCCTAGTGACATCATGTCAATTTAAAAACATGTATGATTTGGTGCTATTCGTGAAAAATATTCTGAAAATGGATGGAAATGTTATATACACTTGAAAGCTACTGGAAAGAAAACAAATATCTGACAGAATACCATCGCACAATTGCATTTAGTTTACTATGGCTATGAGCACTTGTATACGACTGTGGAATTGATGTAGGAGACAAAACGAGCTGCATTTACCAACAAAGCAGACACAAGTTCGTCGTCGTGTTTCCCCTTTTCTGTTAAAGTATTAACTTGCGCCTTCGCACTCTTTAATTCTTTACTCAAAACTTGACTCCGCGTCTTCGCAGCATCGTGCTTTTCTTTCAGACGTGTGTATTCCTTTTGTAGAACTTCTAATTCGACTTGCAATTTCTGAAATAAAATATACTAAAAACCAACAAAAATATTTTAGAAGAAACGACTTGCATGACTACATTTAAATATTTTGTTGACGATTGGAAAACAATAAATGGCGAAAGAAGACTTAAGAAAATGATTGAACTTTACAACTAAAACTTCAAAGAAGCTAGACTTTTCTTCTCCAATATCAGAGTTTTGCCCAGTTTGGGTAAGAAAAATTTATTTAGTAAGACTTATTAAGTAAGACTTATTAAGTAAGACTTAGTGAGAATTAGTAAGACAGTAAGACTTAATGTCTCACTTTGCTGTTAGTACTTTTGGGTACTCTATAATCAGCGGGTATCGGCAACCTGGCGTCATCATCGAGTGTCTTGAATTACAAAAAGGTTTCTCATACCTTTCAATGAAAGTAATTTTCTTTTAGATATCTTGTTAAGATATGCTTATGAAGAAACTGAGGGCACCACCACGGTTAGCGAACAAAATAAAAAACTCACAGCTCCTGTCGCAAACACAGTTTGATGCAAAATGAAATCTAACCTGTTGGTTATCTTTACGTTCTTGTTCAATCTTCTTTATTGTCAATCGTATCTTTTCATCGTGCATCGAGGTTGCAAGTGGACTTTGATAGCTCATCGCAGATAACGCAGACATGTTGCCATCTCTAGAAGAAGACCTAGTTGACTGTACTAGTTTTCTCTGCAAATCGGAGACCTGCCAAGGGAACAAGATCACAGTATGAAATCGCAGTTAAATCAAAAGAAAAGAGGTTTCAGAGTAGTAAACAGAAGTGAAAGTTTGGCGTGACTAGCAGTACAACTTCCACAGTTTTTGGTGCTAGAGGGATGCCATAATGAAGACTTTCTTTCAGTAGAAATGGTCAAGTTAAGAAAATGGCAGGCCAAACAAACGTTGGCTACTAAGCAAAAAATGTTTTAACTACGCTAAGATGAAAAAACTTAATCTGTTGCTTACTGTTAGTGTTAGCCACACCAAGATAGTTTAAAAAGAAAATTATTTACTTTCTAAATATATGAAAACGCCTTCCTCGTATCATGTCATGGCGGCATTAAAAACGGAAACAAATGTATGCAGATCAGGATCGTTTTGAAGCAAGCTGTGTCAAGGATGGACTTCAAATTTCTACTAACAAAATATGTAGATTTTTAGGGATTGGAAAATTTAAAAATGAAATTTAAAAGTTTAGAGTCTTCTTGGTATAGAGACAATGTTAACTAATAATTTTTCAAGGAATCCATTCCAAACTTCAATGACCCTTTGGATAAATCCATCTTTGGTTGTTTGGAAACTTCTCTTTTTACTTTATTTAGCTGACTTAAACGAAAAACCAAACATGATCAAAAATGTTCAGATCAGATCCTTGTGTAGGCCAGGGAAGGAAGTCGATACTTTCCTTTCAAGGCCTTTGCCAAACTTGGTAACATTGTTGCGCGACAAAGTTGCTCGAAATTTTGTTGATTTTTCGCCGTCGAATCATTGTGGCCAAACTGGGCAACATTGTCGTACAGCATCTACTGCTGATGTTGTTACAACAGCGCGCCAAATTTGATCTGATAAATGGTTTTCCGCGCCATATTTGATTTGAGCACAAATTTTGAAAAATAAAGATGCAGCAACTGAAAGCTGATTTTGACATCACAACACTATTGTTGCTTTTAGCACTCTTTGGTCGAGCACGCGTAGAAGCAGTAGCATTTGGCCAATTTATTGTTTTCGAAGAACTTCCACTTGGACTTGTTTCAGATTATACCTTTTTATTCTTCCAACACCATTCTTTCTCTTCAAGGACTTCTTCCCATTCTGTATAATCAACTTCAAAGCTTAAACTTTGACAGGCCATCTTATTTGAATCGAGTCCAGCACATTGTTTTGCACTACAACACTGCGCATGTTGATTTTTCTCAGATGAATTGTTGCTCGACAATGTGGCCAAACTGGAAAAACATACAGCTGAGCAACAAATGTTGCCGAAAAATGTTTGAGCATGTTCAAACATTAGAGCAACAAAGTTCTTGATGAATTAGGAAAATATTATCTTTTGAAGAAGAAATCAATGGTATTAAATGACAATTATTGTCAATTCTAACCTTGTTCTGCAAATTCAAAATTTGCTGTTGTCTTCCTCGCCAATTGCTTTCAGAATTTAGGAGTTTTTGAATATCAACATCTTCTCCAATCTCATTTGTCAAAACCTAAAATGATGCAAAAATGCATTTTAACTTAAACGTTATATCTAAATATGCTAACCATCACCGTCTTTTTTTTAGCACTGAATTTCGTGTGAGCACTGAATGTTTTGTGAAAAGTCGTGTGAAAACTATTTGTCATCGTATGACTGATTTAGGAAGTACTGCAGAAAATGATGTAAACATGTTAAAATAAATTATATGCAATTACACTTATTTTTTCTTTCTTTTAATGTTCCCCAATCAGGTTCAAATGCTTGTCCTCCACTTCAAGTTGTGTAAATGCAAACAGCTTTAAAACCTGTTCGATTTGAGACCAAATACAAATCAATAAAATAATCAGCAACCGAAACTGGAATCTAAGTCAAAGGCTTTGGTTACACGATTAACTTTTGTGCTACAAGTTACTACCTTATGTGCTATTTTCAGCTCTTTCTTCTGTGATTCTACTTGGTTTCTATATTCAAAAACTTTAGATGTCAACTGCGTGACTTTGCCTTCAAGTTCTGCTACCTTGTTAACCTGCAAGAAAGGAACAACTGATGAAAATTTTCAAGAATCCATTTCCCCATATTATATTTCAAAAAGTATATAAAGTAAGATGTAATCCAAGCCTCCAATGTTTATAAACTGTTAGCTACCCCTCTTTATTATATTGTCTTTTTTCCTTTTCTCGTCTGATAATAGCAATAATCATATATAATTTTTTTACATTTATTGACCTGATATTGCTTTTTTATGTATGCTTCTGAAGCTTTTCTGCATAACGCAATTTTCCTGTAGTTTTCAATATAAAAATTACAAAGCCATGGATAAATCAACTGAAAATGAATAAAGACTGAATCGCTTTCACAGAAATAATGCAAAATTATCCTCGAAACCCCCCCCCCTTCGAATAAGCCCCCACCCTAGAACTACAAATTATAAATAAGCCCTCCTCGAATTAACCCTCACTGCTACCGTAAATTCTCAAATTAGACCCCTCAATTTGATGATTTTTGCCATCTGAGGTTGCCTATGGCGTTCTATTGAACTACCACAACAAATTCATACTTTTGGTAGTAATTAGTTAAATGCTCATAAAGAAATTTCTACTAAAATAAACGAGGTCTTTTAAGAATGTCTTCTTTATAACCCCCCCCCCCCCTCGAATAAGGCCCATCAAAAACTAATTAAATATATAAATATAATAATAATCAAAAATAATAAGCCCCCAGGGGGGCTAATTCGAAAGGCATAATATCATAGTATCATGTTATACTAAGAATGCCGAAGTTTTTTTCACCCTTCAGCGTCCAAAAGGCGTACGGGGGTGGGAAGGTTCCGGGAAGGGGGGGGGCTGAAATTTTTTTTTGTGCCCCGAAAAATGATAAACGCCCCAAAATTTTTAAACGAGTATAAAACTTTAAAAAACCACATGTGGAGCTTCTAATATTAGTCAGAAAATGAAA
>NW_027019306.1:6580523-6620978 GCF_013076305.1 Rhopilema esculentum
AATAATCTCAACTGCTTACTTTGATTGTGTGATGTTATTATATATCACAGCGAAGTTATCCGAATGTTTATATATTATCAGGCCTTAACCTAGAATTGTTAAATTATAAGGGAAACAAAATGATATTGTATTATAACTTTTAAGTATGTTTTTATGTTTTTACTAACGAATATGAGAATAGCATTCTTCAATGTTGTTATATACATATCACAGATGATATTCGTGCTTATGATAATGTTACTCAACAGAAGTAAATAACAATCGAATTCATAACTATAATATATGATAAAACATGATATTATAAGCTTTTTAAGTTATTGCTTATGTTTTTATTACAAAAAAACAAAAATTAAAATGCATTATTCTGACTGTTGTAAAATATCAATCACATGATGTTATATTCGATGTATCTCAAAACTCTACATTATTCAAATTATAACCTTAAAATATTTTAAATAGCAGCAAAAATATTAAATTATGGGAAAAAACGAGCATTGTAAGCTTTAATATATATTTAGGTATTCTGATTCGTTTACAAAAAATAAAACAAAACAGCATAAACATTTTTCGCCACCCCCCCCGCGCCGATGTTTGTGATAATTTGCATGACACTGCTATTCTCCACCCCAATCAATACTTCGACCTTTACAAGCTTCCCTTCCGCCCTACCTACCCAGGCCCCGCCAAGTGGCTGCAGGCCATGGCTCACTATCATATTTAAAGTTATCGGATGTAAATATATTAGTCAACTAATGTGTATAACTTATAGAACTTTTGTTTGACTATTTCTGCATCTTCTAATACTTGATACATGCATTATTTATTCCATGTTGTTTCAGTCTTCCGCTATACTGACAGTACAATATTTTAGCTTATACTTTCATGCTTTATTTTACTGGAAAAAAAAAAAAAAACTTTTCGAACATTTATAACACTTCATTGGACTATTTGTAATCGTGACGGTGGATCGGGGATTCACCTGGAAATCCCCTTTCAGGTATTCAGACACCGTCCCCAGTTTGTGCTGAACAAGAAAGCCCCTTAAGTCTCTCCTAACAATGCTGTTTAAACATAGCTTTAATCAGACTTCACAACTCGAAAACACTGCAGACTTTTTAAAGTAAAATATTATTTTTTTGCCTGAATTACACAAATTGCCACCTGATGGTCTACATGGCCTACTTCACACAAATTAGTGTGCATAAACACTACTCATTCTTCAGCGAACCTCAACGCCGAATTCCATTGACATCTTTTGTGCGCCGCGGATGTGCGTAGCGCCCAAGATGAGCAATTCGCAATTTAAAAATCAAGGTGGTCCATCGGATTTTGCTTCCGCTAGGGTGAGCGCCAGAAAAGTTGATAGGTTTAAATCTTTTATGTGCGTCGGCCACTTTGAAAGAAGCACTTGGACTATTGCAATGCTCATTGGGCGCTTACGGCCCGCGCGGCGCGCACAAGGAAATGTCAAATGGAGACATACATCGGCCTTAAAGCCGGTCGGACCTTGTGAATCATAACTGAACAGCCACAGAATTTATAAGCATAGGTGTTGCTTTGAATGATCTAATCTACCCATTCATAAGGAATGTCTTACCGTACCAGCACTTTATAACAGACCAAGTTAAACCAGCAATCTTCTTTGAGTTAAATATTCTTGTAAACCTAAATGGGCCTAGAAATCAGAATACATATGACTTTTACGGACTGTGAAACAAGCTTTAAGCCGTGAAACCTCGGAGTAGCATCGTTAAAACCTTCCCTGTTCATATATAAAAACCCAAAAGCATGAGTACAGCTCACTTTTACACATCGAAACACTTTACGACAGCAAGATACAGTAAATCTTCTTCAGTCAATATGTCTTTGTACCATGAATGTTTATAAACAAGCAATACACAAGTGTCTGATGGTCACACTTGAAGTCTCAGTGGTTGAACTCTCAGTGTAACCGTCCTTCTTACATGTTTGTACGGCATCGAGTACTCAAAACAGAGCCAGTTAGCAATAATCCTCTTCAATTTAATGATGTGCGTGTACATGAATTGTTATTAATAGCATTCCAAAATGCCTGGGGATCACGGTTAAAGCGTAAACCCAGGGCTACAACTATAGGAACCGTCCTGTTCATATACAAAAACCCGGGCAAAACCTGATTTTTTTACCAAAAGTTTTTTCCCTACACGGCATCAAGTACTACATCCCAGACCAGTTACTATTAATCTTTCTTATTCAAATATGTCTTGCACATGAAGTTGTTTATTAACAAGCATACACAACTCCTGTGTGATCACATTAGCTTAGTTGAAACACCAGAGTTGCGACTATTTAGAGCCGTCTCCTGTTCTACATATATTTGTACGGCAACGAGTACATTTAAAAAACAGACCAGTTATAGTTCAATTCATTAGTCAATATTTGCCTTTTATAGTTGAGGCGCATATTGCCTTGCACATTATTTATTAAAATTCTATACTAATAAGCCTACAACATTGCCTGATAAGTGGCTTCAAGCGTTTAGACTCAATAGTTTCAAACTTAGAAACTGTCCTCTATCTACACACCAAAATTTGTACAGTCTATACGCATCCCAAGTACAATTAAAAACGAGACCAAATTTGGATTAATTTAATTTCTCATTATTCCAACCATGCTTTAATGTAAAATAGTGTATAATAAAGTATTATAATTTAATTAAATAATTTGTTTTACAGTTGGCGCCTTTTACTAGATGAAGTTAATAGCATTACAATGGAAGGCTAGTAAACGGTCAAACAATTTATGAAGAATGATGTATAAAATTGAATATGATGTTACATTTAAAATGTTTAAGGAATAAATATTCTAATAAACTAACCCAGATGTAACGATAAGGTTCTGTTAGGAAAGTGAGGGTGAAGAACCATTAATAAGCAGCTCGTTTTTGATGGAGCTTAGCTATAGATCCACTGCTGATCAGTTGGGCTAGGCCAAAGGCCTGAAAGCCCGAACAAGTAACACTCTAAGATCTACTCCTTCTCTGAACTTCTAATATTCAACAGAAAGACTAACTTATATCGTGATCACACATACTAATAAAAATTAACGGAAGTCTAATTAACCAAGACAATACGAGCTCACACTACATGTTGAAAGACAACACCATTTGCCATACAGAGACGTTCATAACACAACAGGACCTTATCAAACATGTGACTTTTAACACGCAACGGTGAAAAAACATTACTAAATATTAGATATGAAAAATCCAAACCGTTTAACACCAGCAATAACATATTTACATATCTACATGCGCATTTACAGGCGTGTGCTCTGATTCTTTTTTAAATGTATGCCAATGAATTGGGACTCTCTTATTAATGTTAAGGTAGTGTTGCCACAGGCTTTAGACCTAACTGTAGACTGTATTTTAGACCTAACTGTATGGTGAGGTGTCAGTTTATCAAAATCGCCAACAGTTTCATTGATCCAATTCTTGTTTTCAGTGATCTGATTTATTGTACCTTATTGTGCTATACAATTTTCCCACAGGTATCACCATTGTGTAAATCACTACCACATTGTACAATGCGTTCTATTTTATATTCCACAGTGTACCAGAGTAGAATTTTTTCTTACTGAGTCAATTCCTCCCTGTTTTTAACTAGGATGGGCTCACGTCCGGCATCAGGTCTATGAAAATGGGGGCCAAGGGATAATTTTAACAACCCCATAACAAAAGAATTTCAAAAAAGGCCTATCTGTTTTGCAAAGAAGTAGTCGGGGCGTCCATGCCTCCCTTGTAGAATCCAGTTATAGGTTTATCACACCAAATTTTCCTGAAAATCTTTGGCAGTTCTAAACGTGAGTGTGATTGGTAAAAACGGGGTTAATTGATTCTGATTTGCGTATCTTTGGCCTACATGTTTATGTGGTTGTAGACCCAAAGTGTAACTCTTAAGGGGAGGACTAATACAAGTGGAGTCTGATCAGTGTGCTACTTTCATAAGAGCATTCGAGGCTGGCACGTGTTTGAACTGCGAGCAAAGTATAAAAACAACTATTACAGAGACCACGAAATTTCGTTAACAAATGCAGTGACTACGTCGGAATGAAATCATGTTGAAGGGGGGGGGTGGGGGCTGGGCTATTTGTTCTTTCTCATTTCAGCTGCACCTGTAATAAAAGCAAAACATACCACACGTTTAAACATAAAAAAAAAGAAACATAAATTATTGAGGGCGTCCAAGCCCCTGACAACTAATTAGTTAAATGCTCATAAAGAAGAAATTTCTACTAAAATAAACGAGGTCTTTTAAGAATGTCTTCTTTATAACCCCCCCCCCCCCTCGAATAAGCCCCCATCCAAAAATATTAAAAATAAATAAGCCCCCAGGGGGGCTAATTCGAGGATAATATCAGTATCATGTTATACTAGAATGCCAGTTTTTCACCCTCAAGCGCAAAGGCGTACGAGGTGAGTTCCGGAAGGGGGGGGCTGAAATTTTTTTGCTCGAAAAATGATAACGCCCAACATTTTAACGAGTATACTTTAACACATGTGAGCTTCTAATATTAGTCAAGAAATGATTAAAATGCAACGTAATTAAAATAATGCTAACTAATAAGCATTTTTAAAACTTTTTTAATTGAAATAAGAGAATCTTTTCCACGACAGAGACCAAATATATCGATTATTTTATCGATATCTTTTTGTGAACATAATTTGCATCATTTTAAGCAATTCGCACACATTTTGCTTACCTGTCTATTCTTGTGATTGTTCTCTATCGTACGCCTATGCTCAAGCGTTTCTAAACTAAAGTGCAATGTTTAATAGCATTGCGGTTCTCTTTTGCTCAGACGTGTACTCATTTTTAACCTTTGTTGCCACTGAGCATCACAAACATTTTATTTCAGGAAATAGATTCCTGTCCACATCAATGAAACTTTCAAGCATACATGTAAAAATGTAATGAACAAATTACTGAACTTCTACATACATTCTTTGACCCATCACTTCCTTCCTCTTCTGCTTTAGAGAATTGTTTTGGTTTAGCTGACAACTTTCTCAACTGTCAAATAATGACATCAAGTGGTTACTAATAAATATTAAATAGATCACAATTATGCCAAAGAAAGCACGTTCCTACAGAAGAAATAACTAAAGGCTCTACACAAATATTTCTGAAGAAGCTAGCATTCATTATGACATTTATATCTATAATTTAGAACTGAACAGAGAGAGGCTAATCTTTTATACTGGCTTACATTTGTCTAGATGATATATCATAAAGCACTTTAAACATATAAATATTAATATCAAGTAAATAATGAAAAAGCAATGCAGTTTATGGTTAGGGTTATACCCTAACCACTGCAATAAATTTATATTGAAATCTCAAAATGTCCTTATTCACCTTAGTTTCAAGCTTATTGACCTCGTTCTGCATCTGCCTACACTTAGTCTTACCACTTTCAACTTCAACATTGAGTTCTCTGTTCTTTTTAGAAAGTTCTATAATTTTTTGGGCAACATTTTCTGAGCCAATATTCTGTCCTGAAATAAGAAACATTCAAACACCAATGATGAGAAATTAATCATCAAATAACTTATCAAGATGCTAAATAATCAATCAAGAGAATTTTCAGTAAGAGAAACTTACCACTTGGACCAAATTTAGCATCAAATTTTTAAAAAGGGGAGTAATTGATTAAAGCAATATGATAATTGAGGATAAAAACAAAAATCAAATTTATATTAAAGTTTCCTATAGAGAATTCCTTTTTGGATTATAGAAAATTATTTTTCAACAAGCTTTTTCTTGAATCTACACACTTGAAATGTAAAGAAGTATTAATGGGGATGATACCTTACAAAGTGTTTTCTTGGTGATTGGGAAAATTAACAAGCAAAGGGTCAGTTTATTAGGCAAAATAGGCATACCAGTTAGGTCTTTCTTTTCATTTTGCCATCTCCTTTTGAAAATTTTCATCTCTTCATCTTTTTCTCCCAGGAGTTTATGGAGCCTTCCATTTTCATCTTTTAGCTCCTTGAGGAAAAATACAAAATCAAAAACAGTAAGAGCTTCTAATAAATAAAATTATTCTATATAGCAGAATTTAAAGCCTTTGGGTTTCTTAGAAAATCATCGATTCTGTATAACAGAATTTAATGACTGAAAATTTCTGTTAAAAACACTCTTTGAATTAAATGTAATGTTGATGATTATCTTGTTTTGGAAGGATAAAAAGCATTAACATTCAGGAAAAAAAGAAACAGCATCTTGTTGTTTTTATAAAAAACATTTGCAATAACTTTGGAAAATAACATATCAATCATGGCAAGGAAAGCTTTATTTGCCAGTTTTTATTTACAGTGAGAGCTAAGCTTAATAAACATTGAGATGAAATTATGAAACTTGCTAGTGTATCAAGAATAGGTTAAATGCAACTAAATATATTCACGATTTCGCATATATTCTTTGGCAAAATGCTGAAAAATTAGCTTTGGAATGTACCTTTCTAAATTTTTTAAATATATTTGTAAACAAAAAAGAATGACTTTCACCTTTTTACAGATCTTCCTTTCAGAATGCTTTGGCAAGCATCTCTGAGTTAAAAACTTTATTATTTTTGGGGCATCCAAAATGTTGTGCTTCATTCATTGTAATTGTATTCAAATTTGTAATTGTATATGTATAAAATCAACAATAATATTTATATTTTGTTATAAATGCTACTATTCAAGCTTACTCTTATAGTTTCTCCCATGTCCTCTGAATCTGAATTGTCTTGTAAAGCCAGCTGATTATTAAAAATATCCTAGAAAAATCTAGAAAATGTCAACACCATTCTTCAAATTTCCCAACAACTGTTGGAAAACTTAATGCTCTCAAAAATATGACCAAAGATAGAAAAAAGTACAACTGATTTCTAAAATCTTCTTCATTTGTAAAAAAGCACTTCATTCCTACAGTATATTTGATCTGACATTCAAGATCTTTCTTTGATGTACCATTTAAAAAGAACTTTTCATACATTTTACCATAAAACTGAAAGTATCATTTTGCCAGCTGAAAATGTACCTTATTCTGATGCCTGACTGAAAGTAGACTTCACATCTATACCAAAAATTAGTAAAACACTAGAACCCTAAAATCACTAAAAGCTGATAATTGCACTGAAACTTAACAGCTTCTCAGTGGTGTCGTTGCTGAAACGCAGGAGGGGGGGGGCATGGCCTCTGCTTTCAAAATTTGATGGCTTTTTGGAAAAATCATTGATTTATCAGAAAAGTCTCAAACTTGAGCTGTGGGTAATTCTCAAACTTTTAGCACCATAAATTACTTGGACTAAAGTACTTACTGAATTTTGAGGGGCAATTATTCACTTCTGTATAGAAAATACTAGGTTTCCACAAATCACAATGATTTCTCAAGATTTACATATTTCTACCATAGAGTGATTTGCTGCTCAGATTTTGTCAGCTAAAATCTGAATTTTCAAGGGCCAAATTTGGTTATGGAAATTGGTCAATATTAGTCATAAAACCAGATTTTTGAAAATTTTGTCCCAGATCTAAAAATTTATGGAGTTCTTTTGCCTTAGGTAAAACAAGGAAGAAGTCGATCAAAATCATTGCATCCCCCAGTGGATATTCAATTTAAGAATAAGATTTTATTATTGAAATTTGCTTCAAAGAATGCAATTTTTGGCAAATTTGAAGCACTAGATTATAAAAAAGTTTTTCCCTTCAGTGGCAACCATGGTGCTACCTCACAGAGAAATTTTATTTCAGCCTTGTCCTAATCTACAGATGTCAGGGACGTTCACAGTAGGTATGAAGAAACAGAGACAAATATAAAAGTGCATTTTAAATATCTTTTCAGCTAAGGCAAAAAGTTATAATTTTTTCTGCTCTACCCCTTTTACACTTATATGAAATGCTTCTATTTGATTAAAAAAACCAAAGAAATTTTGTCGGAAATTTTTTTCTTTCTGGCCCCCTCTAGAATTTATTCGCCACGACGCCTCTACTGTAATTTCTGCAGCCTAGAATTTCAACACAGACTGAAAAATGTTGGCACAGGGAAAAATAAACTCTACATGTGCCAGAAATCTGTGTTTATCTTATTATTTTAGTAAAATTTCACTAGCCCAAAAAAGAATTATCACTCTTGAAGGGTAAACAAATCAAAATGAAGAAAAATGTTTCTAATCATATGCAGTCAAAACAGGAATTTGTATGAGCAAAGGTAGACATAAAAGAAGTTTATAACTTTAGCAGTAGGAATTTGCCTTGTTTGTTTAAACTTTAGCCAAGATACCTTTCTGTGTTGAGATGGGAGCCCAGCTGCGAAAGAAAAATCATTAATTACCTCTAACTTTAAATTATCGTCTAATTGCAAGCTATCGGTATAATCTGGTTCTGTATAATTTTGCGATTTGTTTATCCCTTGGGCTGAATTGCTTTTAGAACTTTGCCGCATTTTGTCATTTCTTCTCAGCAATTTTTGCTTCTTCTGTTCTTGTAATAGTTCAAACTGTTGCCTCAAATCAGCCGCCATTTTGACAATTTGTGTATCTCTATCTGAGCCTCTTTTTCATTTGATTATAGTTGTTTACCCCTGTCGCCAAGAGAATCCAACCGCAGACTTGAATCACACAGCATACGAATGTCGCCGTACCAAGGAGCTTGACACCTTTCATGATGAAATAAAATAATTGCTAAAGTAACAGACCCGTGGAGTTTTAAAATCACCAAATTTAAAAGGCAATTTGTATTTTTGAAAGGCGATGCCTACTATCACTGAAAGTGAAACTGCAAGTACAATGTATAAATAAATCTATAAACAAAGATCGAGATACAACTTTTTGTTCGGAGGGGGGGGGGGCACCCTGATAAATCAGTGTAACAACAGCCATATTATACAAAATAAATGCATTTTACTTATGCCACTTAAGATTTGTTATGCAACAGAGAGACAGCTTTTGTTACGATGCTTCAACCTTTAATGAAAGACACTCTTTGAATGCAGTTTAAAACCTTTTAAAATCCATACATTTCTTCGTTATTAATACATTCATTAAATTAATCCAGGATCGTGCTCCCATCATCAACATTGCATACTTGACTAAGTGGCCAATATTTCGAAAATTCGAAGTGATTAAATAAGAAAATAAATTGTCTCCAGAATATCTGGGATCTAATCGATTTAAACTTTATGTACAAAAATAGAGCTGTTACACAACGTGATTCAATAACGAATGATATCGACATAATTAACAATCGAGGGATAATTTGAATGCAAAACATCACTACCAAATGCCTATAAATCTTCAATAAATTGCTTCGAAATAAATTAACCGCTCCCAACTAGATACAAAAATTAACATGCTTTGCATCTTGGATGCTTTGCTGCAAAAAAACAATTGCCTTGAACGCAATGCTAAGCAAGTTGGCTTGACAATAGCCAAATTATATTGAATTATTTCCCATATGTACCAAAAGACATCACTGATGTATAGATGTATTCGAAAATGACAGATAGAGACAATCACCAATGTGGATGGTGACAAGTGTTCAAATATTGAGAGAACATTGATCGGCAAGCCTCTTTTTCCTATACGAGCAAAAGAAACTGGATAAAAATCTTTGAATAGTACAGTGATTTGTTGAAACCGTTAATCATATAAATATAAAGAAGTTTGAGCTTTTCAAGTAACCAAGCGATTCAGAGTGGAAAATAAATTTTGTAAAATGGTCACGGTTGATTTAAGATCAATAAAATGACTTATATATTAATGAAATAAATAAAACTATTCGCAAAACTCACAATATTTTATTTTGAGAATGAAATAACTTTCCAAGCGTTTTCTCAAAATGGAGCTACATTAAAAATTGGTGGTTTTATATTTCTAAACCTAAGTTCGTTGCTCCAGTGTCCTTGCCTGAGATCTGTTCTAACACAGCATGCACAGATCGATCGTTCAGGGACAGGCCCATTGTGGTCGGAATGTCCTACATTCATTATATTTAGCCTGATTGGTCCAGACTCAGCAGCACTGTTCTGTCTTCTCAAATGTTCGTAATGGTGAGCTATGGCCGGATTGAATGGGTTAGCGCATGCGCAATCAGCCTTTGAAACGGATGGTCCGTGTATTTGAAAAATGCTTTCAGTTCGGTTAAGATTTGGATTCTGCTCTTGCTTGCCCGGGTATTGTTGTTTGAAGGAACAAGGACAAGAAGGAGAACAATTTCGATCCAACGATAGTTTAGCTCGCTTCGGAGAAGGTGCTTCTTTCGGATTAATTTGTGCCGTGTACTGCGGGGGTGGTGGGAGTGATGGGAGCAATGGTTGTTGCACCATCCAAGCGTCATTCTGCGGTAATACACACTGCTTTCTGGGGCAAATTCCTACAAGCAACCAAGTTATGTCAGTGGGCATGACTGAATTCATATTGAAAATCACAATATTTGATCGCATATGTACAAATATATAAAGTCAGTCTTTCATAAAAGGATATTGTCATGATAATAAATTATTGACCTAGAAACATTCTAAATTTGTATTAAGTATTAGGCTATAGCAGACCTAAACGTTCTCATTGTATTAAGCCTAGCGCACACTAGCGATTTTTGTCGCCAGCGACGGTGATTTTTGTCGCTGGCGACTGAAAATCGCAAGTGTGCGGAGCGCAAAAACAAATTCTTGTTGATCAGCCAATCATAAAGTGTTTTCAAGGCACGTGGAAAGTGTTGTTGATTTTTAAGAAAGTTGACAAGATGGAGGTCACAGGAACATGTTTCTTCTCTTGGACAACGCATTAAGAGGATTTGTTAGTCGATTTTTGGCGCGAGAAACGCTGCCTGTACGCCATATCCTCTCGACAATACGACGGTAGGACGGCTGGAGCCGTGGCTGAGCTTGCTGATGCTCTTGGTGCAACGGGCGGGTACTACTGCTCTCAATTATTTCAAACTTTTTTGAATAAACACGAACAAGATTTCTCTCTCATTGCACTATCAAATTTGGACTTCTACTAATATAATCATAAAATCATTGGCCAAGGCAGAAAAGATCGCAAGTGTGCGGGGAAAAATATTTAGCCGCCAGCGACAAGAATCGCCGCCGCTGGCGACAAAAGTCGCTAGTGTGCGCTAGGCTTTAGTCCAAGGTTTTAACAATGTGTCATAATTCGAGTTTAAAATAAGGTGTCGCAAGTACGCCTTTGTTTGTGTCTAACTCTCTGACAGGGTTGCAGAAATGTTAGCTTTTGGGGCCCTTTGGCAACAAAGTAAGCGAGACAATTTTTCTTACCTGAACAGATTAGTAAAAGGTATAATAATATCTATTCGACTCTTTGTGCTTCTTGAAGAAAAGAAAGAAGTCGAAGTGTAAAAGAATTCGATAGTAATATTGACTTATACTATTTGCTGTGTCTCTGCGCTGCGTTGTAACTCTTTTTGTATGGAAAAAACTTATGCATGAGATTCCCAGCTTGAAGGATGATAACACTCATCAAGGAGCAGGAACTTAAATGTATAAAAAGGCTTTGACATCTCAAACCACTTCTTTATGAAAGAATACTCGACAGTTAAATAGAGACGATGATATTATCATGAGGTTTTTCACTGGCAATTAACAAGTCTACCGTGGTCTTCTTTGCTTTCTTTGCTCATTACCTTAGATCCTCCCATGATACAGTAAAAGCAAGCCAAGGAACCGAATGAATGGGTGCCACGAAAAGAAAGTAATTCAAAACTTTTGCAACAACGTGTCTCTACATGAATCCTCAACAGGCCACAAACAAGAGTCAAAATACTAAGATGAATATTTTCTGCTACTTTTTGACGCTCTTTCAGCAAAACATCTGTTCATCTTTATGTTCTTCAAAGAACATCTCTTGTCATCATGACATGTTTCTGTTTGCTTTCAAACAAATTAACTCTTTTTATAGCTGTCTCTAGGACATGCGGTTCAACATACGGAGCGGCAGTCTAAATTAAAGCTACTTTATAAAGATAATCTGGGTTTTAGAAGAAAGAGAGATGATCATTATACAATTAACAATTTGTAGAATCGACATATCGTTTTTCTTTGCAAGTCTATTTTAAAGGACCTGAGTAAAACATAACCTAATCCAATCGGAATGTAGTTAATTCTCGTTTTGTGCCTAATTTGATGTTGCCACGAGAATACGATGGCCTTCCTGGAGGCAGTTATATAAACTAAAATTCCCATGATGAATCGGACGTACATCTTCTGTTATTCATCTACTATTTAAAACTAAAATGAGGTTACATTGACACGTCGTAATCTGCTGATACGGAATGTGTAATCCTAGGTAAGTAAGGAAAATGACCAGTGACTATCTGCGGAGGCTAGAAACAATTACATGCTAAGATCTAGGAAGAGTGTCAATATAGAAGCTTGTATTTTTGTGGACTTGTATGGAGGTGCCAGGACAGATGATGACGAGGGCAGGATTAAAACGAGGTGACGCGATTAACCGATACGTTACTGCTATTTCCGTTGCAACACAGAGATCAAGCCAATTGGGTCGCTTGGCAATACAAAGCAATTTTGTCGATGGACTGAAGAACGTAAGGGTCAGAAACCCCATTAAGAGAGGAAGGAGGCTTTTTCATTGAAATGATTATTCAGAGAGAATCCGTGGAACGCCGAGTCTGCTCTGTGGTTCATGGGAAACGGTGACATGCGAAAAAGTTCCTGAAATAAGGACTGCAGATTGGAACCAGTCAGAGAAAAAAAATGTTGAAAATGTGGAACGCGGCATGGCGCCGAGAACAAACGACAACAAATACATTAATGATTGCTATAATTATAGAGAAACGAAAGCCGGGAATGAAGTGAGTAAGCTAGGTTAAAAGTGCTTCTCTGATACCAGTGTCAGTAAAGAACCAGTGTCAGTAAAGGAACCAGCCTTCCGAAGAAAGGGATTGAAAATGTGCGAGCATTATGGTCTAAGATGACGTCAGATGGTCCTGGAAAACATCAACTAGCCCATTTCTAGAGCAGCCCTTTTCAAACTTGCACCATAATAATATGCTTGCACAGAATTGATAAATGATTAATCGCTTAACTAGGGGATGAACCGTGGAACTGCAGCTGTCCAGAACCAGACTTTAGAAAACGTTCTTCTTTTTCATTTTTATTTTGTTTTACATTCTATTTCTCTAGGAGTAGAAATTTCTAAGTTTCAACGCTTTTCCATATCAAACTAGAACAGAGGTTAGAAAATACCGATTATGAAAGCTAGAAATAACAGCAATTGATGTTTTTCAAAGCCACCATGTTTGATAAGCTTTGACACAACTATTTGATAAGAGTGCAAGGTCGTCTCTCACATTGAAAACGCCCTTCATCGAAAGGCTGTAGCTATTTCTTAAGCTTCCATGTTCCATGTTTTATGCACTGCAATGTTTATGGTTTGTGGTTGAAGCTATTTTTCTCAGAGCAAGGTCTGGTAGTTCAGTGCCGCCATTGGCAAAAACTGTTGATGGATTTTGAAATAATATCACGTCTCACACCTGAAAAGTGTTAATCCAAAGGTTTGGTTATCTTCTAAAATCTCATTATCGCTTCTATATTGGCTGGTTGCTGGTTACATATACGGTTATTAATCCAAGATTGCTATGGATCTAGTGAACTATTCACTTCAGCAAAGATGAATTTGCAGTTGGGTGGTTTTATCTGTCAACTTTTGAAAATACGTTATACCACAGGCGTCGATAGTTTCAAAAAATTAGAAATAGTTTATGAGAAATATGTTTCTCTACAAGGAGTCCTTATGAAACAAGGACATTTTACTGATATTATGCTTTGGTGAAATATTGTTTATAAGAGTCAGCACAATCAAGATACTTCTATGGAAATTTATTCTATGCTGCATTGGATGATTCAGGACTGAATCAAGTTGTTATTTTTGAAACATAAAATGCAGAAATAACTGTAACAGCAAGCATCAGCTTTCTAACATTGGCAATGCATAACATCTCAATAAATCAATAATCTGCAAACGTTTTCTTTTCCTTTACGTTATTCATTTTACCTAAATGCTTTTCCTTTTTGTCTGAGTCTCCAGACCATTTCTTAGGAGCAGGTAGCACAAAAATGCATAGAAGATTCTCACCTGACGGCATATGCAAACTTGCTAGGTTTGGTCCAAAGGAAATGTCACCTCCAAGCATACCATAATGCATTGCGTTCATTAGTCGTGCTCTGGAAACCAGGAAATTATACATTATTATTCTCAACCTTCTTCATACCAAGTTATTAGTAATGATTGCATAAATGTCATAAATGTCATCGGTTTCTATATGATTTGACGTTATCATAATTTGATTGAATGGTGCTATGTGTAATTAAGCATCAGAGCAGTAGAGCACTTTGATGACATATAATCAAAATTGATGACAATTTGATGTCTTGCTAGATGTCTAAATCTTATTCATAAATTGTCTCCAATTCTTCTTTGATCCATCTTATTCAGGTTGGTTTTTGAAAAAAAGTCCAGGTTAGAGACAGTGAAAGCTACCTCACAGATGAAATTGCAATATTGGTATAAATATTATCTTTTAGATGTGCAGTGCAAAAGGTTTTGTTTTCCTATTTAGTTATTCAAATTACCATGGATTACTGTGACCGTGGATAGAATGTGCTTTAAACTAGGTTCCATACCTTTCTAAATCACTTGGGCTTGGGTCTCTGAAACCTTTCGCAAAAGGATTGTTATCGATTTTCAGCTGCGTTATCTGAAGTAGAAAGAGGATGCCTATTGACTTATATTGTCAACTGGTAAAAGCTAACAGAGATCTTCTATGTAGCATACCCCTATAACGCATACATGAAGTATCTCTAGTTTCGAGAGATTCAAGTTGCGACTTTTAGGTTCCAACTTCAGATTGTAAGAAATTTTAATTTTTTTCTGTAGAATTTTTTTAATTTGATAAAATAAATAGCAAACCCATGATCGTTCAATCGTAGAATCTCAGAAAAAAATACTCCGCATTTAATGTTTTGAGAGAACATAGAGTACGATCAGATAAATGCTCACAAAGCACCAATACTTTGTGTAATTTTCAAATCTTTGATGATTTTAGTGGCTTTTATTAATTCAATGGGGAAGACATTAATACTGAAAAGCCACAAGCAGACAAATACCAATTAGAACAATAATTTAAAATTATGAAAAGTAGAAAGTGGGCAGGGCCTAGCCGTCGTCAAGCAAACCAAATCCCAAACGTGCAACCGTCACATAATATTTTGATCTATGTGCCGGAAACCCAAAGTTCACTTTTATCATCACCTTCTGCCGACAACTGGGGCCTAAATTTGACCGCAAAGCATTGACTGCCTACAGTTTTTCAAAATGGCGACAACATGTTGCCATCAAACGCATGATGAGCTATCCTTCGCATTGTGTCGACAATAGCAATATCATGCAAATTGGACTACTTCAAAAACTACTTTTGCTAGCTCGGGAAAGACTTATGGTAAACCTACCACAGCAACAAGAAGATGAGATATAAAAATAGAAGAAACTATGAAACTTAAGATTGCTGTTAATCTGCACCCTCCAATTCTAAGAGCAATTCTAATATTCTATCAAGTTATAAAGGAGGTGATAAGATTTCGGACGCTCCACCAATTATTTAAAGAAAGAGGTCCTTTGACAGATTATTTACAGCAACACTATTTTTTCTTGTAAAGGCGTCGAAATTTACACTGTTTCATTCAAAGAAGTTTGCCAAAACCATCTCATATCAAAAAAGACATTGATAGCAAAGTTGAAATGCGAGATTTCAATCAAATGCCAGAAAACACGACAGCAGACTTCATTCTCTACATCCAAGGAAAGAAGCCAGGACAAAACTATGCCAAAAGTTTTTTCTTCATAACTGATACTTATTTTGCAGAAGACGTGTAAGCTTAAAAGCTTTTTAAGGGAACATTCAAAGGAGGCAAATGATATAAATTGATTAGATCTGATGAACTCGGCGATCCCTGCTAAAATTAGTGTCTGTAATCAGGTACATTTGTAGGACATTCAGATAATCATTTGTCTTCTTTTGTGTGTGCTATCGACAAACTAAGATCTTTGATCTCATTTATTTGACCTTTTTTCCATACAAGGTATCTAGCCCTTAACCTTATTCATGACTCAAATGACCCAGTGAGTGAGAATCGAAGAGCCCGAGCCAGTAAGAGTTTGCCCGCGTGTCTGCAAGCGTTTGCCCGCGTGTCTGCAAGCGTGTCCGCCTTCATTTCTGCCCATAGTGACGGTTGGCAAACTGAGTCCTTGGCTTCAAAGCTCTTAAACCTAAATTGCATTCATATTTACAGTTTTGTTTAACCTAAAAGCTCGTCTGAATCATCAATGCTGCCAAATTATCACCATATAAATAGAGTCCATAAAATAATCGTAGTTAAATGTACGTTCCATAGCTGCAAGATTTTTATGATTAAACCGTAGTTTTGCTCTACGTGCATCTATATGCTTTTGGTTTCACCTTTCAATCCTTGCATAGGGACGTTGAGAAGCTAAATGCTTTATAAATTCATAAAAATCTTGGTTATCAGAAGTTATAAATTAGACCGATTCGTTTCCCATAAATTCTTGGCTCTGTTTACGAGAGTTGTTTTCGGATAAACTCACCTTACCTGGTGACAAAGTCTAACTGGTTCTCTGAATGTACTTTTAGACATTGTATAATAAGACAAAATCGCATCAGCAGAAATAGAGGTTTACCTGTTCACTTTGGTATGCAGTTACTGCCATAAATGTTGTCTCGGGGAATAAAAACGTCATTGCATCTTTTTCAGTAATGCCATCGAGACTTGGTGCCTGTACGATGTGAATTCGAGGCTGATACTTGTGCAAAGAGTTAAGGACAATCTAGAATAAAGATGATTTAGTGAAAAAACTTTCAAGATTGTCCAAGAAGAAATTAGAGGATTGAAAAAATTAAGGAAGTACCTAGTTGTAAGGAAGATAACCTTGTGATTATTTTCTTTAATGACTGTGAAATCACAAAAGAAATAAATGACATTCTGCTAAGTGCTCTCTGCAACACAATTAGTAGCGTTTGCTTCCAATTTTGAATATGCTGAAACGTGGCTAAAGGTAAAATTTGCTTTGATCATTAGCAAAAAGGTATCATATAGCTGAATCAAATGGATCCTCAGATATTGTCGTCTATTTGAAAGTTTCTTATGTAATACACTAATTTTGTCTGTCAGGTTCGATGCTTCTACTATAGAGACAAAGACCTACTTCAGTTTATAAAGCAAATGCAAAAAGTCAGGACACTCACGTGGCCACTTTTACAATCGCTAGAATTATTTGTGATTTTGACTTTGTGGAAAGAAATGACAGATGACATCCATTTGGCACCATTTGCCGGTGATTCAGAGTGAACATGGATGCGCTTCGAACGTGGCACGTCAGGATATGCTTTACCAGTAACTAGCCATTCTGATTCATGATACTTATACCTGTAGCTGTCAGCTGGTACTGTGTCCATCATGATGCTATATCGCAGGGAAGCGTCAAGACCACTAACCGTGAACTTCATTGCCGGGAACATTCGCCTGCAAAAAAGTGCCGTTAGTTAAACCTGTCCTTGTCATTTGGTCAATAAGATTGTAAACCTGTCTCTGATGACAAAGGGGACCGAAACTTGAGCTTATCAAAAACTACCAAAATCATCGAAAACAACAGTAAACTACCATTGGTAGAACAGTATAGCGCCTTAGATTGATCTTTGATAGAAAATGCAGTAAAAGTTCGATATAGCGATACGGTTTGATATAACGATAAAACGTAACAGATGTAACGAATTTGTCTTTATCAACTATTACTATTTGCATCAACGTTTGAAAAATAAACAACTTTGTTTTCCTTTGACGTTTCGACCGGGATATAGTCAATTTAAATTAATGTTGGTTGTAATCTACTACTAGGTACTAGTTTATCGTCGTAAAGCTTCCCCATATCACGGCTAACATACGTAAATGTGCATTTGTGGCTCTCAGTCTCGGCCGAAGACAATATGTAATTATACAGTATGCGTATGCTCAAAGTAAGAAAGCTACAGTTGGTGCTGACTTAAGTGTTGGCTTTTATAAAATGCGCGCATGAAAAAACTTTCAGTAGAAAGAGACTGGAATCAGCGAAGTTGGAAGCAAAAAACCTCACCATTATCAACTTACTTGAGTAAAGTAACCATAATCTACTTGAACGGCACCAGAATTTACTTTAACATTGGAATGGGTTAGGCCTAACATTATGCATTCTATATTACTCCTTGTTGCAATAAAACACATCCGATCTTAAGTCATGATTGTTTATGTAGAGTAAATTATAAAAACTAAGTAGCCTTATAATGCGAGACCCTGTGTGATATCTAATGACTTTAAATGTGATAGATTATAGCAAGATTTTGTTAGGAAGTAAGCAATTGTGCAACACTGCCGCGTTTTTTAACCATCAAAAGCAGTATAGTATAGTAATGAGAGGTTTGACAACTTATAAACCGAGTAAGAAAGAAACTTATAAATACCTTCCAGACTTTGTGATAACCATTTCAGTACCAACGTCATAGAATAGTTCCCACAATCCTCTGTTTTCCAGTGTCACTGTAACTTGACTATGGTTCGAGTCTGGCTGCGTCAACTGCGCTACTCCATGTCTCCCAATGGCGATTCGCTTCAATTCGCCACACTTTCGCTTCAAAGGTGTGGTATTCTTCTTCCCTATCGAATCGTCAGACAGGATAGAACTGATGCTGAATGAATTTACCTTTGTAGATGCTTTGTTGACTTCAAACTCTTCCTGCATCTTTAATGGGCTAGAAAGAAAGGTACCCTTTTGAAAAACCTAGTTTAACAAAAAAAGTGATAAAAGTTATACCAAGCTGCCTTGAGTGTCACGTAACCATCGTTTTTCTTATATACAGTAGAGTTGTCTTAAACAGTGGATCCAAAGCGATGTTAAAACAAACAACGAAAGATTCTATATAAAATTGAAAACTAGTGACATCGAAATTCAAGGCTGTAGATTACAAATTTCGATGTCTTAAAAGTTGCCTGTTTGCAAATGAGGCTTTTACAGCAAGAAAAGCAAAAGGAGTCTTTTTGCTTGACAGCAAAATGCAATTTCTTTACAAAGTTACATCAGACGCGTTTCTATTGTACATTTTAATAGGAAGATGGTAACTTGTACGTTCGAAAGCAGTTTTGTAACAAGCACCTTCATGTTATTGCACCTTCCGATACTTTCAAAAGGTATTTTTAGCATGCCTTTACAACTTAAGGTTGTTACAATCTAAATTACCAGGAGTTTCCACGAAACTTTTTGCATACTCCCTGAAATACAATTCGATGTTCATTTTCTCCATTTTTCTTTCGCTTGGTTGCTTAAGGATGAGCTCCAAGTCGCAATGAGATTGCTTTTGGTGAGATGTAATTCAATATTCTTCCTTTCATGTTAATGACAGCGTAGAGGAGAAATCCTTTCATGAAAAACTAAACGAGTACTTCCCCTAATGTAATAAATCTGCAGACTGCAGTAAAGCCTGAAAGTTTTAAAATGACTTTTATCATCAAGTAGGCATTATTAAAGCCACTTGGTGGTAACCAATTTAGCATTGGTATGAAAAACAATAATAGCATACAAAATACGTGAAATTCATCTTAAGTTGGTTCTAGCCGTGCTTATTACATACTTAAGTAGCAAGCTGTTTGAAAACAAGTATTATAAGGAAATATAAGGTTTATGAATGTCGTTAAACGAAAGTTGACCACATTTTGCAAAAAGTCTACCAGTCAAACAGAGACTCCTTGAATTGTTTTGGTTTAGTAATTTCCATTGTGGTTAAAGATAGGAATGGAGAAAACCAGGTACCACGAGTCAGCATTGTCGTCTTCAAGGGATGGAACTTCCTACACCATCGACGTGTAGCTTGAGCCATCACCAAACCGTTGGATTATACAGTAGCAACCAAATTTCAATATGCAATATTCATAAAATATCATATTGAAAACAACTGTGGGTTTTGAAAAAGGCTCAGCAAAACGAACATAGTTGCTGCACAAAAGAAAGCAGTGTACTCGTTTGAAGTAAAGTGTAATACCTGGTTAGAGTTGACAGAGTTCCTGTGTACAACGTTGACAGTTGGAGCTGACAGAGTCCTTTTTCCTGAAATCAACGATTTGAGGCAAGCAGCCAAGCTGTGAGTATTTTGAACAATATGCGTTACCCTTAACTGGTTGTACTCTAGCACGATCAAGCTCTACAATTTTTTGCCAACACTGTCACCATAATAGTTCCTTTATTTAAGAGACTGGTACCTAGTTATGATGCAAAGATTGGGTTTTGCAAAGACAATTCATTGACACTAACAGTCCATGATCAGACGTGTTATTCACACATGCCAGCCCGTCGCGGCTGCCAATTAGGTGTGCATGGCGTCTGTGAATTCTACGATTCGGCGCCGTTGATAATTTCTGTTCGTATACTCTCTATAACCGGGGGAGTGTGCTCATAAATTGCGGGCATGGGCAAATTTACAAGTAACACCCTATGGTGCAAGTAGATAGAGACCATGAAGAGATATCTGTCGCTGCATATGTTGATCCACTTGTAGTTTTTCTGGCATGTTAAATATGTATAGGTGTTCTTGCCATAATTTAAGACATAATCAGTTTGAATTTTTGCTACAGTGATGATTTTTATTCCCCATTATATTCATCAGTCCTCGTAGCTTCTTAACTTTCAGTGAATTCAGTTACAAGACCCAGACCTTATGCAAGCATTTAATTGAATGGCATAAACGCGTCCAAAAATAAATTAATAAAGTTATGTGTACCTAAAAACATAACCATTAGACGTTTTATGCTAATAAGACGTTTATCATATTGTTTTATATGGCTTAAAAACATTAACATCAACATACATTAGCCAATAAGACGTTTTGTGCAATTGCAAATCCCAGTAATTTTTAAAAACACAAATGCGAAAATTTGTTAATTCAATATGATAAGCCCCAACCTACAGCCTTGAGGTAAAGTTATGGAAAAATTAAGAGAATATGTGTGGTCACTAGATATTTAGAAATCTAAAGTAGCATATTTGGAAAGTATTAAGAAGAATTTTTATTTTTTAATATAATATACATATTCCAGCTAAAGGGGTTGGATAGGCAACTTTTAATCTCTGTCACGATCTCGAAATCAGCTGATCTTGAGAAGAAAAGCAAACAGCGCAAACCTGTCTTTAGTCAGATCACATGTAAAATCTCCTGAGATAAAGTTTAATACTATCTTTTGCATCACTGAATATGTTAAAGCAGCTGCTGTAACAATCACGATTGCTTTTCTATATATGACGAGAAAACAATGCTTTAAGGTACTTGTTAAGCTTTTCCCAATGTATAAAACTTAACAAGTCTCTCTCCTTCCTTTCGTGCCTAAATTAAGTACAGGGAAACATCACGATAAGGAATCTTCACGCCATTAATGGCCACTGGATGCTGAATTTCATGAGTTTAATAGGCTGCCTTGTTGACAGATATTTATCCAATTTATAGCTTTTAAGATTATTTATCTTTAGGTGGATTACGCAATGAATGGAAGAAGTTTTTAATCCACGATTTCAACGCATCTAGGATAGATGCATATCAAAGCAACTTACAGTATCAGACGAACAGGGGTTTGGATTTGGTGAGGGGGGGGGGGCGATGTTTTTATCAATCTTGATATCAATAAGTTGGGGTGTAGAAATCGGATAATACTAAAATCGTTTTCAAGTAATGCTGAATCTGGAGGTCTAAATTTGAAGCTGTAAGTTAGAAATTTAATCTCATCTCATAAAACAATATTGAGGACTGTGTAATTGTAAAAACGATTGCTATTTTTTGCTTAAAAGGCATGAAAATTTTACCATTCGCTTAATCAATAACAAAACATTACGCTCCTATAAAAATACAACTTTCAGGTTTGAGACATATATTGACGTCCTTCCAGATTTCAGAGCTTGAAGTCTTTTCTGTAAGGTTAGGCTCAGCTTTTACAACTTACATATTGAAACAGGTAGATACGAGAAAGACCTCAAGGCAAGAAAACAGTGTGTGGCTTTTTCCTTTAAGTCTAACTCTAAAGTTCGCGTTGAGAGTGAATTCCATTGCTCTATGCTCTAGGTAGATTTGTTATTGTTATTTTGTATTTTACTATTTTCTGTTTATTGTAAAATTCTATCTATAGGACATCTCGCCTTAGATGTGAGATAAAATCAAATAAATCAGCAGAATGAAAGTTCGGGATGGAAACTATGAACGTATAGAATGAATTGTTACTTGTCAGCCGAGTTAGCAATTTAGCCATAGTGATAAATATAGACAGTAGTGTAGTGTATCTTTAAGTGTGAAGTACCCTAATATGATAGCAAGTAATAAAGAGGTAACTGGAAAACCTTTCGCTCTAGAGAGAGAGAGAGAGAGAGAAAGAGAGAAAGAGAGAGAGAGAGAGAGAGAGAGAGAAAGAGAGAGAGAGAGAGAGAGAGAGATGGATACAATCAATATCTTCCCTTCTCCTGTGTTTCGTGGAGTATACTAAGTACACCTTTCACAAATAATAATAATATCGCAAATCTAATCGCTTATTCGTTTTATATTTGCTTCTATATGGAATTCGAAAATTGGTTTTAGTAAGTGGTTGAACCAAAGAGAGAGCTATCAGGGTAAACGACCCATCAAATTCAGCTAGGTTGCCCAACGTTTAAGCTTACAGGGTTGGGGTGGGTTAGATTACTTTCCATAGCAGCAAGGTGTTACATTGGCTCTGACACAGGTTGAAAAGTGGGGGCGGGGGGCAGGGGGCCAAGGAAAAATTTAACCCCCATAACAAAAGCCAAGATCCTGTGTTAATTTCTATGAAAGAATGGTAACTAGTGCTTTGAAAGGCACCGTATATTAAAAGATTCTCCTGCGTTCTATTAATGTTTCTTTGAGCAAATCAGTGGCGTATCGGACTAGAGTTATCTTTAGTTCAAAAACTAAGGACCCCCAGCAAAATGTTATTTTACTTTAAAGCTTTAACGCTGGCACTTTGGATGCGATAAATGAATTCAAGGGGCCCAAAGTCTGTGTGATATATTAATCAAAATGAATGGAAAGTCGGTTGATTACCATTTTATGTTTTGTCTATGTCATTGTACTAATGTTCATAAATGGGGGCCCGAACTGAAAAATCGTTAGGGGCCACGGATGCCTCCGTTACACCACTGGTGGGGCAAATCTCAGCTAGTTGCAATCAAGAAAAAAGAAAATCCTTATTCACTAACAAGAGTTACACAAGAGTTTCTTTGTAAGAAAGCATTTATGAGAAAGGAAGCTGTTACACTTTCGTACTTTATATTTGTTCCTTTGATGCAGTTTTATATTTGCAGGCATTTTGCAAAAGCAAATATTTTTGCGAATTCGGCAGTGGTAAAATCTAACAAAACGGCAAAAGAAAACGTTGCAGAACGGCCCAGTTTCTTTGATTCGATTAAGGGTGACGACAAGGAGGGAACGATATAAAGAATAGCGGTTAATGGAAGTTAATTTTTACAAAGTGATAGAAAATCATATTACTCGTATTAAGGAAAGTTAATCAGCGATTAACTTCAACAACAAGTCAGCACTATACAGCCAATGTGGATAGATATATTACTGTTTGATAACCGATTTGATTTATACGATACTAGTCAGTGTGTTTTAGCAAAGAATATGAAGAAAGTGGTGGACTCAATGTCATACACGTCAAGCAAGTGTGAGTAAAGAAAGTGTCACTGACAAGATTACAGAAATATTTTGTGAACAGAAGTTAATCATTCAGAAAGATGTCACGCCTTTAACTCCAAAGTGGGGATACTAATTACTAAACAGGTTTAACTGTCAGCTACTAAAATATAATATTACTGAAGACTGATTTCCACGAGAAGATTTCGCAGCGCATTTCGAGGCGAATTCGCAAGAAAGCAAGAAAGAGATCCACCTTTTCGTAGCAAAATAACTGACAGCAAAAGATAACAAGTCTGAGTACTGTCAAATTGCTTCATTTGCCTATTAAATGTCCCTCTACCAAAAACTTACGGGCTGTGTCTTGGACTGGCCACCTCTACTTATATCAAAACTTTTTTGGTCTATGGATACATCATATATTGCATTATGTAATTTTTTCAACAAAGCAATTACCATTTTTACAATTAAACCACTAAAAGTATTTCCCCTATTGATGATCTGTTCCTTTCACCTTGAATTTTGGAAACCGTTTCATAGTAGGCTTTTTCTGCAAAGACATTACTCGTTGAAGAAATATATTTGACGGCTGATACATGTCTAACTTGTGTTATCGAAATTCATCCCCTTGTACTTGAAAGGACAATCCACGGCTAACCCCCAATTTTATTAACGCAGAGCAGCAAAGCATCCCTGACTGGAAAAGATATAAGACAGAGATTGAAAGATATAAGAACGAAGAGTACGTATCCTTCGTAACATCTCATAGCTACATGATCTCAAAATTAATTATTTCGTTGCAGAGAAACAGAAGATGATTGGTGATTCTTGGAAATTGATTACGTGACGATACACAGTTGCGTTGCCGTTTGTTTACGGGAGCCTCGGTCTCATTTGTATCTTATTTGATTTCATAGCGATATCCGGCAGCTTTGCAAGTGTTATTTGCGTAGCTTATTTCTGCAATATGTTCTCAAGCATGATTTGCTAGACATGACCACACTAAAGACAGCTGATCGGAAAATATGAAGTTTCTTTATGACACAAAATTAGAGTATTTTAATTTCACTGATTTTGATGTTACAATGTTTTAAAGTTAATTGAAAAAAACTGCGCTTTGAAGGGGACTTGGAGCAAGAATACAATTATTCCTAATCGATTGCATTTAATCATGTTTTGAGAAAATGCTTCAGTTTTAACTTTTTGTTTGCTGTATATAATTGATAATGATCATATGCACTCAAAGGGTCATTTTAACGCCTCACTTCCTTACAGTCACAGAGATAATGTGGAGTAACAGCAAATCATGTCCATTCGCTCAGACAAATGATTTTTCGCTTTTCGAAGATGTGCGATTTCGGATATATGACTTTCTACAACGAAGCCGAAAATCTAGTGGAAGAATTTTTCTGTACGGGGGATAGCAACGTTTTTACTACCGTTAAACCCTAGGTCAAACTTAATAAGTAGCATCGCCCATTTACGCAACTTCAATATAGGCTAAGCAACCCATGTGAGTTTAGGGTAAATGATCATGGAATGCAGAAACGAGGGGGTGAGGGGATTGAGCCCCCTAATTACCAAAGTGTACTTAAAACCATACAATATCGTCTTGGTCTTGGTTCTAAAGCATGTTCAGCCCCCCCCCCCCTATATTCGTAATTTGCTCTATTCGTGGCTTGTATACGTCAGACAGAATAACACTGCAACAATGTAATGGCGGATTACTCTGCAAGAAACGTCATGATCGCATGGTAGCTATTATAATACTGGCCATTGTAGCCGTGTGTGCACGAGCGTTTTATGTGGGAGAAGTGTGGGATCTAGTCGTTGCCGGTCGTGAAATTAGGGGGAGGGGTGGGGTCAAACGAAGGAAATCAAACCGAATATACCCTCTTAATGCCTGTTTTGATACATTACTGCGAGCTCATATTCTAAAAGAAATTTCTTTAATTAAGAGTCGAATACCTTTTCACGTTTTTCTGGAAGATTCTGTTGCCAATTACATTTGAGACGGGGGCGAGCGTCGATCAGTTTTTCCCCTTTACGCAGAGCAGAGCAGCTAACGGTCGGTATAAACCCCGTTTTTCCAGAAAAACGAGAAATATATTCAACTGATTTTTGTCGTAAATAGTAGATACTAGTATAGTGATATCTGTAATAGGAATTAGATTCTGTTGCTAGTTTTATTTGAGACAACTGGGCCATTTCTTTTTAACTTCAACCTACTCGCGAATCTGAATCTGATTCTGCAGACACGGAAGTAAAGTGTTGTTGCTTTTGTTAGATTTTTTTGTCAGACTTTTTAGCCCTTTTGCACTACCAGAGACAACAATTTTTGCACATGATTAGCTTCTCATTTGTCATTTCCTAAATATCTAACAAGCAAATGTTAGAGGGTGTGCAATATTATAATCATTTAATTGAGCCTGGTAGTTTCATGACATCTGTTTGTAAAAAACTTCACAATTTCTTGTCAAAGCTGGAGACATTGTTAGACTCAACAAAATTCCAATCACAACTATTGAAGCTCTTTTTTGGATCGAGCAGCAAAGTATTGCAAAAGTATAAGCAATGAACAACCTAGACACGAAATGAAACAGCATTGATGAAATCATCTACATATAACCAATTAAAGATGGTTATATGTAGATGGCGTGAGGCACGACTGTCAAGTTGAATACAACTTGAAATAGCAACATTGTTTTGTAGATTATACCAACGTTCATCATGCTAAAATGGGAACATCCTTCTCTATTAACAAGGAGTGACTCCTCCACTTGAAGCAAAAAATTTGTGCCGTTCCTGCCTTCCAGCCTTCTAGACAGAAGGATATTTAAAAATTCTAAGGTTATTAAAGCTTTCAGCGAATGCCGACTCGTATACATCTATACTGTTACTGGAAAGATTTCTTAAAAAATAAAAACACGTCAATATACATATACGGAGCTGACGTTAATAAATCAAAAACTTACTTTACTGACGTCATGATTAAGGTACCAGTGAGTTACACAAGAGGCCAATCTATCGCCTATCGTATTGCTTCTTCAGTGTTCAAAGACTAAATCAACCATTGCCTTGCAGCTGCCAGCGTTTCAAGAAAGAAACAATGTTTTACATTAAGAGTTTTCGCTTTCAAATCAACGTTAAAGGTTCCAAGATAAGCTAGGAATCAAAAGATGATGCAAGTGAAGACTTATAAGGTGTTGAATAAAACCACAAGCTTCTGATCTCCTGCCTATCGTTTTACATTTTCAGTTCGGAAAATCTTAAGTTACAGCTAGCTTAATCACGATTTTAGATTGGCATAAGAAATTACTTCAGTCAGGTCTGTAGCTATATAGGGGGTGTTTGTTTAAATTTCATTCTTTGACTTCCCGACGATGATAAGGTCTGCCATATATAGAACGCCGGAATCCACTCTTATGTTAATTTTCAAAAATATTGTTAGAAGAA
Source organism: Rhopilema esculentum (assembly GCF_013076305.1). The sequence continues at coordinate 6,607,768 of NW_027019306.1, forward strand.
TAACGCGAGTATTTGATAATGGTTACTCGCTTCTTAGGGTTTAACTTTTGGCTATATAAAATTTTACTTTGTAAACAGTAAAATATTAATTTCTAATAGCAAACTTAACGGCGATGATATCGAACTAAATGCTACATGCATATTTCGGTCTAACGGTCACATGATCGAACTAACGAAGTAAGTGTAAGTGACCAAAATAGGATAAACAGCAACATGTAACATCGTAATTTTATCCGTCTTTCTAGACTGAAATTTAATAGAATTCTATACTTTTTGACTTTATAGTTATCAGGGCCGCTGAGATGAGGTTTTAAATTGTCCCAGGGCCTTGAGTTCTAGAGGGCCTCGGGGTCTACGGCGCCTTATAAAGTAATGATTTCGTAATGATAATTATAAAATAATGACAAATGAAACGTGAAAAAAATAATGCCTAACAATAGTAAAACGTTTTGAAGATTGCAAGAAAGTGACTGCAAGAAATATTCTGAAATGCATTTTTTGGCTAATCAAAAGGGCGTGGTCGCATAAAGTTTCTGCTCGTTTCGATCGCAGAAGGCCTTGTCTTTCAGCTTTGCCCCAGGGTCTCCAAAGCCATATTTGTCCACGTGAAGAGTCTTGAAAACTATTTCTTTTCTGTTAAATATCTATCCCCTTGCCATTTTTTGCTTAACTATTTGCTGCATTCGTTGAAATTGCATAATAGAAAATTTGGCTTGATTGCTACCATTCGACTTGAAAACAGGGTGCGCATCGCCTTGATGTAGAATTTATTTTTGAATATTTTAACACTTTAAAGGTAATCAAGATATACTTAAGGGGCTTAAGCCTTCATTCCAATCAGTGAATTAAGCAGGAAATAAAGAGGGTATGTATGTGATTATTTGTGTGTTGTATGACTGGTGGATGGGAAGCAAGGACACCTATGGATGCAAAATCGTCACTTTTCTCATAAAAAAGGAATTCATTTATACCTTGTCAATGGCATGGAAAAGTAACATAAACATGGTGAAGAGAATGAAAATAAATGAAACTATAGTTAGAACAAAACTCTGTTTATTCCTGTTATTTGCTCTGTCTGAGCTCCAATAACTATTCATTCAAAAAAGGAATTTTTTCAAAAATTACGAAGTTCTATTTTGGCCCGTTAATGCGTGTAACTAGGAAGGTTAGACTAGCCTGCAGTTTATTGGGTATAGCTTCATCAGAAGATTGGAAGGTACCATGTCCCACCACCAAAAAATCAATCGTAAATATCAAATCATGATGATGATAGTGTAATGAATCTGATTTTAGAAATTTATTAACGCGTTACCTCGTGTGGGACAGGAAAGGATGGCATATGATAAATGAAATATATTGCTCGCGAGAAATTGGTTGAAGTAGTATAGCTTAGAATATCAATGTGATGTGGATTAACAGTTCTTAAGAAATTTAAATTATTAAGAAAAAAGTATTAGAAGGAGGGATTTTTCAGTTCAACAAAGAGAAGGCTTCCAGTTCCAAGTTATTTTACTGGCCTTATTTTATCTAAATTTATCAAAATTGGTCAACATATGATTATATCATTCATAGCTTGAAATAAAGTCATTATGATGCGTGTCTTTGCTGGCCTTATTCATCAAATATTGTGATTTCTAAGTAGTCTGAAACGCTTATATTGATGAGAAATCACAATTTCTTATCGATGGTATCGGAAAACGCCTGGAAACTATGTAGATTTTCCCAGGCAAATAATCAGAGGATTTTTCAATTTGTATAATATTTTCAAAGCGTTGATTAGGTGTCCTGTTAACTACTCAGAAGTAGGTTTAAATAATGAACTGCAAATAAATCATTACTTTTGGAGCAATACGACATTAATATTCGCTACCTTCATATACAAAATTCCAGGACAACAACTCACGGACGTCAGACTCTCATTTGTTTGAAATTCGTTATGCATTAAAAGCTTTACCATAACAGTAAGCACTTAAATGAAAGATGTGAAAATTCTCATACTTACAGTTCTCCTTAGTCGAATTGCAAACTGGCTCGTGGATGAGATCAGCCGTCATTTATTAGGCACCTAGAGCAAATAACAGCCAAACAGAGGGCTAATGGCATAGCTAGTCCGGCAATAGGGCTACGTGACCTGAAGGTGTGAATAACTAGAGCACTGTCGATTAGATGTCGACGCTCTGGTTCAGCTATCCAGCCGATGGTACACAGTTCTTTTGTCTAATCTCCGAACCAAGCAAATGTGTCTTGAGCTACGGCGTCAGGTCACTCTTGCTAATAAGCTGGAGACGACTGTGCCTTATGTCACCTGCGCTTAACAGAAAATTAAAATTGAAAAAGAACAGAATTCATTGCAAAGGAGAAAACTTTTATTTACATCACAGGATAAGTTAAAGCCGTAAAAACACTGTGAATTTGACAACACCGTAGAAAAAGCTCGACTTAGTACTCCTTAGTCTTCCGACTCTTGGAAAGGAATCTCGCTGTTGAATGCGCTCTGTCAAAGCAGAAATGTCAGGACCCTTTGTTGGAGCTTTTATCTATTCACTGCTGATACACATGGAGCTACATCCGTGTCACACAATCTGCAAAGAGATACAACTGCGGTCTTGTGCGAGGCACATGAGTCATTGATTCGAGGCTGCAAGGGGTGAAATTTAGGATGACAACAATCAGAGGAAATCAATTCTTCAATTTTGGAAACATTTCTGTCATCACGGTGCACAGCATTGCCGGGAATGTGCAGAAAATTCCACATTTATCTATCATCCACAAAATTTCAAAGAAATGTAAATAAGTTTTTAGTAGTTTTGCAATCAAACAGTATAGGCAGGGCATTCCTCTCAACCATTGACCGCATTGCCTAACCTTTGTTTTCTCGGCTGATTATGGAACAATATGGTATAACGAACAATTTAAGCCCTTACAACATTTTCAAAAATTCATCAAAGTCACGTTACCGATGACGTCAAAAAGCTCTGTTTCCTAGAATGAAAATCATTGTAACTTCTCAAGTATACGTCTGACTTCAATATAAATGCTAGATTCGGGCTCGCCTGAACGAAAGCTTTCTAATGATATATACACATCACTACTTTAACGATGTCAGCAATTTTCAATGATGACGTCATCGCTTTCAAAATGGCCGTCGACCAGCGAGCTGACTCTGATTTTGCTAGGCACAATTTGGCATTATCGCAATTTGACATCATGCATGGTTTTGCTTGACACTTTCTTATAAGGGAGAAAAAGCTGCTCCTTCGCCATCCACAGTTTTTCATTATTATTCTTTTAATTTTATTAATTAAATCTACAATAATTGTTTCCGAAGACCGGACCTGAAGCCGTCGGTAAGAAACCGAGCTTTGCACAAAGGCCAAGGGCTTATATTATTGGCATTGCCAGGAGACAGGAGGAAACAGTTATTATATGATTTATTACTTTAAAGCCTTTATTTAATACCTCTGACAGGGCTAGATACCTTGCCAATCACTCATAATGTGCCTGTCTATCCAGTATGCAAGGAATATACCTTGATTCTTTCTTAGATATGTTCTTGACATATTTCATGTTTTTGTTCATGCGGATGAAATGGGGAAGGCAAAGATGAACCAAATTATGTGAACGAATGCTGACTTGTATAGTCAGATCAAGGTGCTGATGGGTTGCTTTCATCAACTCATGGGTTCGCCAACGTCTTTTCCAAAAAAACACACACAGTCAATGCCCATAAGCAATGGCAGATTGATGCAAAAACTGTTGATTCTTGAAAATCGTCAAAAAACTGAAAAGTCGCTTGAAATCACTAAACTGGAGGATTTGTCTGCTTTGTTGAGCATGGTAGCAGCTTTGCAGAAAAGCAACACTAAGCTACTTTTGCAAGCAGTGCGAAATATGATTCTGCTTACATTTGCATTGAATCACATCAACTATGCCCGCTACTGGACATACCAACATCTGCTTCTCCATTGCACTTTAATCATTACAGGGTGAGGGTGAACAAACTACAGCATTCCAAGATTGGAACAAAAAAGAATTTGGCGGAAATTTCAAAACAAATTCTCTGCAATTCATTGCGATTTACATACAGAGCTATTTAATCAAGAAGATAAAGGGACTGCAGGTCCATACAGGTCTGGCTTCAGCAAACGTTAATGCGGTTAACACTTGGATTGCTACGTCCCACATTCATAGCAAGTTTAGAGAGGCTCTAAAAAAATACTTTTTCGTAAAGTCATCATCAATTCACAAGTACAGCATTCCAGGTAGGACAAAGCTCCTTCAGAAGCATAATGATAGCCTTAGAGAACTCTTCGAAGCTATGGCACCAATCGGTTTTCTGTTACACCTGCGAAATCGACTTTAACTGGTGAAGAACTAGAACAATAAAGTTCTACTGACCTCCTTGCAGCGTCGATCATAGGAGAAGGGAATATGCATCGCTTCACAAATGATCGCCTGATTAATGGCAGCGTTTAATTCTTCACGCCGATCAAAAAAACCAAAGCTGAAGGCAGATCTGGAAAAGGTCAAGGGGACACCTACCGTGGCCAAGGAACACAAAAACAGGCCTTTAACTACTCATTTTGAAGACAGGAAGTCTGGAAGAGGCATTCACTCATCCCATGACAAGCGTTCCTCTTTCAATTGCTATCGCTACAGCTGGTTTAACTTTGTGTCAGTCAGACAAAGTAACTTTGCAACGACTCTTGCTCGAAGAGTGGCAATGGATCAAAGACATGCCTCCGAAGTCTGCCGTTTGGATAGTAGACGGAGTGGTAGCAGTTCGCTCCATCAAGCCGATGCCAACGTACCGAGCGCGGACGCGCAACCTTATCAAATTTGTTGCTCCTGAAGTTGGGTATAAGTTGGTGAACCAGGGCCAAGAGGTCATTTAGAAGTGTACTACCGAAACATGTTGCAAGGATATAAGCTCCTATATCAAAATTAGAAGCAAATTGATATCATAAGACTGATTTCTGAAGGAAGACACATTGGGCTTTTGCTTTTCTCCATGTAAAACGCAAATGGTTCCCATTTCGGAAGAGATGTTTGCCTTAATCTACAGGCTTTACATGCTTTATCTAGGTGTAATTCTAAATCCTATTTCCGCAACGTAGGAAAGGTAAGGTTGCTGAAGACAGTCATCAAGAGCCCGCGATACCTTGAACTGCTTGACAGCCTTGGAGAAGGAAAAGTGGTTAGTGATAGCGATATAGAAGATTTTCAGAGGTTTGTTCAAATGGTAATGTATTCTGACAAGGTCAAGAGAAGCTATGTGGAAACAAGACTAAAAATGTATAACAAAATGAAAGTAACATTTAACTCCCTTCTGATTCACATTCCTAGAAGATAGCCTACTGCTGGTTGCGTTGCGTAGAACCATCCGTCAAGACTTTCTTTCGAAAGTTGTGGCTGGAAGGGTCTTCTGAAGAGTCTTCCTTAAAATCTTGCTGCCTCCTTCTTTGAAGTCAAGACGGAAAAACAAGAGCCGACTTTCAGAAGACGTTGGGGCAGATGTCGAAAGTGGCAGTGAAAATCTCCCTGCTCCAAAGAAATACAAGAGGTGTACTGAGGTACCGAAATAGGCCCGTAGTGTCGACGAAATCGGTGCTAGTAACGAATACAAGGAAACAACAGACCAGGTAGACTCTGACCTAAGTAGCACTGAACTTTCTGATGAACTAGAGAGTGAACGGGAAGTTTATGACTTCAGTTCGTCGGAGGATTCTGGCGGTAAATGGATTTGAGGCAAATATATAGCGTAAATCCTCGAATAAGCCCCTGGGGGCTTATTTATTTCTTATATTTTTGGATGGGGGCATATTTGTGGGGGGGGGGGCTGATACGAGGGGGGTTATAAAATTATTGTAGACATTAAGAAGACATTAGTAAAAGACGTCATTTATTTTAATAGCAATTTCTTTATGAGCATTTAATTAATTATTACCAAACGTATGAATTGTTGTGGTAATTCAATAAAACGCCGTAGGCAACCTCATATGGCAAAAATCATCAAATTGAGGGGTCCCATTCGAGAATTAATGGTAACAGTGGGGGCTTATTCGAGGGGGGCTTATTGACATTTTGTAGTGCTAGGGTGGGGGCTTTTTCGAGGGGGAGGGAGCAATTCGAGGATTTAAACGTTAAATTGAGTGATGCAGAATATTTACCTGACAAAACATTGCCACAAAACGATCCAGAAATGCAGTTGATTAGATCAGAGCTTTTGTCTAAAAATGTACTGTTCGACGGCCATTTTGAGAGTGATGACGTCATCATTGAAAATTGCTGACATCGTTAAAATACTGATGTGTATATATCATTAGAAAGCTTTTGTTCAGGCGAGCCCGAATCTAGCATTTATATTGAAGTCAGACGTATACTTGAGACGTTACAATGGTTTTGAGTCTAGGAAACATAACTTTTTTGACGTCATCGGTAACGTGACTTTGATGAATTTTTGAAAATGTTGTAAGGGCTTAAATAATTCGTTATACCATAGTGTTCCATAATCAGCCGAGAAAACAAAGGTTAGGCAATGCGGTCGATGGTTCAGAGGAATGCCCTGCCTAGTACTGTCTCAGAAATAATCGTCAACTGATACATTGAAAAGAATGATAGTGTCACGTTGCGAAATACTTGCTAAAGTCCCCAGCTCCAGCGTTAAACGTCTAGTTCACAATAATATGTTAGTCTAACTGGCTACAGAAATGAACAATATCAAAACAGAATAGCTGTTTAATATTGCAGCATATTGAAAAACAGCGTCTAATACTGCTCCCAATGAATATCCAACTTTGAAATGAAGAGATCTGTAACATAAAAAACGCAAAATATTTAAGTAACATTTCATTTAGACAATATTTAAATCATTCTTATGCCTGTCTTTCTTAGACTTTTTCTTCTTGGCACTAGCAAATTTTTCGATCTTCTTGCTTTCTACACTTTTTATTTTCAGATTATTTAAGTCATGCTTATTTCCTTCGCGACGAACACCTATCTCTGCCAAATTTTTTTCGCTTATTCCGCTTTCTTTATCAAAATCTTGCCCATTATTTACATTAAAATCTCTTTTGTCTTTTCGCTTTTGGTCAGGAAAATCCGCATTTTCAGAACTTTCCTTACACTCCTTTACTTTTTTCTTCTTCTTTTTAGCTGTTTTTGTACATACGGAATCATTTGCTCCATGTTTATTTCCAAGTGTACTAATGCACTCTCCAGAATACTCATTGTCCTTTTTCTTCTTTTTGCGACCACTGAGTATACCTACGAAAAAAGCATAAAGCAATCAATTAAACATGAATAACTGCATGAAAATATAAGATGTGAAGTAATTAATTGTTAATCTAACGATAGTTAATCCTTTACACGTATCTCGGTCTAATTACTCTATTTCTAACCGCGGTAAAAGCAGAATGGCTCTCTTAATACACTGAAATGTTATAATTGACATGACACAAAAATTGCCCTTTTGGGGGAAAGTCTTGAAGTTCACCAAACAAAAGCTTACGGTTATCATCAAAAGCGTCACGGACTTGTTTTAAGCTGAACCATTTCCAAAAGTGGTCCACGTAAAGACAGAGCATTGAAAGTAAACTTGAAAACAGAAAGGGTAAATAGACAAAACAGAAAATATCTCTTTGAACATATAGATTATTTAGTCCCAAAGCCTCGCATTTTCTGACGTAATGCGAACTCACCGCTGCTTTGTAATGGAGCTGCGTTCATAACGATGAAATCAGAGGAAACAACAGCCTCGCGTAACTTTGCTTCATTTTCTTCTGAATCACTAAAAGACAAATATTCTCTTGAAGCGTCATAAGAGTAGCATAATCTGCGATTATATGAAGATATAAGCCGCAAATTTATTAACAAAGGGACTCTTTAAAGACTACAAATTAAGAGCTGTGTCGCAAAAAAGACCCTTGCGTAGCTATATGAAATCTATCCCTTCCTAGACCAGCAAATTGCCTTTTAGTACAATGCTTCAGGATTTTGGCAACTATAATATCTTCAATGTTCTTTGGGTCAACTAAAAGGCATTCTTGTTTCTGCATTCTAACATTTTTCCACAACACTTCAGCTTTCACTTCACACCACACTTCCATAATATTGTTTATGGTTCAAGAAAAACAGCTGATTCGATTATCTTATTTTATGTGGATCTATTATTTGTCTTCAGTCTGCATTTGTAGTTTCTGCTTTAAGGTGTATCGCTTATACATATTGATCTCTTGACAGACGGACACATAAAGCACATTGGCAGTTTGCAAGCAAGTAGCTTTAGTTATTCGATTCAGAAAATAAGCACTCCATGTGTTGTACCTTAACGCCTTATCCCTGCTGATAAATGCTTATATTGTAACTATTAAGTCTCTGGCAAGTTTTTAAGTTTTTAATTGCGGATGAAGGTCAGACAACAGGAAAAGAGTGACACGGGAAGAACCATCCTTGTTTTGGCTGTTCGTTCTCTGAGAAAGGATGAACACTGGACTCAAATATTGAAATACTTGTTCCATGCAAATCAAAATATGTTGCTTAATATTTTCTATTATCACCCAGTAAGAAAAAACAAGAACAAAATGCAAACCTGCTTGACGAGAATTGTCGCTTCTTTTTTGGTGTCCAGTTTTCACTTTCACTAGCCTCTTGTAAACTGGCCATATTCAAGATTACCTGGGATTTTCTGAAAAGTCTTATACCTAAAACAATACGCTTTGTTATTAAAATGGCAAAGAAAGTGATCCACGCCAAAAGGAGAAAATCCGCAGCACAAGGAGAACGACACAAACCAATTAAAAATCAAACCTGTTTAATTTAAACTCCAAAACATTGAAGATAAAATGTCCAAATAAAAAACCAATTTGTCCTATAATAATTATCATTGCTAAACATTTCTTTTCTTAAAGAAATTTATTAACACGTACCACTGTCTTCTTTGTTTAGAAATGTTTTCGGGATCTTCTCCACTGTTCCTATGAGACTTAAAGAAAATTAAATGAGCGTATTTCACTATAGACATGATTTTGATTGAATAAAGAAGCGAATATCTCGTTCTGTTGACAAAAACAGACTTTGGATGCATCACATTGACAACAATCATTGACAACAATCAATATGATAAACTAGAGGCAGACAAACTTTTGTGTACTGCACTGGTGCTGACAAAGCAAATGTGGGTTGGGGATTTAAAGAAACTGATCAGCTCTAAATTTTCCTTGCTACCTCAAGATTAAATAGTGACACAGCATCAGATTCAACTGATCAGAACTTTCAATTAGGGCTTTCAAGGACACTTTCTGTGCTTTAGATGTGCATTGAAAGCTTTTGATAAGTCCTGCAAAAGGCCAATAATAAAGCAGCCAACCTGAAAAAGGGGATATCTCATACCTATCTAGGAATTCTGATAGACGCTTTGATAAAAAAATCTTGACCTCCGGAGACACTTGTAGGCCATTTTCCTCAGTACCATCATCCAATTCTCTACTGTTCCTGAAAGGCAAAACAATATACACTTGCTTGATTCGATTAATGATTACCTAAACATAAGAATCTGGAGTATCTCAAAAGACACAGTGTACACAACATGGCAAAGTTGAAACATAGTGGCATGGCAAAGTTGAAACATAGTATACTAAAGAACGTATACAAAGCCTCATTTCATTGCCAAGAGCATAGAATTAAAAGATGCATAACTAGAAACCTTTGACATACACCTTAATAGATGTATATTTTTCACATTGATAAGGCAATGACAGTGAATGTTTAATGCTTTTGGATCTTTCACTAGATGAGATTACTCTTGACAAAATTTTCTGTCTTTCAGTTTCATTCTATATTTTGATCCTAGTGTTGTTTGGGGCAGACTTGGCCGTTTGAGGCAGGCAGTTGCTTTTTAAGGACTGGTACGAAACTGTCAGCTTTCAAAATTTTTTAATCTTAGAATTTCCAGTACTAGTTGAATTTATTAGTTTTGCTTAATAAAAAATGTGCATGTTCCTGTGGCAACAAACTCGGAAATAACTAACTTTTAAGTACTTAAACATCAAAATAGTTTTCGAATGAATGCTAGTTTGTACTAATGTTATCACAAAATCACACTTATGTGATTTAATTTTGGTTCTGTTCAAATCTTGTTAGCGAGAGTGTTACTTGTTGATTTGCGACTATACAAAACTATCCTTTTATTCATGTCGGAGAATCACCATCTTGTTTTGTAAAATTAGCTGTTAAAGACTGTTGTTAATTCATATACTTTTATTGATGACTTTCGAGAGACTGAAAATTGCCTGCCTGACTTTACTGAGGAGAATGATGTACCGCTTGCTTGCTAAAATGCTCATGGCCAGGCCTGGTTTGAGGATCTAAAATACAAGTAACTTGTGCCAAACATATAAATATACTGTTTGGCCATCATTTCATACCACAAATCACAACAGTGCTGATACTTTTGTATGAGGCTATGAAATACTTTAAACCCTGACTGTAATGTATTAATAGATATATCACCTCAAACTTGGTTTTGATTTGAAGTCTTTACTGCTGTCTGTGGTCTTTGATGAAAATTTACCTGGAAATTAATCATATTTGGTAGTAGAATTAATAAAAGTTTCAAGTTGCAATCACAAAATTCATTAGAATTAACAATAATGTTAATTCATTAGTATATATCAGTAAATAAACTCCTCTCTCATAAGCTCCCCTTTAAAGTGCTGAAAAACAATAAGCCCCCAGGGGGCTTAAAAGATAATTTACGGTATATATGTTTTCTAAATAACATTGAAGTTACTTGTTTCGTACCAGTTACTTGTGCTTTAGGCCCTCTAACAACATCAGAATCAAAAAAATCAACTGAAAGATTCATCAATCTTCCATATCAAGAGTTGTTTCGGGAATTTTGTGGCTTGGTGCATACTTTCTGTTCTCAAACAATTTCTGAGTTGGCATATATTGACCAAAATTGGATTCCCAAGATTTCTTTAGACATTGTCATCTTTTGCCAAAAATTTCTTGGGCTGCTGTAAAACAAGACCTAGTTAGGTTCATTCTTGACTCTCCCTAGAGACTCTTTAACTTGAGAAACTTATTTTAAACTTTGTTGTGGGTTTTTCAGGATAATGGGTTTTCAAATCACCAGATATCACAATTTTCTGTCATCCAGGTACCAAAATTTCCCCATGCTGCCAAAGGCTTGTAACTGGCGATCAGCACCAATCATCTCCAGATCTTCTAGCAAGGACTTTGAAAAACATGAATTACGAGGACACCACTTCTCAAGATACTTGATTCTTTTTTTTTCAAGATACTTTGTAATTGACCTACCAAACCTGAACATAGCATGAGACCGGTTACAAAGTATCTTGGAAACAGTAGTGATAAAGGACGTTGGAAAGAAAGAGCTTGAAACATTAATTCCTTGCTTGTGCTGGAGCTTTGACACTGCAAGAAAAATGCCAAGAGACAGAGATTCCTTACCAAATGAGCTGTCTTATACTAAAATTTCCTTTACAAAATCTTTCGAAACTTTTTGCCGCGTCTGTGACCATTGACAACTCCATTCCATTCCAGTTCCACCGTCGTCATATGTCGACTCCATTCCATTATTGCGTATAGAAAATTGCAATTTTTGGACCATTGACAACGCCATTATGAATAAATTTAAGTTCCTACCTGTTTCAAAGATAAAACTGTCAGCTACAGCTTCTCTCAGCCGTGCAGACTCTTCCTCGTCAGATGAAGAATCATCATCCGAAACTTCGTTGCCGCTTCTTCCCGCCATGTTTAGAAACGCATTTGTTCATGTGGTTGCTGTTGTCCATCGTTTTTCAATAAACGAGTTGCAGGAAATTTTGATTCTTCGGTAGGGGGGGGAATAAAGGCAAACAGCTGCTACCATCGGCATCACCAGAATTTTGAATCATCTTTCGTCTCATTCATTTTGAAATATTTATTCAGGATATGGAAAAACTTAGTCCTAAAAAAAAACTTTAAAAAGTTTTAGAAAATAACTTCTAGAAAAAAACAAAATTTACTAATTAAAACCGAATAACATTATCAAAATCTACAGTCACAAGGAAAAGCTATGAGATATTTGAAGATGTTTTTAAAAGACTCTTGATGTGCATAATTTCCACTGTTGATAGTTGATATTTAACTTATTTGTAGTTTAGATCAAACAATTTGTATTGCCTATTAATCTATTGCCTATTGCCTATTAATCTTTTGACATTCCTCAATTGCAATGAGTTCATCAATAACAATAATTTGAACTTTGCTCTTGTTTACTGTGGAGAAGAAAACTGTAGTATCGTAAGAGTACATTGCTGTATTTCTTTTTTTCACTGTGAATGGAAGGCTATTGGCATAGATGAAGAAAAGGAGCCCCAATTCCGATGTTTTTATCGTAGCGAAGACGTCATCTACTTGATAGAATTACCTTTTCTTATACTTGTCAGTTCTTCACTTGTTGGACACACAATGAAATTGTTGAAAAGTTGTATCAAATGCCTTGAGCTAGGTATCAAATACCACTTTCAAAACAGTCATAAAATCGAAAAGAAGTTTTCAAATTGTAGTGAAAATACTGAAAAAAATGGGATAGGGCTATAAAAAGGTAGTTAAGCACTAACAAATATATTTTTAAACTTTCCCTACATAACCTGAAAGAACTTAAGGTAAAACGTCTTAAAGTGCTAGTTCAGTTATACCTGTTTGAACTTTCCAGTGATATAACGGAAAAACAGATTTTTCTAGAGAATAAGTGTTGTTTTGGTCATGTTCATAGGTTCTAGAACCTCGATCAACTTACAGCGATTTGTCTGAGAATTTATATTTATTCGGCAAATCCTTATCTCTGCAAATTTATAGTCTAATGGGCCTTATATAAATTTAAGATTTTTATTCTAGGTTGTGAATATGTGGTTTTTGATTCCATACATATATGGGCAAGATGAAGTAATAGTTCGATGATTTTATCTTGATATGAGTCATGTAGTGTATTCTATTATGTTATAAAGCTTAAAGCAAATTTTATCGATATATTTTGTTAAGATGTTTCATACCTTGCTTTCTATACCGTTATGTAGAATGCTTTGTTTAATTTTTGTCATGAATATTATTATTTTTGTGCAAAAAGGTCTTTTGTTGTAGTCTGTTGTATTGGTCAATAAAACTTACCGCTGCATGTAAAAAATATCACCATATTTTTGTTT
>NW_027019306.1:6621078-6662798 GCF_013076305.1 Rhopilema esculentum
ACACTTCAGCTTTCACTTCACACCACACTTCCATAATATTGTTTATGGTTCAAGAAAAACAGCTGATTCGATTATCTTATTTTATGTGGATCTATTATTTGTCTTCAGTCTGCATTTGTAGTTTCTGCTTTAAGGTGTATCGCTTATACATATTGATCTCTTGACAGACGGACACATAAAGCACATTGGCAGTTTGCAAGCAAGTAGCTTTAGTTATTCGATTCAGAAAATAAGCACTCCATGTGTTGTACCTTAACGCCTTATCCCTGCTGATAAATGCTTATATTGTAACTATTAAGTCTCTGGCAAGTTTTTAAGTTTTTAATTGCGGATGAAGGTCAGACAACAGGAAAAGAGTGACACGGGAAGAACCATCCTTGTTTTGGCTGTTCGTTCTCTGAGAAAGGATGAACACTGGACTCAAATATTGAAATACTTGTTCCATGCAAATCAAAATATGTTGCTTAATATTTTCTATTATCACCCAGTAAGAAAAAACAAGAACAAAATGCAAACCTGCTTGACGAGAATTGTCGCTTCTTTTTTGGTGTCCAGTTTTCACTTTCACTAGCCTCTTGTAAACTGGCCATATTCAAGATTACCTGGGATTTTCTGAAAAGTCTTATACCTAAAACAATACGCTTTGTTATTAAAATGGCAAAGAAAGTGATCCACGCCAAAAGGAGAAAATCCGCAGCACAAGGAGAACGACACAAACCAATTAAAAATCAAACCTGTTTAATTTAAACTCCAAAACATTGAAGATAAAATGTCCAAATAAAAAACCAATTTGTCCTATAATAATTATCATTGCTAAACATTTCTTTTCTTAAAGAAATTTATTAACACGTACCACTGTCTTCTTTGTTTAGAAATGTTTTCGGGATCTTCTCCACTGTTCCTATGAGACTTAAAGAAAATTAAATGAGCGTATTTCACTATAGACATGATTTTGATTGAATAAAGAAGCGAATATCTCGTTCTGTTGACAAAAACAGACTTTGGATGCATCACATTGACAACAATCATTGACAACAATCAATATGATAAACTAGAGGCAGACAAACTTTTGTGTACTGCACTGGTGCTGACAAAGCAAATGTGGGTTGGGGATTTAAAGAAACTGATCAGCTCTAAATTTTCCTTGCTACCTCAAGATTAAATAGTGACACAGCATCAGATTCAACTGATCAGAACTTTCAATTAGGGCTTTCAAGGACACTTTCTGTGCTTTAGATGTGCATTGAAAGCTTTTGATAAGTCCTGCAAAAGGCCAATAATAAAGCAGCCAACCTGAAAAAGGGGATATCTCATACCTATCTAGGAATTCTGATAGACGCTTTGATAAAAAAATCTTGACCTCCGGAGACACTTGTAGGCCATTTTCCTCAGTACCATCATCCAATTCTCTACTGTTCCTGAAAGGCAAAACAATATACACTTGCTTGATTCGATTAATGATTACCTAAACATAAGAATCTGGAGTATCTCAAAAGACACAGTGTACACAACATGGCAAAGTTGAAACATAGTGGCATGGCAAAGTTGAAACATAGTATACTAAAGAACGTATACAAAGCCTCATTTCATTGCCAAGAGCATAGAATTAAAAGATGCATAACTAGAAACCTTTGACATACACCTTAATAGATGTATATTTTTCACATTGATAAGGCAATGACAGTGAATGTTTAATGCTTTTGGATCTTTCACTAGATGAGATTACTCTTGACAAAATTTTCTGTCTTTCAGTTTCATTCTATATTTTGATCCTAGTGTTGTTTGGGGCAGACTTGGCCGTTTGAGGCAGGCAGTTGCTTTTTAAGGACTGGTACGAAACTGTCAGCTTTCAAAATTTTTTAATCTTAGAATTTCCAGTACTAGTTGAATTTATTAGTTTTGCTTAATAAAAAATGTGCATGTTCCTGTGGCAACAAACTCGGAAATAACTAACTTTTAAGTACTTAAACATCAAAATAGTTTTCGAATGAATGCTAGTTTGTACTAATGTTATCACAAAATCACACTTATGTGATTTAATTTTGGTTCTGTTCAAATCTTGTTAGCGAGAGTGTTACTTGTTGATTTGCGACTATACAAAACTATCCTTTTATTCATGTCGGAGAATCACCATCTTGTTTTGTAAAATTAGCTGTTAAAGACTGTTGTTAATTCATATACTTTTATTGATGACTTTCGAGAGACTGAAAATTGCCTGCCTGACTTTACTGAGGAGAATGATGTACCGCTTGCTTGCTAAAATGCTCATGGCCAGGCCTGGTTTGAGGATCTAAAATACAAGTAACTTGTGCCAAACATATAAATATACTGTTTGGCCATCATTTCATACCACAAATCACAACAGTGCTGATACTTTTGTATGAGGCTATGAAATACTTTAAACCCTGACTGTAATGTATTAATAGATATATCACCTCAAACTTGGTTTTGATTTGAAGTCTTTACTGCTGTCTGTGGTCTTTGATGAAAATTTACCTGGAAATTAATCATATTTGGTAGTAGAATTAATAAAAGTTTCAAGTTGCAATCACAAAATTCATTAGAATTAACAATAATGTTAATTCATTAGTATATATCAGTAAATAAACTCCTCTCTCATAAGCTCCCCTTTAAAGTGCTGAAAAACAATAAGCCCCCAGGGGGCTTAAAAGATAATTTACGGTATATATGTTTTCTAAATAACATTGAAGTTACTTGTTTCGTACCAGTTACTTGTGCTTTAGGCCCTCTAACAACATCAGAATCAAAAAAATCAACTGAAAGATTCATCAATCTTCCATATCAAGAGTTGTTTCGGGAATTTTGTGGCTTGGTGCATACTTTCTGTTCTCAAACAATTTCTGAGTTGGCATATATTGACCAAAATTGGATTCCCAAGATTTCTTTAGACATTGTCATCTTTTGCCAAAAATTTCTTGGGCTGCTGTAAAACAAGACCTAGTTAGGTTCATTCTTGACTCTCCCTAGAGACTCTTTAACTTGAGAAACTTATTTTAAACTTTGTTGAAATTTCAGAATAATGGGTTTTCAAATCACCAGATATCACAATTTTCTGTCATCCAGGTACCAAAATTTCCCCATGCTGCCAAAGGCTTGTAACTGGCGATCAGCACCAATCATCTCCAGATCTTCTAGCAAAGACTTTGAAAAACATGAATTACAAGGACACCACTTCTCAAGATACTTGATTCTTTTTTTTCAAGATACTTTGTAATTGACCTACCAAACTTGAACATAGCATGAGACCGGTTACAAAGTATCTTGGAAACAGTAGTGATAAAGGACGTTGGAAAGAAAGAGCTTGAAACATTAATTCCTTGCTTGTGCTGGAGCTTTGACACTGCAAGAAAAATGCCAAGAGACAGAGATTCCTTACCAAATGAACTGTCTTATACTAAAATTTCCTTTACAAAATCTTTCGAAACTTTTTGCCGCGTCTGTGACCATTGACAACTCCATTCCATTCCAGTTCCACCGTCGTCATATGTCGACTCCATTCCATTATTGCGTATAGAAAATTGCAATTTTTGGACCATTGACAACGCCATTATGAATAAATTTAAGTTCCTACCTGTTTCAAAGATAAAACTGTCAGCTACAGCTTCTCTCAGCCGTGCAGACTCTTCCTCGTCAGATGAAGAATCATCATCCGAAACTTCGTTGCCGCTTCTTCCCGCCATGTTTAGAAACGCATTTGTTCATGTGGTTGCTGTTGTCCATCGTTTTTCAATAAACGAGTTGCAGGAAATTTTGATTCTTCGGTAGGGGGGGAATAAAGGCAAACAGCTGCTACCATCGGCATCACCAGAATTTTGAATCATCTTTCGTCTCATTCATTTTGAAATATTTATTCAGGATATGGAAAAACTTAGTCCTAAAAAAAAACTTTAAAAAATTTTAGAAAATAACTTCTAGAAAAAAACAAAATTTACTAATTAAAACCGAATAACATTATTAAAATCTACAGTCACAAGGAAAAGCTATGAGATATTTGAAGATGTTTTTAAAAGACTCTTGATGTGCATAATTTCCACTGTTGATAGTTGATATTTTACTTATTTGTAGTTTAGATCAAACAATTTGTATTGCCTATTAATCTATTGCCTATTGCCTATTAATCTATTGACATTCCTCAATTGCAATGAGTTCATCAATAACAATAATTTGAACTTTTCTCTTGTTTACTGTGGAGAAGAAAACTGTAGTATCGTAAGAGTACATTGCTGTATTTCTTTTTTTCACTGTGAATGGAAGGCTATTGGCATAGATGAAGAAAAGGAGCCCCAATTCCGATGTTTTTATCGTAGCGAAGACGTCATCTACTTGATAAAATACCCTTTTCTTATACTTGTCAGTTCTTCACTTGTTGGACACACAATGAAATTGTTGAAAAGTTGTATCAAATGCCTTGAGCTAGGTATCAAATACCACTTTCAAAACAGTCATAAAATCGAAAAGAAGTTTTCAAATTGTAGTGAAAATACTGAAAAAAATGGGATAGGGCTATAAAAAGGTAGTTAAGCACTAACAAATATATTTTTAAACTTTCCCTACATAACCTGAAAGAACTTAAGGTAAAACGTCTTAAAGTGCTAGTTCAGTTATACCTGTTTGAACTTTCCAGTGATATAACGGAAAAACAGATTTTTCTAGAGAATAAGTGTTGTTTTGGTCATGTTCATAGGTTCTAGAACCTCGATCAAATTACAGCGATTTGTCTGAGAATTTATATTTATTCGGCAAATCCTTATCTCTGCAAATTTATAGTCTAATGGGCCTTATATAAATTTAAGATTTTTATTCTAGGTTGTGAATATGTGGTTTTTGATTCCATACATATATGGGCAAGATGAAGTAATAGTTCGATGATTTTATCTTGATATGAGTCATGTAGTGTATTCTATTATGTTATAAAGCTTAAAGAAAATTTTATCGATATATTTTGTTAAGATGTTTCATACCTTGCTTTCTATACCGTTATGTAGAATGCTTTGTTTAATTTTTGTCATGAATATTATTATTTTTGTGCAAAAAGGTCTTTTGTTGTAGTCTGTTGTATTGGTCAATAAAACTTACCGTTGCATGTAAAAAATATCACCATATTTTTGTTTGTTGCTTCTATGAGATTTTGGTTTCTGTGACTGTGTGTATATTGGAAGTACGTAAAACACGAATTATATCCTTAATAAGTATTGAGAATTTATCGAGATAGATACCTTCGCGGGCTTTAGGAAGTGAGTAAAATACAGGCAAGCAAGAGCTTACTTTTAATTCATTGCTGTAACTATTTTATTGAACTGGAAAAGCTGGATGATTTTGATAATTTTTTTAATGTAAAAAAAAAGATTTTCTAAATTGGTCTAAAGATTTATAGATTTAGAAGATTTGGGACAGTTTTTGTAAAGGCTAGTAATAGCTGCTTTAATTTTACAGATATATTT
Organism: Rhopilema esculentum; assembly: GCF_013076305.1. The sequence goes on from NW_027019306.1 coordinate 6,626,541, forward strand.
GTGAACGTGTTGTTTGTGTACTTGTTGAGGCTTTCACTTCCATTTACAATTAGAGCATTCCTTTTGAATTCAATGGTGGGTTTGTTTTGTTATTCATATAAGAAAGCGCGTGTGAAAACAATAATTTTTTAACTAAATAAAAATCCGTGATACAAATCCTTGCAATTTTCTTATAAAATCAGGAATAAAATTATGAAATTGTAAAGTCAAGTGATTTACGAGCTGTATTTTTCAATCCTTCCATACTCATAGTAAATTTTTTCTACTTTCATAACTTAATTTAAAATGGCTCTAGCTAGAGTCGAAACGTTTTAATTGATTTTTGTCTACTGGGTATGCCTAACTAACTTTGTCAAATCTCGGTCTGTAAGTTTTATCGTTTATAAGTCGTTTAATCCAATTGAATTAAAGATATTGAAATAGAAATTAAAAAATGAATCCTTTCTGCTCTACTGAGTATTTTCTATAAAATCAGGAATAATCAGGAAATTTTAGGCAAAATTATGGTGCTTCAGGAAAATTTGTGTCTAACACCACCAGGCTACCGTGACGGCCCTGAATACTTTTCTCGATCCCAAATTCTTTTATGTTATTGGTTCGGAAATTAGAAAGGTTTGAAGAAATAAGGTGAGATGCAATCCAATGCGACAAAACAATAATTCGACGTGAGCATGAACTAGCTTGGCTTTGAAATGTGTTTGCTCTTGAGATTTGACCAGAGATTTGACCATAGATTACAATATTTCATTGTTTACTGGCCTTTCCTTCACACAAAAAAGCTAAATCAATTTGATTAGAATTTATGGTATTATGGTTCCATCTGTTAGCGTTGTTAATTTTTTATCTTTATGTTTGCCAAGAATTGTCACAGGATTCAATCTTCGTCACGAAGACTTCGTGTTCAAATAAGGCTGTGCCAAAAATTGGCCTTTAGCATCATTCTGTTGGTGATTTCTGTTTTGTCAGATGAAACACAAATCATATTCGTGTTAGATAGGCTTGGCAATTTTTAGTAAAGAGGTTGTGGAACGAATGTCAATTCTCTCATACATTAATTTTATGACTAAGCTAAGCTTCACATAGCCCTTTTTGCAACCTCATTTAGTCACACAAATGGAGCACACTATTTTTTTAATGGAAACCATGTCTAGAACATGAATGGAACACACTGATTTTTATCTGGCTTTTTGATGGGGAATTGGCTTTTTTACGTAAAATTTCAAAATTTCTCCATGAACACGAGGCTGCAGCCTCCAGGATAATTTGGCCTAGCATGTGGATGGTTGGAAGTTGTGTAATTATGGCACCGAAGTAAGTGTCTGGCTGGTCTACAAAGACAATATACCTGGGCATCATTAATGCGATGATATTTACTAATCAAAGCGAGCTTTTGTGGTTATTACACTGGTAATTGTCTTACAGAAACGTTTTCACCCTGTCACTGGCAAAAGAAGGCAGGCCTCTATAAACTGTACTGGATATCTCTTTGGAGGGGTCTTCCAAGTTTTAGCAGCGATATCTTTCCACAGCCATATTCAGCTGCTGTATAATCAAAAGTTATGACAAGCCAACTAACTTGGATAGTGAATTTTGCTTTTCGAGGGACAAGAAAAGAGTTCAGAACACTTTTTTCGAGATTATATGGCAAGTCTTGTCGACGGAGTTTTGTCACAGTTTACAGAAAGGAAGAAATTGTTAGAAAAGGATGCGTGCAGGGTCTTTGCAAGTTCGACAGATTTGGTTCTCGAAAATTTAATTACACATATTTACGGTGTACCGACCACAAAAGTGATGTTTCTTGCAGAGATCTTGACCTTCTACAAGGGAAGCAACACCGTGGAATTTGCTTATCATCATCGGTGACAAGCAGTTATTCTACACAGCAAAGGTAAATAACAGTCTTGGGTCTTTCATCTAAGGAAAAGTGTTACTTAACATACCATACTGGACCAAAAAAATTGTATGCCACATATCAGTAATAACAGATTGCACCAGTTCCTGACTGTAGAGTATGGGAGCTTTCAACAAGATCTTTGGTGTGCAAGAGCAAAATTTATAGTGTATAAGTATGCACTTCCACTGTCCATGTTAGATTGCACAACTATGCTAGAGCCCAATTATGTCAAATAAATGGAGAATAATAAGAAAGTGCATATGATTGATAGTTAACCCCCCCCCTTCTTTAGCCTTTGTTGTCAAACAAAGAAAGTATGCACATTTAGTGGTTCCCTTGATGGGTGTGTTAATAATAAGATCATGTGCATTTAAGACGGCCCATGTAAAGACTTACTTGTGCATCTAAGAAGTCAGTTGACATTTGTTTAGAAGATGTCCCAGGGTTATCAATTGATTCTGGTAATTCTGATGAAGATAAGGACCCTATAATTGATTAATTAGACTTTCGAAGCTGCTAGTCAAGTTTTCTGAGAACTTTTGTATGATATTTTTGTAATAAAAAATAGACAAGGACATTTTTCTAAAAAAATTTTCTTCAAATTTTTGAAAAGCCCCCTCCCTCTAAAATTCCCCCCTCCCTTATAAGCCCCCCTCTAGGACTAAAAAAATAAGCCCCCTGGGGGCTCAATAGAGCTTTTACAATAGTTATCAAGTCAATGTAAGATTTTGTCACTCTTGATTACCAATTATGCTCTTCATTATGCTCTATAAAGCCCAGGGGACTTATTTATTTTCTAAGTCCTAGATGGGGGCTTAAAAAGAGGGCTTGTTAGAGATGGGAGGCTTTTTAAAAATTTGAAGTAAAATGTGTTTTAAAAAGGCCTTTTTAAAAAATTTGACTGAATTTTAAGGCACACAAGTAAGTCTTTACATAGGCCGTATTCAATGCATGGGATCTTATCACCATCACATCCATCAAGGGACACACCAAATGCACATGTTTTCTTTGTTTGACATATTTGTTACGAATACATGTTGGGATCATAATAAAAAAGTTTCTTTTGTAAGTGTCTATAACTTACTTACTAACACTTTGTAAGTTTGGCACCACAAAGCTTAAAAATTTGCAAGGAAAAGTTCTAACATCAATAGTGCTGATACACCTTCTTGCCATATCATCATATAGGGGGTTTATCATATAGGTAGAGTTATTAAAGAAGTAGCCCAAAAATCATTCACTACGAAAATTTCCTTACTTAAAAGAAGAAATGATGCATAAATTCTGTTTTCTTTTTATCATCAGGATCATGGGTATGGTTTTTTGTGATAGATCAAGGTTAAATCTAATCAAATTGTGACACCCCAAAATTCTAAAACAGCTTGCAAAAGTAGAAGCAGGTTAAACTGAAGTATCCTAGTGCCCATAGAACCATAAATCTACTGAATAATTATCTTACCAATATTGTTTCTCTTAGAACAATTCTCTGTGATTTTTACATGCTCTTGAAGTTCCTTGAGGGCCTTCTTTATTTGTTTAGAATGGATGACAGGGTATGACTTGTCTTGGAGAGAATGAGCACTGTTTAAGCTACAAACTTAGCTCACAAATACCAACATAAAAGATTTTGCCAAAATATTATGTTTAAATACAAGCTTTCATGTTATTATAATGGAATGGTTATTTTATGCATTGGTTTATTAAAAGTGACTGGACATCTATACTACTGCAGTCAAGTTTATACCCTTTATTATTCAAGCGTTTGTAAATCATAAAACAAACATTTTCTTTAGAAATTATCTTTAACCAGCTTTAAAATATTGGGCCTTGTTTCTGTAGGAGTTGTTTAAAATCTTTTGTAGGCCATTCCTATAGCTTCAAATTATAAATAATTTCAGTACTTTTTTCTATCTATCACATTGCTAGTTTTATATTTTATTTTTTGACACAGGAATTACACCACACAGATTTGTGGCCAGTCACTTGCTGATACAGATTTGTTTTCCACTGTTAAAAAAGATATTTCAGACATGTTAAGCGATATAAGACAGGTATGTAATTTTCATCTTTATTTGCATATGCCAAGAATATAACTGAGAAAATTTTATGTAATATTTTTATGTATTACAGCTGCCTGTGTTATTTGTTAATCTGGTATATTTATATGCAATAATTCAAACTAGACATTCTAATATAGACATGAATTTCTAGCAGATAAAATATTCTCATATTAAATATTTATTTTCATTTTTTTATTGTTAATCACACTTATATGTAAATATATGTTAGAAAGTCTTTTTTGTTTAATATGAATCTTGTATTTACAGTCTTATACTTAGAATCTACTTATATGGAAGCTGTATTTATCTCATAAGAATTGCAGTAAATTGTCGAATGAAATCGAATTTGTAAAGGCTTTTTGTTAAAGTGACCAAATTTACTCTTTTTTAGAAAATGTTAATTATTTTACCCTATTTGCTTCAACTATCAGTCTCTTGAGCTTTTGCATTGGCTAAAATTTTATAATCCATCTGCCTAGAAATTTTTGGAAGCCAAATTTCATAAAGAATTTTTGGAAGCCAATTTTCAAAAAGAAATTTTCTTTGCAGTAGCATATTGCCAAGAGCTTTTGCAGTTACAGAGGATCTCATTCAGTTATAATTCCGTATTCGGAATGGATCAAACGTAACAAAAGTTTATCTAAAAAAAGTGAAAAGTTTGCAAGAAAATAACATGAAAAAATATTTTGAAGTGTATTTTTAGCTAGTGCATTGAACTTTGTTGCAAAAAGTGTCCTTTAACTACTGTGCCCTCACATTTTCCAAATGCCTCCTATTTCTTTGTTACAGATGGAGGTAGCATTATTGATTTTTACTCTTCACAGGAACTCAGAACACCTATTGGTAACCTTGAAAGTTGTAGCAATTATTATTTTGATGGACAAGGGAAGTACATTCGACCAACAACCATATTTCTAGCTGCAAAGCTCTGCAATGTTCACATTAATAAGAAGAGGTAAGATTATCTTTCTTTTACTGCTTTAGAAATATATACAATCATTGCAAAAAGTAATTGGAACTTGCAAAAAAGCATTCTTTCTTATCCTCAAGTAAATCAACATTGCTCAAAGGGGGGAAGAGGAATGACTGAATTTGTCCTTGGAAACTGACGTTAGTGTACCAAGACTTTTGAAAAGCAGTATAGGTATATCTATGATTGTAAAAAGAAAGTTTCCTTTTTTCAAGGTTACATTTATTTAATTTAGTTGATAAAACGTTTAGTCTTTTAAGGGTAATGGGAAGGCTTTACATAATTCAATTGAACTGATATTGAGTCATTTTTATGAACATTCTTCAGTGATCTGATGTATGGACAAAAGCGAATTGCAATGATATCTGAAATGATTCATACGGCCAGCCTTTTGCACGACGATGTCATTGATGAGGCAACAACAAGACGTGGAAAGAAATCGATAAACATGGTATTTACTGACAAACAAACGATTCTGGCAGGAGACTACATTTTGTCTAGGGCCTCTATTGCTTTAGCACGACTTGGAAATTGTAGGGCTGTTGAACTGATCGCAGAAATAATCGAGGACCTTGTAAAAGGTATGGAATTTATATAAGATTTTTGTGAAAATGAAATTTCAACCAATGTACTTTATTTTATTTTTTGATAAGTGGAATCAATTTATCAAAACGTGTTTTGAGTGAAAGGCTGCTCGTTTTCATTAAACTTGGTACCAAGAGGAATGTTTTCTTGATGAAAATTACTTCAAATTACAAATCTCTTCCCCAGTTATTTCAAATATTGTCAAAAATGGTATTGGATTTGGTAATTTTTTAAATGCATGTATCTTGCCTAATAAATGCTGTCCGCAATTATTGTTTCTTGAGATTTGTTTGTATGTGTTAGGATGTCCTTGGCTATTCCTATGTTTAACTTAATGTCTATGAATTTTTCTATGAGAAAGCAATTTCTTCAAGATTCGAACTGGTATTGCTGCGATGCAGTCTGTGGTGGTTTGGTTCAAAATGAGGAGCCCGTTTCTATAGAAATCCCCTCTTTCTCTTTTTGTGCAACCAAGATCTCAACCTGTTTTTTTTATAAATCAAAAGTTGTCTTTTACAATCTATGTGACACTAATGAGGTTACAGTGTAGAAGAAAATTACTAAAATGAAAGCCATGAAATTTCTAGCAATTGATAAAGGGATAAGCGCACTATGTTACCGCCAGCTTGATCGTACCGAGATCTTTATGTAGGAAATCATTCTCTTAGTTCAGTATAATTTCTTAAATTATCCTTAGGCAATAAACAATATTTAAATGCAGATTATGTTTATTGTCGAAATATCAATTTAATCATCTTTTTTTCGTAGGCGAAATTATGCAGCTTTTCATTGATGATGACCCCAAAAAACGATTCAGTGATTATCTAGAAAAGACGTACTTCAAAACAGCAAGTCTTCTCGCCAATAGCTGCAAGGCTGTATGTTAATTGTAAATTAAGTTAATCGTGTACCAATTAATCCTATTTTTAGTTAATCAAACACCTAGCAATCCTACATCAGTTTATCCTATACTTAGTTATTCCTACAATCAAAGAATTTTACTTCAATAATCCTACATCCTACTCTTGGTCACTCTGTCACTGAAAGACATTTGGTCATTCTGATTGAAAAGACCTACTCATGATTTAGACCTGTGGTTTCTGTTGTTAGTACTTATTATCTACCCCTTCTTCCCAATACTTAGACAAAGTCTGAAGAAATATATATTGATACCTAACGAAACCTATCAAGAGGTGACTAGCTATTAAAAATAAATATTTTGAAAACAGAAATAACGCCTTTAAGTATTTTGGTCTAGGTTTTATTTGAAGTTAAAGCTATTAGTTTAGATGTTGCAGGTCGTGTATCAGTAAGTTCTGCATTCTAGTACTTTTGCGTTTATAAACATTGTCTCATCTTGTCTCCAGGCTGCGGTGTTGGGAGATGCAGACGAGGAGGTACAAGATGTTCTGTTTAGATTTGGCAGAAATATCGGAATCGCCTTTCAGGTACAATAATCTCACTGGTTGCTTTTTATCGCACTACGTTCTAGATAAAATCAACTTTATCCTAGTTCATTTTACCCTGGACTAAAAGCAAGCAGATGTAAATATTTGCTTAAGAAATCTAAAGCGTTTAGCTTAGAGCAACTGAACCGCAGGTTGGGGAAAAAGACAGTTTGCAATGTATTTATCTCAAGCTGCTTGTTGTGCAAACGTTTTTAATGGTCATCGTCAGGAGTGCAATAATATTATCTAGCTCTTGAAGTTATTGACAATTTATTGTCAAATAAATTGAAATTTGAATTATCAATGCAAAATCAATATGCTGGCCGATCTTTTTTCATAATATCGAATGGCCATTTATTCAATGGACGACGATGATAACATGCAATTCAAATATTAAGCGCAATAATGCTTCTAGTTGAATGATGTCACATCTAGCCTTTAAGCTACAGAGCCAGGGTTTAAAATACCACTAATCGCACTTTTCAAACTTGTAGCTCGTGGATGACACACTTGATTTTACATCCACGTCAACCCAACTCGGAAAGGCTGTTACAGCTGATCTAAGCCTGGGCTTAGCCACTGCTCCCGTTCTTTACGCAGCAGAGTGTGTAAGTGATCTCATTCTTTCGTCAAAACAAATGTGTTGCTTCTTCACTTGAGCTACCACATCCGTACATGGAGGTTTTTTAAGTTTAAATTGTTTCTTATATATCCGGATAAGACATGTTCAAATCTCATTTCTTAAAAATTATCTTTTTGCAATATCTCTGCTACCTATGCCTGGAATCGCAAGGATAGGCGTCCCTCCGGAGGAGCAAGCGAGCGTCGAGAAGGAGGGGAGTGATCGCTCTCAGCGCTTACTCGTTCCTCTGGAAGATCTTCCACCCCTCGCACCGCAGGCATAGGCAACAAGGAAAACACAAACAGATATTATCAAGGAATTAAATTTGAAAAAGTTTATATCTGGATGGTAACTTAGTACTGTAATGAATTGTATGGTTTCTTTCAAGAGTCACATTAGCACACGCAAAATTGAAAAACCTATGGTCAAGGTCTTTTGTAAAGAGTTTTGTGGGTATCTGTTCATCTTTTCAAAAGTTTCTGTTAAATTGAAAGGATTTCTTGACATAGTTTCATGTTATTGCCGTTAATTTTTTTGAAATCGACATAACTTTCTTTTTAGTTCCCCGAGCTAGAGCCATTGATATCAAGACGATTTTCTGAAAAGGGTGATGTTCAAGAAGCCTTTTACTACGTAAACAAGGTATATTTAACTCATTGATTTATGTTGTACAAAGTTCAAACATTTCAAGTGCGGGACATTCAATTGTAAATACATATTTGTTTACAGTCTTTCACTGAATGCCATTTAAACCATGATATGTTGTTCTCCTTTTAACTCCCTTATTTCTTATGTATTTATTCGAATTTTTCTAAGAAATTCGAATTCGTGTGTTGCAACTGTATTTTTTTAATACTTAAATTTTATTTTTTTAACTGCAGAGTAATGGAATTTCGCAAACTATGGACTTGGCTGCAGATTATGTAAAAGAGGCCATAAATTCGATAGACCTACTACGACCCTGTCCAGAACGAGACTGTTTAATCGATTTAGCTAATTTTGTATTGAAGAGAAAAAAATGAAAATTGCTGTATGTATCATTGACCACCGAGCTTTTAATTAATTGCTGTTTTTCTATAGTGATAACGAAGTCCACGTTTAGAATCGGTCCATCTTGTAATTGTTATGTAGTTATGTATTATATGTCTGGTTATGATACATGCAATAGATCGATATGTAATATATCTACAATCGTCTCCCAAGAGTATCGCATAACTTTGCTGTTGAATGTTGACATTAATACGGCAATGTTGACAATGTTGAAAATATTGACATGTAGATTATGCTTGTCAATTTTCCGGTCTTAAAAAACTCTATTATGGTTTTTTACCGAAAACTTTATGCTGGTTAGGAAGAAATTGTTTCTCAAATTTTTATTTGAATTATGAATAAGGGAACGACTGCCATTTTAGCTTTAAAGCAGCGCAATACTTTTTGCTCTGTATTTTATTTGAAGATGCTTCTGAATATTTCTGTTGAAGCTAATATAAATTCATATTGTTTGGATAAAGTTGTCCGTTTCATTTTCTGTACCCGTGCTTCCTCCGTGCGTTCAGGTACCTGACATGCAGTAGAGGCCTGTCGCCTATAGGAGCTCTGTTAGCACTAGAAACTTCACTGGCTGCCAATAGAAACTTGCTCATTTTTTGAAAGAGAAACTAGCTTAGTACACCAATACCGGTGCACTGTATCAGGGCACGTCTTTGCGAAATACTTCAGTATGTACATACAATGAGTAAACCATTCAATAAGTGAAGAACAATCTTCTGAAAACGTGGATCGAGTCAAAATTTTCTTGAATGAGAAAATAAGGAATCTAATGGGTGTGAGGTCGGAATGACAGAAGTGAAGGAAGAAATGTATATCAGATTTTTTGAAATTATTAGAGTGGTTAGCATATAGTGATGTTTGGAGAATGATTTTAAACATTTTAACATAACCTTTGAAACCAGTTTTTTGTAGAGCTTACAGGTCACAGAAATCAGACTCTGTAGTAGAATTTTCAGGTTCGGTGTGTCTGCCGCAGGCTGAAGTAACATTTCAAAATGCATAATGTTTCTTTCAAAATCGGAGTTTTGTTATCGGTTTATTATTAATTAAATCCACATGTAAATCAACGAATCCTTTCGTTCTAAAAATGTTTTTGTTTCCTCAGTGGTGGACCCTGAATATTTCGGTGATTGTGATTCATAAATATCGATTAAGTATACGATGCAAAGACACTCTTGTATTTAGAAAGCGAGCTCAAAATAGCAAAAAAAAACATTAATTCGGTCCTCTCTCATAGCCATACGGCCCAGAACGCTACACATTTTTTCAAAACGTCATTAAAATCCCTGATCTATGCAGAATAGTAGAAAAATGCTGTTAAAACAGTACAAACCAGATTTTACAGACAAGACCAGAATTTTCATAGGCACAATGATTTTTCTGTAGGCAAATTCCGCCTTTTGTTTTGCAAGGGACATGTACATTCATTCGTTTTCCGTGGCTGATGTTTGTCTAATTCCTGTATTCTCAGTTTATCCGATTTTATACGACTTGTATTCAGTTTCGAAAGATATGCTTTGCTCCAGGGTCCGCGGAAGTGAGGGGGCTGGAGGGGCTAAGCCTCTTTATCATATGCATACACACTTATCATGTACTTAAAACTGTGCAAAGATTCATTTTACTCTTGGCTTTTTGGCTTTTAGCATGTTGAGCTTTTAAGACTTTTTAGGCCCTTCGATCCGTAATATGCTCCTCTGTACCTGCCGTTAATTTTTTTTAGATTCAGATTAAAAATAATAATCTGGTTCAAGAGTAAATATGTTCTAACATAAAAAAACGTTATTTCACTAAAATCTCGAGGTTTTAAAAACAGGGGTAAACTTGACTCTATAAGGCCTAAAAATCTTCTAATTTAAATTTTTGAAGCGTACACTTGTAAGCAGACACTATAGGCTGTATATAGTGTTTTGTAAAAGGATTTGAGAAATAATTTAGAGGCAAGCAATAATTCCCATGAAAATAGAATTGCCACGATAGTGTTTACGTATTGTAAAGTGATTTTGCTCTTCTAATATTGTCCAGAAAATTGGTTGTAGAAAGTTTATTGCTGAAATACCAAAAGAATGGTAGTCTATAGCAAGGAAATAGCAGCGAAATGGTGAACATGAACTGAACATATCTTTTGCATAACTGCCCTTCCATAGACAGTTCGAGGAGAGATGGACTCAAAAAAAGAGACAGTCAACAAGTTGTTTAAGCGACTCGTCTGGGAAATGGAATGATCCTAAGCAACAACATTCACTGTCAGTATAATAATCCAAATCGAAAAAAGCAATAATAAATTATGAAAATGCTTTTCTCACAAATCCTGGAAGTAAATTCAAGTATTTAATGGCTTTGGAAAAAGAAATTGTATTGAATACAGTATCTTGATATTTAGGAAGGAATAACTCTCTTTGCCACGTTCTCCTGCACTTCAAGCTTAAAACCTTTGCTCCCTAACTGCATAGGGTAAAAATTAATATCGACTGAATTGCTCAAAATCTTCCTGTCCAATGTCATATATAGTTTTTCTTTGTATTTATGCAGGCCTATTCGATTCCTTTACAATTCAGGCATTGACCCCTGGGGAGACTTTTGCTTGAAAATGGTTTTTCAAAAAGGGTCTATGATTCTAGGATTTCAGGCAAGTATTGTAGCCAGATTTATAAGCAGAGGCGGACTGGCCGGTCGGGCTACCAGGCGATCGCCCGGTGGGCCCTCCCAAAATTATTACAATTTTTTCTTAATTTTGCTATTAAATGAAAACTCGTATTGTTTGGTAGGAGCCCTCTTCTGTTACCATAACACCGAGACTCTCTCAAGATTAGAGGATACAGAATGAATAAAAAGATCAATTTGCGGTATTTAAGTATTGAAAAAGCATTTTCCAAAATTTGGGGCCCCATGTAAGCAAAGAGAATCCTGGGACCAGGGCTCACTATACCTAAGGCAATAATACGATACATAACTGGAAGTTGCAAAATCTGATAAATTTTCTCTTCAGGCCCGCAGTTTCAATGTTTTCATTTAATCAAAGGTTAAGGTGGTAAGGACATGACAATTTTTGTGGCTCAATTTCTAGGAAGGTACATTATTTTAATGCTAATCAAATAGATTTGAGAGTATAGATCAAAACAGCAGAAGGGCTCAACCCCCTCAGCTCAGGTATAGAAAAAGCTATATTTCTATCCATGCCCCATTCCAGTTTAGCAGTCTACGGGCCTGCAAAAATGAATTAGTTTTAGATGTCCCCCATTGTAAACTAAACAAGAAAAAGAAACGAGATACAACTGGAAGACTTAGATGCATTACAAGCTTTACGCTTATAGAAATGAAGACATGAATTGGCATCTAAACATAGAAAGGAAGACTCGTTACTCTTGAAAGTTTCTTACTGAGAACATTTATTTACTGTCTTCAATAGACAAGACAGGATATTTTATAATTGCATTCAAATTTGTTCAAAGTTATGTATTTCGGAAATGCTGGGCTTGTCGCTAAAAGATATAGCTTGAAAATGATTTATTGGCTTTTTGGTAATTGGAAACTATTAGGGAATGGGGAATTATTGTAAATGAAAGCTTACATGCATTGCCTAGGATCGTCCTTTCGTCAAACTTTTTTTTTATATAGGACCAGGGCCGTCGTTAAGCACTTTCAATTAGGGGGGTGCCAGTCACCAATTTGCCGACAAAATAGGGCGTGGCTTAACATATTTCAATGTGTAGTTGTGGCATTTTGACGCAATTGATTTTGTTTATCAAAGAGAATGTTCTCGTTGATCAATCATCGCTTCAATTTTCGAGTGACTGTGGGTACTTAGGTTTCGAAAGCCTTGAAACAAAACCGAAAGACGAGGTCCCTATTTTTGTGACCACGCCCTTTAGATTGTCTTAAAATGAATTTCAGAATATTTCTTGCAGTCATTTCTTGCAATCGTTTAAAATTTTTAACTATTTTTAGGCATACCTACGTTTCATTGATTTCATTCTTAAAATGGAGTTCATTACTACTTTAGGCCCCCTCCACCTCAAGGCCCTGAGGCACTTTGCCCCCTTTCCCTGCTTACAGTGGCTTCCAGTACCTCCAGGATCAACGTTCAGAGTTTTTCAATAAACTTTGACCCTTCCCTAAACCCCAAACTTTAGAAAGAAATTAGGTCGCCTCGGACATTGGACATTAGATTCTAGACTCCGGCTGCTGAAAGGGAGTCATTTGAAGTTTTTGAGGGACATTTGCCCCTCCGTGACACTCATAGCGCTATCTTTTCCTGTTTTGATTTGCTGAGGGCCTTTGGGCAATACTTTTAAGTTCACATCCTCATCTTATCCCAACTGTTCGCTAAAGCTATTGCTTTGGGAACTTTGAAAGCAAAATCCGACAAAACTCTACTTTTAGAAAATTTGCCGACAAGAACTTTCTAGAGGGGGGGGGGGGTGCCGCACCCCCTGCGACGGCCCTGTATAGGACATGTAAAAAAATATGGGACATTTAGTCATCTGGTCCATACTGCAGATGGTGCTTACAATTCAACAAAATTACAATAGTCAATAATAAGTTTGTCTCACATTAGATGTCGGAACATTAGAAGTCGTCAAACTTAATATGGCAAATAATCTAGATGCATTTTCTTGCCATCCCTGTAATGTCATATTTCGAAAATTTTTCTTGAATTCGGCCAGAATTCCTAACCATGGTGGTGGCCTTCATTTAAGCCCTGAACAATCTAAACATTTTACCCACTCCCCTACTTCATTAACGTTTCGCCATCCCTGCCTATGCTACAGTAAATCCCCGCATATAAGAACCTCCTTTTTTGAGGTTCAGGCTGAAGTAGGTTCTTATTGGGAACGTACTTGGATTAATTTCAGGGTATGAAGGTTCTTATTGGAAGGATCCCTTATTCAAAATTTTAGGATTCATTATCAAGAGATGCATTCATTCCTGTTTTTCCCCTTTGGCAATGTTATTAATGCAACATTACTAAGATATTTACAGGAAGACATTTGAGCGCACTGGCTGCCTATGACAGTGGATGGATCTGGAGATGATCTCAAACGTCCTCAGGAATTGAAAATTATGAATTCTAATGCATTTTTTTATTTTCAACATTTTGGATTTTGCTATATATAATTATGTTAAAAAGTCAAAGTAATTTTAAAGTTCTCTTTCGTTAAAGTGTATAAAATGCTTAAAATGCACAACTGAAAATTTTTATACCGATTGTGATTTTACCTCATCTATTAAAATCTGGGAGTAAATAAGGACCATTGAAAACTCTATTTTTTGCTCTTGGAATAAGAACCTATCATATTGTATCACACTGAAACAGGTTCTTAATTACAAGGTACATAAATTAGGAAAAACAGCCTCTAGGTTCTTATTTTTGTAGGTTCTTATATGCGGGGATTTACTGTACTGATGTTCACATCTTGGCGGCTGCTAAACAAATTAATTAACCTGGCTGCTCAACCAATGATCTACAAAACAACAATCTCTATTATGTTTTGACTGGAAATTACATATCAAGATTTTCTTGAATAACCGAGATATTTCTTGAATAACTTAGATATTTTATTAAGTTCTACATTGTGTACCAGAGCCTCTAAATGCCATTCGCCGTTTTGTATCTCTGAGGCCCCCCTTTAAAAGTTTTAAAGGCCCAGCTAGAAAACAATATGTTTTTCCCCGCAATGTCATGATTTTCTTTCCTCTCTTATCCTACGTCAGAATTACAGCGAAATTTCCAGCGAAAATGATGCTGACCTGGGCTAAGGATTGTAGATCCCCCTTGTGAATCTTTTACACTGACGCCTACATCTCTGGTGGTTACTTATTAGAATTAATAGCAATATTCTAATAACGTTTTAAGCTAGTTTAAAAAAGTGATACAACAAACAACTTTTGGGATACATGAAACTTATTTAAAATTTTCGGGCCCTTTCTCGACGAATCGGCCCGGGCCCTAAAATTGGAGCCAGTCCGCCCCTGTTTATAAGTGTTGCTTACAAGATGGAATAGATGCTGAGTATTTTGAATACATGTCTTTTTATAAGACTTTTATCTTGCATTCAATTGTATGCAAATTGATCTATAGCTAACTTTGGGCATCCACAGAAAGTTTCAATGACGCCATCCGAATAACGAACGCCGGATGACGATCACGTTGTCATAACGACAGGACAGTTTAAAGCCTCGTTGTCATTTGAAAATGGCCAACCCGCTACAACCTCTGTTTTTCAAATCAGTGCATGTGCGCGAAATCGGCTTTGTTTATTATCATTTTATTTGATGTACATCCGACTGATCATGTGCCTGACATTTCCGGATGATTCTTGAAGAGTCTCTTTCGTCCAAAGTATGTGTTTTGGCTAAGTACATCAAACTTTACAATCTACTCGTTACCTTGTCACAGACCGATGAAGACAAAGCTGCCAACATTGAATTAAAACTCGATTTTGAAACACCGAAGGAAAAATTTACTTTTAAGGAGTGTCCAGGAAGTACCATATACGGAAAGGTGGGTGTATATTAATTTTGGTCGAAAGTTCAAAGGTTTTAATTTAATAAGGCTTTTCAAGGGACCGCGGACCCAAATTTTTCTTAAATTCAACGAATACAAATACCTAGATGATATATTAGGCATCCCCATTAGCGATAGTGAAATGAAGAGAAGTTTCAAAACACACTCAGACAGAACGTAAACAGTTTCGAGCGAATTTCCGGTCGCCGGTTGTTGAAGGTAGGCTGTAGTGTATTTTGCATTGAATGTAAGCTTTTATTATTGAATTGCTTGATATAACTTGTTTTGAATTACATCCTTCTGTTAAGTATAGAAACGACAATGTTTTGTTGTTACTTTTTGGCTAAATTTGATAAAAGACATAACACCCGATTTAATTACCTTCGGCTTTCACATTATTAGGCTTGTTTGACTGTAGGATAGTTGGTGCTTCAAGGACAAAAAATTGAACGAAATTTTTCAAAAGACTGACGTAGTTTAAGCATTTTTAAATTTATTAAATTTGTAGGATTTCTGCTCCAAGCGTCGACAGTATTAATTAATCTCTTTTAAATATTCAATAGGTTGGACAATAAATTTTTAAATTAGCGGAAAAGTAGCTAAAAATGAGTAGACCATTAAATCTCCCTTTTGTTCTTTCGCTCTTGAACTGGTAAAATGGTAAATTTCACTGCATGTAATTTATTACAAAAGTTAAACAATAAACTGCAAGACTGCAAGAAGATAAGACAATATTACAGATTATACATCGGTAAGTATAATTGTTACAATATTATCTTGTACATTTGGTCTAAAATCTCGAATCTATAAGGAAAGTTAAAAGAATTAAGAGTGTCTTTTCTGTGTGTAATTTGATTGCTTAAATATTAATAAATATACTGGGAAAACATTAAAAAACAAACAAACTATTGAAAGTCAATGTTAGATAATGCTCAAGATCAAAGACAAGAATATTTCAATATGAAACCCTCTTCAAATATAATTTATTTTTTGTGGTTAATATAGATAGGATTAACACAGAATTTACCTTATTTCAGTATTACTGCTTTATAATTTTTCCTTTATACTAACTTTCAGAAAAGTTGATTTGCTGTTTACACTTCACAAGCCCCAAATCTATCTTTAGTATTGCAGTAGTATTGCCTGACCCATTATGCTCCAT
Organism: Rhopilema esculentum; assembly: GCF_013076305.1. Next base: position 6,642,837 of record NW_027019306.1, read on the forward strand.
ACTGAGGGAATTCCAAATACCTATACATTAACTGTAAACATTCTGAACTTAAAATCCAGCTTTTTTTCTTTAATGAACTAACAGAAAGTAAATTATTTGCCAGATTGGGAACTAAGTGCACCCACAATATATTGCCAGCACACTTAAATTTTCCACCTGCACGCTTTTGCATATTGGCCATGCAAAGTCCCTATTTAATAACATTTTACATCATTAACATTACAAATACTTTATTCAATGAGGCAAAACTTTTTTATTTTTCAAGAAGAAATTATCCAAATTTTGACCCATTATGCCCCACTCCACTCTTTATTGTATATCAATAGGCAATGTCACATTGCAAATTGTTATTTTAGCCTGCCTTTTGAAACTGAGCTGCTGAAACTAAAATGGACAACCAAGTTGGTGTTTCAGACATGGTTCTCTTAGATCCTCTTACTGAAGATGCATTGGTTGAGAACCTAAAGATACGATTTAAAGAAAATAAGATATATGTAAGTCATTTTATGTCTTATGTATTTGCAATGGATTTGACAATGCAGCTGAATAACCAGATATCTTATTTTTTTCTAAAACCTTCTATCTAAAGTTTATATTTAATGTGTCTTTTTTGATCCAAAAGTCCTTGTCTATTATAAAAGTATTGCTCAACAATTTATTTATAAGAATAAACACAATCATCCTTATCCTACGACAACATAAGTTTGAAAATTAATCAATGTCAATTTCTAACAGGGTATATTTTGCCTAAAGTAATACTTATGTAAATGGATTGATCATTTTTAGACTTATATTGGAGATGTGGTGGTTTCAATCAACCCATACAAGGGTATTCCTATATATGGAACAAAATACATTGAGGACTACAGGTCAAGGAACATGTATGAAATGCCACCACATGTGTAAGTCACTTATTTATTTCATTTTTATTTGTAGAATTTATGATTCAAAGTTCCACCTAGCAATTATGGAACCACAAACAATCCTTCAAACCTGTTTTAGCTTTGTGGCCAGAAATCTAGTTATTTACAGTCAAAAGCCTCTTTTCCATCTCAACTCACTAATAAAAAAATGAATTCTGGATTTTAAATCAAATCCATGTTCTTAAGCTTATTAAGAAGGTCAATACAATCCGGATGAGTTAGCCAAATTTGTCATTTATAATGTTGGGCATCAAACCTTAAGGTGTATTGTATTACTGCCATGGTTTTGTTTTGTTTTATGAAGTGTGCAAATTGGATGCTCAGTTTTACAATATAGCTATCATTTTTCTGAATATTTGTATATTTGTATGCTGGCAACGGAAATGTTTTTTTTCAATTGAAAGGAGTAGCATTCAATCTAAAAATTTTCAGATAAGTTGATAACATCACTTTTTATTGGTATAAATGCCTCCAACCCCTTTCATAGTTGACACTGGGAAGGTTCTAATGTTCTAAATGATGGTGTGAAAAAAACCAAAAATAGCCACAACAAAAAAATGTTGCATAATTTTTATATGGATTCATGCATTGTTATCTATTGCTTAGTTATCTTCTTCCTATTTATTGTTTACATAATATTTATTTGTTTATTTTTCTATGTTATGAGAGTAGAAAATCTTTGTTTTCTTTTGTCACAAGTATATACAAGAATTTTTAGTGATTCTTCTTGCTGAGCAAAGAAGCTATTATTGTGCATTTCCAAACTGGATATTTTTTCCTACGGAATAGTTGAATCAAACCCATCGATATCATGCTTGATCTATCTCTGTGTAACACAACATTTTAAAGTGCCTTCCATGGAAATTCACCTTGTCAAAACTTTGTTGCAAGATGTTGGGAAAAAATAAGAAAAGTCTTCTTGAGTCTTCTGGTTAATATTTCAACTACGAGTCACCTGTCATATCAAGTCAATTTAAATTTTTAACTGTTACATCAGCGAATTTACCTTTCAAAGTTGAGCCACGTTTCTGACACTCTAATTTCAATTAAATATGGCATAAAACACCTTTAATTATGTTTTATTAAAGCAAAATTGGATGATCTGATAAAACTTTAATTTTTATGAAGTTCCTACTTTTTTGGTTGCTTTGAGGTTTACATTGCAGTCAAAGTGAAATAATAGTGAATTGACTGGCTGGATAATGCTCAATTTGTTGATTTTTAATAGTCAGATAATGTATTGAATTCCATGCGAGTTAGTCTCCAGATTACCTCATCTCTGACTCTAAACTTCCATTCACATTATATCTCAGTATTCTTACCCATAAAAACAAACAAATTTTCAATAAAACCAGAAGTCAATGCTTACATATTTTATATAAATATCAAAGAATATTGCACACAGATCTATAGCTTTCTTTACAGTTATCATATCTTGATGGTCTCTATTTACGTCTTGCAAGCCTAAATTTATATTTGTTTGTCGAATCTGTCGCAGATTTTCACTGGCAGATGATGCATATCGATCCATGCGAGATTACCATGTTGACCAGTGTATTATCATCTCAGGTGAAAGTGGATCGGGAAAAACAGGTGTGTTATCATCAACTCGATAAAACTTCGAAATTAAGTTGAAGTAATTTAGATATAAGGTGCTTTCAACGCAACCAATCATTTTCAAGAACTCCCTGCCCATATAATACACGAAGGTTTGGTTTTGCCATATGCATATGCAAGGAAACAGATGTTTCTTAGATTTTGAGATAGTTTTTATCGAGCTAGACTAGCTGTCTAGAATATGCAACCGGTGGCTGTCTTGGTATTATGAATAATTGTTCTATTCATTGTCTTTATTCTCCGTTCTTTATTAAACTTTTAGTATCCCTGTGTTCCAAAGAATTGACGAGAAAGTTCCTTCCTACTATCTCTGAAAGATTCTTGCCAAAAACCTTGTTATCAACGTCCTTCCGCGACATATCGTTTTTATTTTCAACGCTTCTGAGCTACACAGTCTTTGTCAAAAATAGTTGAAGGACGACAATATTCACGTTCAAAAGTTGATAATTTCAGGATTTAACCGCCTCTCCATGTCGTCAACGCTGTTGCTAAATTCTATATAATGTTGATTATTAGTGTAAATGCTTCAAATCCTGGTTAGATTGTCAATGAGAATTGTGTAATATTGATATAAGACAACATTATAATCGGAAAAGGGGAAACAACTCTTAAAAACTGTAGAGATTTTAAGTAGGTGGCCCAACAATTTTGGCAAGAATGGTAGTTTGTTTTTGAGAGAGGGCTACGATTTCTGTAAATCATACGAGAAGCTGTTGATTTTCTAAATAAGCGTTTTCATTTCAGGATGTCCAAATAACTGTTGACAAAATTTTTGTCAATTTGCAAGACTCCATGGAGAAAAAAATTACATCTTGCATTGGCCTAAGATAATTCAGATCGGTTTTCTAGAAGAAAACTATTTCCTATTGTTATTGCGTAACACACAGGTGCAGTGAAACGTGGTTTTTGAAGCGTTTTAGATATCATCTTCTATTTTTCTAATGGTAAGGTTTAAACTGATTATGGGTTATGTATTTTTCCTTGCACGGTAGAGGCATCCAAGATCGTGATGAGGTACGTCGCAGCAGTGTCTGGCAAAGGAGAAGACGTCAACCGATTGAAAGAACAACTACTGCAGTCGAACCCAGTTCTCGAGGGTAAGAATACTACACAACGTTTTGAATTATTTGGTATCTTTTCTTTCTAGATACTTTCTGTCATTATTTCGTTCAGTACCCGTTTTTCAAATTATGATATACCACGATTTATTTCAAAAGACATCTGAAAATGAACAGTGTTTTAGCAAAGAAATAAAATTGATAACATTTTCAAGAACGATATTTACAGCAGTTGAAATGTGAAAAATTATATTTCGTACTCATTTATTTTTTTAAAAAGGTGTACAAAGTCTGTTTTTTGATCAGCCTCTAATGGCCAGGATTTTTTAAAAATATGCAAGTTAAAGACCATATGTTTCATATAGTCAATGTAAAAATATATAATTATTGCATTACATTTATTTGTAGCCTTTGGAAATGCAAAAACCATCAGAAATGACAACTCATCTCGTTTTGTAAGTTTGGTGTCACCAACTTTTTAAAATATTTTTTATATTTATGGTGTTAACTGATTATTGTAGCTACCACTACGAGTCAGAGCCATTTTGTGAATAATTGGATTTGGTTAAAAAGGTCTCAAGAAAACCCTGAGATAATTCTTTCTGAATGCTTTTTTATTATTCACGGTAAAGGTTTTCTGAATGATATGAGTATTTGAAACGAAAAGAGGAGGGGGCGTGTCTGTTACAGCTCTGTAAATGATCTACAATGCCTGCCCGAAATACTTGGCACACCCAGCAAAAAGCACTACTTCCAGTCCCTTCCCCCCTAGAACAATTATTCGATTTTGGGGGCCCCGTGCAAAATTTTTAAAGCCTTTAAAGTGCTCTTGATTTCAATTTTGTGTTTGAATGGAGCCTCTTAAAGTAATGAATTCCCAAGAATTTTCAGAGGTCACAAGAATTTTCAGCTCGCTCCGCTCGCAGGGGGCCTCATATTTTGTTTTTACCCTAGGGCTTTTGAAAATCTTGCTTGTCCTGGCTGGAGCTTCTCCCAATGCAATGACTGAACTTAACCAATGCAAGGCAATGACTACGTTTTCAGCAGTTGGGTAGTTTTATTGGGAATATATTGAAGTGCGAAATGGATACAAGTTTATTCATGTCTTAGAGTTGGTTGATTATGTTTGATTATGTTCAGCCAAGTACTGTGCACGTGACACAAATTTTTTAGAATATTTTAAGGGGTCCCAATCACTTTTGGGCCCAGGGCCCCAATAGACGTAAATGCGGTCCTGCAAATATCCTGCAAAAAACGCAAAAGCAGAAACTTTCAAATCTTTTACGCCGTTCTATTGTAAACCAACATTGTTCCCTGGGGGAGGGGGATACTAAATTGACCTTGAAAACTGACGTCAGTGTTCCAAGACTTTTGGCAGGCATTTTTTAATGATCTTTAGAAGAAATTTTTCAAGCGTTGATTTTTTTACAACGCGCAAGTAGATGTATCATTTGCGATTGTTTGTTTGACAAAGTATTGTTTTTCAAGGGGAAATATATGGACTTGGAGTTTGATTACAAAGGAGACCCCATTGGTGGATTTATATCAAACTGTAAGTTGTTTCTTAATTTCAAAGAAATCATATTACTATAGTTATGATGCAATAAGATACTAGAGAGTGAAACTGCTAAGAAAACTGTTATCTTTGTTCTGTTTTGTTTATACAATACCAAAGGAGCAATTAAGTACGCAATACAATAAAGTGCAATACAGCACTAAACAATACATGAAGTACTGTAAAAGAAATTCAAGCATACGCTGGAAATTTCATAATATCAAGCATTTGTGTCTAGCTCCTGTCCCACTTTGCATCTAAATTATAACAGTGTTCCCTAGTCCACTATATACAAATACAAAGCATTTGTGCTCTAGGTATAATTGTTGTATGCTCATTTGCTCATTTGCACAGCACATTGCCGGAACTATTATGCCATCCTCTTCTCTTGCCTGATCTGACTGCAGTGTACCAGTGAATGAACATGCGCCCACTAAATACATATTTCTTTTGCATTTCAGACCTTCTTGAAAAGGTAAATATTTTCTTATATTATTATATTATTAGAGGATAATAATTTCTTTAAAATAGTTTTGTTTTCATTTTGTTAGAAAATAATCTCGTAGAGTATAAGGATATTATTCTAAAAAACGTTTAAAAGCCGTATTTCTATAGTGATCGTGTTTCTTAGTTGAGTTTTCACAGAGTCCTTCTTGCCAATGTCTATCTTTTATTCCTCCCTTTCTTCACAGTTTCAAACTCTTTCTTGTGATATTCCACTTAAAAAATTAATCTTTTTTGTTTAGTCACGTGTTGTTCATCAGACGCAAGGAGAAAGAAATTTCCACATATTCTACGAATTGCTACTTGGTGCACCTGATATCGTAATGGGTAAGTGCATATGAAAAACTCTAGCAGATTCTTCGACACTTTTAATTATATTTCCAGCTAAGTATTTTTTCCGGTCCCAGTTTAGACAGAAAATTTTAGTTTAATGTATCGTGAGCAATTCTATCAACAAAAAAGTTGAGTACGAAACCATAAGATTAAAGCTCGGTTATTGTAGGGTCAATATTGTTTCATAATCAGACCCCAGAAGTACATTTACAATTATCCGTTCACTAACTTGTTTCAGCCCTTTTCTTAGCATTTGCAAAACGTCTCTCTAAATTGGCAAATTGATCTATGGTCTTCAGGCCACTTATATAGAAATTTTTTTCATTGATGCTTAAATCACGACTTTTTATATTTGCAGAAACACTAGGCCTGAAGCGAAAGTTTGATGATTATTCGTATCTAAACCAAAGTAATTGCACAAGTGTTCCGTCAATTAACGATGCGGAAAATTTCAAAATAGTGGAAGTATGCATTTTTCTTTTTATTGGTTTTGATTTACTTTTTATGGCAAAATAATATACATACAAAAATAGCAAGTTTCTTAAAAACATTTGCTTTGCTGAAAATTTTGTTTTTTATTTTCATGCGAATGATTATCTTCACCCATCATCGTATGGTTTTAGGTAACGAGAACATGACTTCATTCTGTGTTTGAATTCTTTGCAATTTTTTTTGCTATAAATGTCTTTCAAATTTTGAAAATCTTTGTTTTAGGCATTTAATTGTTTGAAAATTTGCGTTTTCTATATTGATGCTAGCAAAAGTGTCTGGTTATTTTTTAAGAGCGCAATGAAATTGATTGGGTTCTCGACTGACGAAATAGCAGGATTATACACGCTTCTCGGTGGAATTCTCCATCTTGGCAATGTCTTGTTCAGAGATGTTTTTGTTGACGGGGTTGATACTGTCGATGTTCTCAACGAGAATGGTAAGGAACACCTAGTTTTCATTCAGAAAAAAGCCTGATATTTATGGAATATTAGAGATGATAATGAAAATTAATTTTCATAAACTTCTCGATATACCATCCATTCCAAGTGACACTTAAAAAACTTCGTGCAATGTCAGTTGAAGATTGGAACCTCCTTATCGTTAAACTACAATCAAATTCATTTTTCCATCCTTGCCAGTTCTTTTATAAAATACTTCTGAGAAATCCCAGAGTGAACAATTCTACATTCCCCCTACCCATCATTCATACCAATTTTTAACCTGACACTGTTTTAAAGAGTAAGCAAGCTTGCTCATCTAATGCTTAAAAAATGTTGCTTGAATTGAAGATTTACGTCGATGATCCTATCTTTTTATTTTACCAGTTTTTCCTGGGATCATTTAAACATGTTGATTTTCCTTATAAGATGCTGAACAAGCTGCCAATTTATTTGGTTGTGCACCAAAACTTCTCATGGATACTTTGTGCACTCGTTCTGTGGAGTCAGGCAAAGAAAAAGTTGTAACAAGACTTAGTCCTGCAAATGTAAGTTTTTCCTTTCGTTTACTTTTCTTTGCGTTTATTTTAAAAAGCTTGATACACAAGGTTTATAATCCTCAACAATTTAACGATGGCTTTTGCTTTTTAAGTTGCATTTGTTAGCAAGCATTGATTTTATAATGTACCCTTTAAATTCTACAATTGTTATGTATAAAAAAGCTGAAGTTTTTTTGTTTTCATTACTAATGTACAGGCCAACTATGGACGTGATGCTTTATGCAAAGCAATTTACAATCGCCTTTTCGACTGGATTGTTGCAAAGATAAACAACAGTGTGCAGGTAAAAGTTGTACCGTTTCTGTTTAGAATATCTCGTAAGAAATGTTATGTTACTATTGAGAAGAATGTTTCAAAATCTAATGCATGCACCATGTAATCGTTAGAATACAGTGGTGGTTCTGTTGACTTGTTCTGTGTGGTTGTGTAAATCAGTAAATTGGTTTCGTGGTCTTGTTATGTAATGATTTTGGCTGATATGTCATGTCTCTGAAAAAGATACTCAACAGAAGCTGTCTCCATCATGTTTCAGGCACCCAAAAGAGCATTTGACAAGAAAGTGATTGGTGTTTTGGATATCTATGGATTTGAAGTCTTCAAGGTTCCAGTCTATTGTGTTTTTATTTTTTGCTTGATCTTCGCTACTTTTAACTGTATTTTGAAATTTGGGCGTCTTGTAAAGTAGAATGGGAAAGTTTAATTGAATTCAAACAATTCCTTTAAGTCTTCCAACAATATCAGTTTGTACATTAATAGATAAACAAAACAGGTTCAAATGTATACGTATTTATGCTACCACTCTTATGGTGATAATAAAACTGTTTATAGTAATCATTTAACATAGGCATAGACATTTTTTTAATTCATATTCATGCATTCAACGCTTAAATTTTCAGTCAAATGCATTCGAACAGTTTATCATCAATTACTGTAACGAGAAGCTGCAGCAACTTTTCATCGAACTTACACTGAAATCAGAGCAAGAGGAATACGTGAGAGAAGTATGTAGAACCTTATCTTTGTTTATTTAGTGGCATAGTTTGTCACTGAATTTGCTAAGAAGTGTAGAGGCATTAAAATCTTTCACCTTTCAATAACTCATGAAAGCTTTTTCGTGGAGGATTTCGGGTAATTTCAACACCATTAAGTACCGCTATTTCCTTCAAATAATCAGTGGATAATAATTGGCACAGGCACAGGTGCGGTGCTTGTGAGGTCTAGGACAAACTGATGAGAATCACGAGACCTTGTTGTGTATGAAGCCCTGTTTGATCTTTTAGGGAGTCGAGTGGATTCATATCGACTACTTCAATAATGCCATCATTTGTGACCTCATTGAAAAGGTAAGAATATTTAGAAAAAGTTGATTCATTTTGTCACATTCGTGTTAACCTTTAAATGTATAAAACTGAATTCATCTTAGACCTTCTTTTACGTAAGATTTTATAAGTACCATTTCTCTTGATTTTGATTAACTTTTCAAGTCACCTATTGTACAAAACTGGACATTATAACATCTTAAAATCAACCCCACATCATGAAATACGAGAAATCCAATCCCAGCATTTAGTTACAATGGTATAAGACACTGTTAATTAATATATGTCTTTGATAAATCTTACATCGTTACCTTTAAAGTCCATAGTTGCCTTGAAGGTATTTTAACACAATACATCAATTACGATAAATTCAATGATACTCTTTTTTAGCAAAACACTGGAATTCTTGCGCTACTCGATGAGGAATGTCTAAGACCTGGAGATGTAAGTAAAACCTTAAACAAGCTGCCGATACTCTCTCGTTTGAAGATACACATTTAGCGGGTCTTTTCACAAGGGGCTTTTTCAGCTCAATCGCCATTCGGTAAAACTTAAAAATATATTCAAAGTGCACGAAATTGATTCAAATGATGCCAAAAGAAGTAGAATAGCCTGAAGATTTGCAAAACTGTTGATCTTTAGTGAGCTTTTGTTTTAAACATTTGCTAGAACCAACTGCCATTGTTGTTGCTTCATTCTCATAAAACGAGCCAGCCAGAATATTTTCAATTTTTGCATCTCAAATATATACTATATGTATCCAAACTGAATTGTATGTTAAATCACTTTAATATATGCGTGATCAACCTATGCAAATCGCTAATCATAAATTTGTTGCTACTTATCGCTGTTTTGGTATATTCAGAAGTTACTCCAATGTTGATGGGAGTCTATTTCTGTTAATCTTGTTTTGCAAAAGCAACTCTACTAGACAAGAATGCTTAATTCTTTTAGGTTACTGACAAAACATTTTTGGAGAAGCTGAATAATCGATGCATCAACCACGCCCATTTTGACAGCAGAGTGAAAAGCCGATCTGACACCTCAATAGACCATGACTGTTTCAAGTTAAAACACTATGCAGGAGATGTAAGTGAATTCCAGTCGTTTTGCGTTCATCATATGCTAGGGTTTCCCAATGCAAAATATTATTCCTCATTTAGAGCCTCTCTGCACGAGGAAAGTCGTACAGGGTTGAAAATCATTTGTTATTTTCTGGTTTATTTTCTTTGACACCAGAAAATCTCAACCTTGGGCCAATTTAACTCGCTTGCTCAATTGGGAATGGGGTTGCGTGAGTTTTTCTTTGTAAACTACACGTTTTATAACCAATGGAATTCAAGCGAAGTTTTAAAGATCCCATGGAAACGACAGTCAAGTCTCAAGCACCAATTAAATTTTAATCTGCTCTGGCTTCTTTTGTTGCTGCCACAGTTGTTACCCTTTCTGTTGTGCTATGATATGGCAATCTGTATTCCAAGTTTAATTATTTTCAAGACTCCGTTTTCGTTATCATCGTTTAATGTGATTAAGAAGAAGCATTAAGCTGACATTGAAATAGCATATTTTTCTTAACGATTAAGTTTACCAGACAGTGATATAAAAACACTCTTCTTCCCTCTCAATAGAGTACCTTGAAGATTAAACAAGACTTGTCTGTGTGTTTATGTTTCATTGTAATTCTCCTCTATCATCATGTGCTTGCATCTCATAGGCATTGACGTAACAGACTGTAAATACGAATCAGGTTCTATGCAAATAGTCCAGCTGTTATCGACCACAATTGTGCACTTAAATGATTAAAGCATGAAAAGTTCCAGAATAGCTCATTTCGACAAAATCGTTTGCTTTTAAATAAGTTAAAATCGACACCGTACTTGATTTTTCTCTTTTTTCCTTTAGGTCACTTATGACGTCAATAACTTCATCGATAAAAACAATGACCCTCTCTATCGAGACATGTCTGTAGCTATGTACAATTGCAGTCATCTTCTTCTCAAAGATATGTTCCCAGAAGGTATTGAAATATTCTTTTATTACTATTGCTGTCTCAGCAGATGAGTTTCATATCTAGGAGTATCGGAGAGTTCCTGAAGAGAGGAGATGGAACCTTATTCATTTCATTTTTCATTCTTTTCGGTAGTAAAGTTTTCGTTTTCTCGGTCATTGCTTTAAATCATTTTCCTGCTTATATCATGAAAAAGTTATGAAATTCTATATTCTTTTATCTTTATATTATTAGAAATATATCTTTAGTTTTTCAAAAAGTATTTGTTGTAAATAATTTAGCCCGTGATACGTGTAACCTTAATGGCCTCTTTATCTTGAAGTTATTTAAAGAAAATATAATTTTGTAATAAATTTATTCTATAGGGAACCCAAGCTACAAAAACAAGAAGAGACCCCCTACAGTAGGAACCCAGATGAAGGTACTTCAATTTCATTTTCATATAAACTGCCATGTAAATATTTATTCTAAACTCGGTATGGCGACTAAAGAGGAAAGGAATCTATGAAGGTACAACTTCCAATTCTAAAGATATTTTTTTACTATAGTATATTTGTGGCTATAGTATATAGTATGAGTGTAGACCAATGTATATTTGTGGCTCTAATTCTAATTTTTATCATAATTTCAGGTCTCGGTTGCAGAGCTGGTAAAGAATATGAGTTCAAAGCAACCACACTACATCAGATGTATAAAAGTAAGTATTGATATACATTTTATTGCCGACTCTCTTTACTTTTGTTATGAAAGTAGTTTTCTATATTGACGTCATTAGTGCCTGGAACACCTCTCAACCTGTCTGTTGTCAGCTGAAATATGATAGTAAATATTCCAGGTTCAAATTACTGCTTGCCCTCTTATTATCTATCTTTAATAATTCCTTTATTTTTTTCTGAGTCAAAGAAAAATATTTGTTTTGCTCAACAGAGTTTAGTAGCAGCTACGCCTAAAGGAGTTGTTGTTTTTTTGCAGTATTTCTTCTTAATTTAAATTTTAGTATTCAAAATAAAATACTCGAAGGTTCTTTGCTAACATCAATAGCAAAACTATAGCTCGAACGTCACTTAAAAATCTCACCATTATGATTACTATCAATTTTTTGATTCATTTATTTTTTATTCAAACCATGTACTTTGTCTCTTATCTTGATGTATTCAACTCATTTTAAACAGCCCAATGACACAAAATCAGCTGTTCAATTTACTGAACAAATTGTTCGTCATGAATCCAGATATCTTGGGTATGTGGAGTTCTTTTTAGTTCTTTTTGAATTTGTAAGTAACTTTGGCATTGTTACCAAAACTGAGACAATTGATATAATTTTCATTCAAGCAACTTTTAAATCATATCTACTATTATTTTTTGTGGTTTTAGTCTTCTAGAAAACATCAGGGTGAGAAGAGCAGGATATTGCTTCAGGCAAAGATACGAGCTGTTTCTTGAAAGGTTAGTGCCGAGAAACGATTGTTTTTCTCGTCTGATAAAGTCAACAAGCCTAGACAGTAAGGTCTATAATTGACAAAATAATTATTCATAAATGGTTTTTCTTTTTAGGTATAAAATGTTGTCAGACGCAACATGGCCTAATTGGAAAAACGGTCCGGCTAAAGACGGTGTCAAGAACATACTTGACGTAATATTCTTTTGCTATTGTTTTTTAAGTCATTAGTTGTGCCTTGAAACGTCAAAGAAGAATGTCACTATCTTGCTAAATGCGTCTTTCAAGTTCAGAGCTGAGCTAGCATTTTCTACCTACCAGTTAGAAATTCAATGCCGATCTTGATATCTTTGCTTCAGCATTTTTTATATATATGGGCAAGTCTCCTTATCTGCTTTGTAGCAGTTTAAACATGTTAAGATTTCTTACCTCACCTTTCTCTATCGCATTTTATCATTTAATATCTGGTGAAACAATATTTAGCTGGAATATAACTTTTACTTTTATTTTTCTAAATCTGAACCCTAGGCGTTCAACATCAGATCGCCAGACTGCGAGTATGGGAAATCTAAATTGTTCATCAGGGACCCTCGCACGGTGAGTATATGATGATATACGGCTGATAAGTATTTTTTTGCATGTTTGACGTCACAAGAAGGATTTTGGATTCCTTTAAAGAACTGACATGCTAAGCATTTTTATTACATGATTTTGTCGATCACTTTATCACCATCTATCTCTATTTTGGCTTAGGTGTTTTTGCTTGAAGATCAGAGGAAGCGAAGGATCGTCGACCTTGTTGTTCTGCTACAGAAGACGGTTAGAGGCTGGGTTGCCAGGCACAAGGTAAGCTAACATAATTTAACCGAACATAACTTCTGTTGATGTTAAAGTTTCATTTGCAATTAGTTTCTTCAATGTTTGCCAAGTTAGATTTACAATTTGCATAGAATCAGCCGTTATAAAAGATTCTATATATACTTTTGACTTTGATTTATCTTTTCTTTATATTTATCTCATTTTTGGTCTTTTAATCTACATTTTTCTCTTTTGGCGTCGATTTAAGTAATATTGGGTTTTCCTTTAGTTTCAAAAGATGAAAGCAAGTGAAATCAAAATCGCAAGCTTTTACAAGATGCATCGTGTAAGTGCAATTTTCAAGAAAGAATACAGCAAATTTTTGTAACTATTAAAGAGACTTTCCTATTTTTCGAAATATATTTTTGTTTAGAGTTCCTCTATAAATCTTCATTTCACTTTTAAACGATGGAATATATTTGAAATGCCATATATAAACACGAAATTTCACAGTATGTTTGTGTAAAATCTGATTGTTCATTATGCTCTAAGTCTAACAACTTTATAATGTAATGTAACAACTTTAAAGGGCACTTTTACATGACAAGGCGTATGCGGCGCCGAGTAAGGCAGTTTGAACGGAAGCTGTTTAAAGGGTTAAGAGCTGTTAAGGATTTCTGTCATTGTTATTGACACACAGTCACGCAGTAAACCCTTTTAAAGTGGCGCAGTTTTTAGAATAACAATTACATAGTTAGCGGTGCTCAAATTTTAAGCTCAAGCACTGTCTTTTTAGACATAAATTTTGAATTTCTTTCGCCTTATACCTGTGCTACAGCCCCAGAACGTGACGCTAATAGCATTCAAAGGCGTTAGAATTTATAGCAGTCAACTGCCACCCTTGATCAAACTGTAATAAAATTTGTAGCATTTCATTATTGATAAAAAATATTCTTAGTTGGTAGAGAATGAAGTTTCTCAAGTTTTCCATTTTTCTTAAGTTAGATCCAATTATTGTCTTACATTAGGAGCGAAAGAAGTACATTCACTTCAAGACATCAGTGATCTTTATTCAAGCTGTTCTCAGAGGATACAAAGTAATCTTATAAATTTTATTTCAGACTACTCTTTTTTGGATGTTAATTGGACCGTTTTACAGTACTTGCTGTTATACAAATAAAATTATGCTTATTTGGAAATTTAAGATGCTGTATTTTGCTTGCTGTGGCGTATTCACATTAAGAAAACCCTGAAAATAATTCTGATAATGGATTGCTCTTACAGTAATGGCAATGAATGAGTGTTTGCAAAAAATAACTTGACAAATGTTTTTCCAGGCGCAAATTAAAGATTATTATTTTCAGTTTAATTATGCCAATATTGGTATTCGCATTGTTTTAGCTTGTTGTAAACTTAAGATTGCCATTATTTATCTCTGTTTTATTATTTTATCTATCTTTCGAAAATAGGCACGAAAGGCCAATGCCAAGTTTCTCAAGAAGCATGCAGGTCCGAAGATAATAAAATACATAAGGAAGTGTCTGGTAAGTACATCAAATAGCTGTGATGTCATCAGTTTTCAAAATCAAGTATTTCCTGGTTTAAAAATGATAGCTCGTGCCATTTATCTAAATTTTATTTGTCTAACATCTTCAAACATCTGTGTAGTCAATTTTTTTAATGTTACCACCAATTTTCTCAGTAGACCATTCTGTTTATTTTATTAATGATTGAAGTCTTAGCTGAAGATCAAGAAGTTATTCTAAGAATGATTTTTTATCAGCTTTCATCCTTTGCATATCCTTCATTGCAAGATCGATTTTTAAGTTTTTAAAATTTCTGGCTACATGCTCTACTAGATTCTATTTTTGTGTGATTAATGCGTTTCTTGAAGTAGCGATTCTGATTTGTTTCTACCTCGTGTCTTATTGACATTAGCATTGTTTTAACTTCATAGGCAGTGAAATTCTTGATAAATATCTACAACAACCAACCATCAGCCTCACCTTTGGATACTAGCTGGCCTAACTGCTTGAAAATGTTCACTGATGCTTCTGATCTACTGTACAAAGTTCACCATGCATGGAGGGTAAGGCTCTGCTTTTGATCTTATTAACTGAATTAAATATGCAATTATGCAAATTAATACCAGTTGAACAATTAAAAAGTAATGGACAATTGCACAACTTGTTTTCAGCTTGTAAATATTTTGTGTCAGGGATTGATGCATGCGCATTAGGCCTATAGATCAATCAGGACATAGGACAAAACTTACTGGTGACATAGCTTTAGAAAACTCTTCTCGATTTCTCATCTACCTTAATTCTTCTTATCCCTTGGTGTTATGTTGATGTTCTTGAGTAGCATTATTTCTTTGTCTAGTGCCATCAATACCGAGAGAAAATTGACCCTGAGAGGAAAAGAATCTTGAGTGAAAAGTCACAAGCAAGAGACATATTTGGCGGAAAGAAAGAGACCTATGCTGAAAGGTAAGCCGCGTTTTATATGCAGAAACCGGCAATATCGAAGTTGACTCAAACTATGTCAACATTGAACACACAATCCTGAAAAAGTTCATGTCGCGCTTGTTTAACGTCGCTACTCACCTTATTCTCAAACTCAGACTTGTCAACCGTTTATTTCTTTGTTAAAGTAACTCCTAGGTGACGTTACACTAGTGAGATTCGTTATGATTAAAGCTAATCAGTATTATAGTTGCCAAACTTTGCCTTTGATCTGGGCAAGACCTACATCAGGGCCTACAATGGACATTTAAGACTGCTTGATAAGTTGTTTGAATTGTTTAGATAGTTATAATGATTGAATTAATTTCATCATAACTCTCAAGGCTCTTTTTTTTCATGCTACTTTTTGCTCCAATTCTCATTTACTGCTGTGCTACCTCAGGCTACTCATGACCAAAAGAGATTTAGCCAGGGTTACATCTTCCTTTCTCAACTTATTTCAGCAAGAGCGTCATCTCTGGCGTTTGATAATGAAGAATTGTTTTCGAATAGTGGTAGAGAGAATTTGTTTTCATCATTTAATATATCATGTAGTTGTAAATAATACATTTGTTAATTCACTGTTCGTAGTAGCAGACAGCTCTTCAGCGAGTCTCATCTATCAATGATAATCTTTGATGAAAGAGTGTTTATTTTGCAGTGTACCCATTCCGTTTGAAGGAGATCATCTAAAGATCAGTGATAGTGCTGCTTGGGCCAAGCAGAAAACGAAGCTGAGTAATGACTTGAAGGTTGTTTTCACCGACAATATATTAAAAACACACCGGAAAAATGGAAAGGTTGGTTGTTTTTCCATTTTTTACTCACTCTACTGTTCATTGTAGCCTAAAAATTAGGAACTTTATCGCAACGTCCTCTAATTTCGTCTTGGACTGGACCATTTGCATCTTTTGATATTTTGTAACGTCTTTGACTCATTTCTCTTTATTAAATGGTCAACATCTGTGAATGGAGCTGTTGACTTCATCGCATTCCCATCAATTTTAATGACTGATTTTATCAACTATGTGACCTTGTCCTAACGATCGTCCGCTGCTCCATATTTCTTTAGAAAAGACTTTGGCTTTCATTGTATCGAAGTTTTTATTATGTTTTCATGCTACTTGCGCTTTGGATCTTATGCATATAAGTTGAAAAGGTAAAACTAAATATCACGAGTTTCTAAAAAACCATTTCAGGAGGTGCCAAAGACATTACTACTGAGCTGCTGTGAGCTATTGATCTTGGAACCGAAATCATTGCAGCCAGTCTACACTGTTGGCTTGACAGATATTGTGAAAGTAACGACTACTCCACTTGCTGATGGCTTTGTAATAATTCACGTCAAACAGGTTCGTTTTATTTATCACGTTATGTTAGTATTCGCGACATACTTTTTAAAGTTTCATTTCCTTAAGTAATCGCGATGTGACCTATTTCTAAATTTACATTTCTTGTTGTTTCTTGTCATATTCGTCATTTCAAACTTCTTGCATTTTGAGAGTAACGCTTTCGTTATTTTTTCAAATAATAGGAGCAATGCTCACCTTTTTAAATGAGTGAAAACATTCCCCCCCCTCCCTCTTTTTTATTCTCTTCTTTTGTGATTTTTTTATCTCTGATTCAGAGAATATTTTGATATTCTAGGGCCAAGATGTGAAATCGTTGAAGAAGGGGGACTTTATGCTTCGATGCGATCATGTGATTGAGTTAGTCGCCAAAACAGCACTTGCCTACAAAAAGCAATTTAAAAGAGAACTGAAGGTTGACATTGCAGAAAGGTAGTAGCATATGCACACCCGTTTATGTAACTGATTGATATGATGAAATGATATCTGCCTTTTGTGTCTTAATGGAACAAAATGATTTGAACTATATATACTACACCAGTTTCAATAGTGCATTTTTGTCATTGTTTATATAGGATTTCACAATTAATCGAGATAATAAATCTCTTTTGTCAAATTTTCAAGCACCTTATTTGTTTTCC
Source organism: Rhopilema esculentum (assembly GCF_013076305.1). Next base: position 6,660,373 of record NW_027019306.1, read on the forward strand.
TCTGAGTAAACCACGATCGTGAGCCTTTGTTTTTATAGTTTCAGTGTAAGCTTCAATGGAAGGCCAGTGACAGCAGAGTTGATAAACGGGAAGCTATCTGTCAAGAAACATTAGAATCAGAACAAAACACAATGTAGCCACAGAAAAGACGTATATATTATCCAGAAGAATTAAGCATACAATAGAGAAACGATAATTGTAGAGTAGATGCGGATTTTCATACATTTACACATACGCATAGTTCAGATGGATCAAAATTGACATGTTGAGCAAGAAAAGTTGTTTGGAATACGGAGATATCTTCCAAGGCACTAGGTTTTAAAATAATTTCTGTATCAAAACCAGGTTTTAATTAAATTAAACGAACGCTAATTTAAAGATATGTGGTAGATTTTCTATCGTCACTACAGTCTTTGAAACTTTTAGTATATATCGCCTTAAATTTGAACGAAATGGTAACTGAGGTGCCGACTGACCACTTGTCGAATGGCTCTCCAATACATCTCGCAAGTATTTCATGACTACCATTTTCCTTTGAGTGCGTGTCGTTGCTCCCTCCCTACAAGCTGAAGTATACAAATCAATTTATGATCCCGTTTTCTTTTATCAATCAAATTTCAGTTTTACACTGGCTGAACGTAATGCGCACTAAAATTTGCAAAGAATGACCCGCTTGACCATGTTAAGGCTCGCGTACCCTGGTTTATTATTTACTTTCAGAGTTTTGGAAAGATTAAGGTGTTCATTTCAAATATTTTGTAAGATTGCTATGAATTTCTTTGTTTTTCGTTATATTTTCTGTTAGAATCTTTTTAGCGTTCTTTTATTGTTAGAGAATTCGATATATTTTTGTTAAGATTGCGGTATGTATTTAAATCGTTTTAACCAATTTGATGAAGTTCTCAGATCAGTATGTCTTTGTAATAGATATAAAATTGTCAATGTCAAATTTCTGTTGGTTTACAGACTTACTTGTGCTATCTTTTCATCTTTAGAACGCTTTATTTCGCAAGTAACAATAATTGACTGCCTTGCTTTTTAGTTTTACCTAATCTAGTACACAAGCACTAAGAGAAGGCTATGTCACTATTATGTATAACTTTGGCATAATGTACTTCTTTGATCTTGTATGCTGTTTGGTCGACTCCGGCATCTCCGTCTTTGGGAACAAGAAACCTAGCGTGAATTTTACAAAGTGACACTTTTATTAATTGGAAGATGAATCAACTATTTGATATTTTAAAATATTATAAGAACTCGATGTTTTTCTGGAAAATTGTTTTAGATAGAAGATTATTGAAAAAGTTTTTTACCTCCAATATTTCAACTAATCCTACAGATTACCAAAAACAATGAAAAAACAAATACTAAACGAGTACAGTGTTGAATTATAGGGCCTCATGCTGACGTGCTACTGTGACTGCTTGGCTAGCAAAGCAAATAATAATGCAGTATATAACTAATAAAGAAATTGATTAAATTTAACTGAATACAAGAGGCTAAAACAGGCTAGATGCTATAGTATTTTAACATTTTCACAGTTGCAAACTATCTTCTGGGTACAGTTATGTAACATATATAGACGGCCAAGGGCCTTTGCACCACATTCTCTTCTTAGCTGATACAATTTCATCCAGTTGGTTTTAAAGCTCTATAGTTTAATGTGGTTTTTTTATCACTCAATAATCAGTTAGGTCTCCTTTCAAAGTTTACCACTGACACTGCATTAATGCAATGGTATACTGATATCTAAAATCAGCTACAACATGGAGATTTTTTCATGAAATTTATTTGTGTTACTTTCTTGTATAATAATGAAAGGTAACATACATTATTTAATCGTTGATTCATTCAAAATTGGAATTCTACCCGGGCTAATTTCTTCACAAGAGGATCTTTCTGGTAGTGGTGGGTTAAAGGAAAGCAACTGAGGGCAGCTACCAATTTCTGAAAATTATTCAGTGCCCCCACGCTAACAACTCCCCCCTTCAAATTTACAATGGATCCGCCCCCTTATTCCTATTGGCTTTCATTTCGCCCCGTGCCCCTTTCAATGAGGTCATTGGCCTCCTCTTACAATTAATACACCGTGATCGTTCGAATAAGCACCCTTCTCAAATAAGCGCCCATCTCGAATAAGCACCCCCTTAAAAGCAGAAAAATTAAATAAACGCCTGGGCGCTTATTCGAACGATTACGGTAATGCACTGTACTAGTAAGGTGGCACGTTGAGCCCAACCACCTTGATGAAGTCACGGGATGTAATCACAATCATTCAATCATTAGCAACAGTACCAAGAAGTAGTGGCGTATAATTTTGTGTTCCTTTGAAACGGCATGATAAAGATGACTACAAACATTATTTCTATCACTGTATAACGAACTGTGTCTCCGCAATGAAGTATAGATGTCTAACAAAGTTTTGT
>NW_027019306.1:6662898-6851942 GCF_013076305.1 Rhopilema esculentum
CCTTTGCATATCCTTCATTGCAAGATCGATTTTTAAGTTTTTAAAATTTCTGGCTACATGCTCTACTAGATTCTATTTTTGTGTGATTAATGCGTTTCTTGAAGTAGCGATTCTGATTTGTTTCTACCTCGTGTCTTATTGACATTAGCATTGTTTTAACTTCATAGGCAGTGAAATTCTTGATAAATATCTACAACAACCAACCATCAGCCTCACCTTTGGATACTAGCTGGCCTAACTGCTTGAAAATGTTCACTGATGCTTCTGATCTACTGTACAAAGTTCACCATGCATGGAGGGTAAGGCTCTGCTTTTGATCTTATTAACTGAATTAAATATGCAATTATGCAAATTAATACCAGTTGAACAATTAAAAAGTAATGGACAATTGCACAACTTGTTTTCAGCTTGTAAATATTTTGTGTCAGGGATTGATGCATGCGCATTAGGCCTATAGATCAATCAGGACATAGGACAAAACTTACTGGTGACATAGCTTTAGAAAACTCTTCTCGATTTCTCATCTACCTTAATTCTTCTTATCCCTTGGTGTTATGTTGATGTTCTTGAGTAGCATTATTTCTTTGTCTAGTGCCATCAATACCGAGAGAAAATTGACCCTGAGAGGAAAAGAATCTTGAGTGAAAAGTCACAAGCAAGAGACATATTTGGCGGAAAGAAAGAGACCTATGCTGAAAGGTAAGCCGCGTTTTATATGCAGAAACCGGCAATATCGAAGTTGACTCAAACTATGTCAACATTGAACACACAATCCTGAAAAAGTTCATGTCGCGCTTGTTTAACGTCGCTACTCACCTTATTCTCAAACTCAGACTTGTCAACCGTTTATTTCTTTGTTAAAGTAACTCCTAGGTGACGTTACACTAGTGAGATTCGTTATGATTAAAGCTAATCAGTATTATAGTTGCCAAACTTTGCCTTTGATCTGGGCAAGACCTACATCAGGGCCTACAATGGACATTTAAGACTGCTTGATAAGTTGTTTGAATTGTTTAGATAGTTATAATGATTGAATTAATTTCATCATAACTCTCAAGGCTCTTTTTTTTCATGCTACTTTTTGCTCCAATTCTCATTTACTGCTGTGCTACCTCAGGCTACTCATGACCAAAAGAGATTTAGCCAGGGTTACATCTTCCTTTCTCAACTTATTTCAGCAAGAGCGTCATCTCTGGCGTTTGATAATGAAGAATTGTTTTCGAATAGTGGTAGAGAGAATTTGTTTTCATCATTTAATATATCATGTAGTTGTAAATAATACATTTGTTAATTCACTGTTCGTAGTAGCAGACAGCTCTTCAGCGAGTCTCATCTATCAATGATAATCTTTGATGAAAGAGTGTTTATTTTGCAGTGTACCCATTCCGTTTGAAGGAGATCATCTAAAGATCAGTGATAGTGCTGCTTGGGCCAAGCAGAAAACGAAGCTGAGTAATGACTTGAAGGTTGTTTTCACCGACAATATATTAAAAACACACCGGAAAAATGGAAAGGTTGGTTGTTTTTCCATTTTTTACTCACTCTACTGTTCATTGTAGCCTAAAAATTAGGAACTTTATCGCAACGTCCTCTAATTTCGTCTTGGACTGGACCATTTGCATCTTTTGATATTTTGTAACGTCTTTGACTCATTTCTCTTTATTAAATGGTCAACATCTGTGAATGGAGCTGTTGACTTCATCGCATTCCCATCAATTTTAATGACTGATTTTATCAACTATGTGACCTTGTCCTAACGATCGTCCGCTGCTCCATATTTCTTTAGAAAAGACTTTGGCTTTCATTGTATCGAAGTTTTTATTATGTTTTCATGCTACTTGCGCTTTGGATCTTATGCATATAAGTTGAAAAGGTAAAACTAAATATCACGAGTTTCTAAAAAACCATTTCAGGAGGTGCCAAAGACATTACTACTGAGCTGCTGTGAGCTATTGATCTTGGAACCGAAATCATTGCAGCCAGTCTACACTGTTGGCTTGACAGATATTGTGAAAGTAACGACTACTCCACTTGCTGATGGCTTTGTAATAATTCACGTCAAACAGGTTCGTTTTATTTATCACGTTATGTTAGTATTCGCGACATACTTTTTAAAGTTTCATTTCCTTAAGTAATCGCGATGTGACCTATTTCTAAATTTACATTTCTTGTTGTTTCTTGTCATATTCGTCATTTCAAACTTCTTGCATTTTGAGAGTAACGCTTTCGTTATTTTTTCAAATAATAGGAGCAATGCTCACCTTTTTAAATGAGTGAAAACATTCCCCCCCCTCCCTCTTTTTTATTCTCTTCTTTTGTGATTTTTTTATCTCTGATTCAGAGAATATTTTGATATTCTAGGGCCAAGATGTGAAATCGTTGAAGAAGGGGGACTTTATGCTTCGATGCGATCATGTGATTGAGTTAGTCGCCAAAACAGCACTTGCCTACAAAAAGCAATTTAAAAGAGAACTGAAGGTTGACATTGCAGAAAGGTAGTAGCATATGCACACCCGTTTATGTAACTGATTGATATGATGAAATGATATCTGCCTTTTGTGTCTTAATGGAACAGAATGATTTGAACTATATATACTACACCAGTTTCAAACGTGCATTTTTGTCATTGTTTATATAGGATTTCACAATTAATCGAGATAATGAATCCCTTTTGTCAAATTTTCTAGCACCTTATTTGTTTTCCTCTGAGTAAACCACGATTGTGAGCCTTTGTTTTTATAGTTTCAGTGTAAGCTTCAATGGAAGGCCAGTGACAGCAGAGTTGATAAACGGGAAGCTATCTGTCAAGAAACATTAGAATCAGAACAAAACACAATGTAGCCACAGAAAAGACGTATATATTATCCAGAAGAATTAAGCATACAATAGAGAAACGATAATTGTAGAGTAGATGCGGATTTTCATACATTTACACATACGCATAGTTCAGATGGATCATAATTGACATGTTGAGCAAGAAAAGTTGTTTGGAATACGGAGATATCTTCCAAGGCACTAGATTTTAAAATAATTTCTGTATCAAAACCAGGTTTTAATTCAATTAAACGAACGCTAATTTAAAGATATGTGGTAGATTTTCTATCGTCACTACAGTCTTCGAAACTTTTAGTATATATCGCCTTAAATTTGAACGAAATGGTAACTGAGGTGCCGACTGACCACTGGTCGAATGGCTCTCCAATACATCTCGCAAGTATTTCATGAATACCATTTTCCTTTGAGTGCGTGTCGTTGTTCCCTCCCTACAAGCTAAAGTATACAAATCAATTTATGATCCCGTTTTCTTTTATCAATCAAATTTCAGTTTTACACTAGCTGAACGTAATGCGCACTAAAACTTGCAAAGAATGACCCGCTTGACCATGTTAAGGCTCGCGTACCCTGGTTTATTATTTACTTTCAGAGTTTTGGAAAGATTTCATTCATTTCAAATATTTTGTAAGATTGCTATGAATTTCTTTGTTTTTCGTTTTATTTTCTGTTAGAATCTTTTTAGCGTTCTTTTATTGTTAGAGAATTCGATATATTTTTGTTAAGATTGCGGTATGTATTTAAATCGTTTTAACCAATTTGATGAAGTTCTCAGATCAGTATGTCTTTGTAATAGATATAAAATTATCAATGTCAAATTTCTGTTGGTTTACAGACTTACTTGTGCTATCTTTTCATCTTTAGAACGCTTTATTTCGCAAGTAACAATAATTCGCTGCCTTGCTTTTAAGTTTTACCTAATCTAGTACACAAGCACTAAGGGAAGGCTATGTCACTATTATATATAACTTTGGCACAATGTACTTCTTTGATCTTGTATGCTGTTTGGTCGACTCCGGCATCTCCGTCTTTGGGAACAAGAAACCTAGCGTGAATTTTACAAAGTGACACTTTTATTAATTGAGAAGATGAATCAACTATTTGATATTTTAGAATATTATATGAACTCAAGGTTTTTCTGGAAAATTGTTTTAGATAGAAGATTATTGAAAAAGTTTTTTATCTCCAATATTTCAACTATTCCTATCCTATAGATTACCAAAAACAATGAAAACAAATACTAAACGAGTACAGTGTTGAATTATGGAGCCTCATGCTGACGTGCTACTGTGACTGCTTGGCTAGCAAAGCAAATATCCATGCAGTATATAACTATTAAAGAAATTGATTAAATTTAACTGAATACAAGAGGCTAAAACAGGCTAGATGCTAGAGTATTTTAACATTTTCACAGTTGCAAACTACCTTACGGGTACAGTTATGTAACATATATAGACGGCCAAGGGCCTTTGCACCACATTTTCTTCTTCACTGATACAATTTCATCCAGTTGGTTTTAAAGCTCTATATTTTAATGTGGTTTTTTGATCACTCAATAATCCGTTAAGTCCCCTTTCGAAGTTTACCACTGACACTGCATTTATGCAATGGTATACTGTTATCTAAAATCAGCTACAACATGGAGATTTTTTCATGAAATTTATCTGTGTTACTTTCTTGTATAATAATGAAAGGTAACATACATTATTTAATCGTTGATTCATTCAAAATTGGAATTCTATCCGGGCTAATTTCTTCACAAGAGGATCTTTCTGGTAGTGGTGGGTTAAAGGAAAGCAACTGAGGGCAGCTACCAATTTCTGAAAATTATTCAGTGCCCTCACGCTAACAACTCCCCCCTTCAAATTTACACTGGACCCGCCCCCTTATTCCTGTTGGCTTTCATTTCGCCCCGTGCCCCTTTCAATGTCATTGGCCTTCTCTTACAATTCATACACCGTAATCGTTCGAATAAGCACCCCTCTCAAATAAGCGCCCATCTCGAATAAGCACCCCCTTAAAAGCAGAAAAATTAATAAACGCCTGGGCGCTTATTCGAACGATTACGGTAATGCACTGTACTAGTAAGGTGGCACGTTTAGCCCAACCACCTTGATGAAGTCACGGGATGTAATCACAATCATTAGCAACAGTACCAAGAAGAAGTGGCGTAGAATTTTGTGTTCCTTTGAAACGGCATGATAAAGATGACCACAAACATTATTTCTATCACTGTATAACGAACTGTGTCTCCGCAATGAAGTATAGATGTCTAACAAAGTTTTGTTGCAGTCTTCCTACGGTGCAGCCATTTTGATGCATCGTGATTTTGTGTGGCATTATAAATTTATGGGACCTCGCTGGCAAAGGAAGATAGAGGTCCCAATCAAGTGTGTTAGCCACTCTTTAGTCAATGGAAAAGATCATTTGAGTGTTATATGTTAAGCTATATGTTAAGCTTCCTTTTTAAAGGAAAACAATGTTCAGTTGGTTTCGGAAAAAGAAGAAAGATCAAACGAACAATGCAAATCCAGTGGAACAACTTGCAAATATTTTGAGAGAGTACGGTGAGAACAGTTTAAAAATCTATCCATACCAAATAAATGTCATTTTTTAAAATTATTATCTGGACCTTGGTTGCTTAAAAAGAATTCCCACCGATTCGATGCAGTGCTGCTGAATGCATCGTCATTTTGGAACCTTAATAATATTTGATAGCCACAATTCATATAGGATAGGATAAATCCTGTTGAAGTATTTTACATGACATTGGAGTATAATATCTTACTTAATATAGAGTAACTTTTAGATTACTGATAAAATCCAATAAGTGGGACGCCCTTGCAAGACAGAATAGTCAAGTTATCGATAAAGTTAGATGAGAGTATTATACCTATTAAATGGTAAATCCAATCAATCCAATCAAACAGTGAAAGACTGCTGGGTTTCTGTATTCTTTATTTGTATTTGCTACCCAGCATTCAAAGGCAGTAGTGTCCTGGTCCATCCTCTTTGTGTGACCACACTTCATGATTCCCCTAGATTTACTGGTTACTGTCCTCACTCTATAGGTGAAGGTTTGGTAATGCCAGGGACTTGATCCACGGAATCTGTAGTCAGTGCCCCTAGCCACTGAGCTACCCTTGCATTTTTTTATTTCCACAGGCTTTTATAACTTTTGCACACAAAAGTAGTTCCATCCCTGGCTATGTATTTCTATTGTCTATTGACTTCTACAATATCACAGGATTCTATGATGTTGATAAAATGTTCATCTTTTTGGAAATATCTTGCAATTAATTTTTTTTACATTGTTACAGGTGGGCTTATTCTTGAAGGCAATGGACGACTATGTCTTACAACACCAATCCTGATAGCATTGAACAGAGATTTTCAGCATCTGACCTTTACAAGAGGTATTTAGAAACTAATCCTTTGAAGCTGATTTATTGTACAGTAAAACCCAAATAAAATTATATGTTGTTTAAGAAACTCTGTGCTTACATCAAAGTAATGTTGTTGTCTCTACAACATGGTTTCTTTCCAAAAGAAGGGAGATTTTCCTGTTGCTATTAAAGGAACTCTGAGCTCTGCACAGATATAGATACTTTTGATGTATTTTGTTAATACTATTTTATTATTAGTGATAAATCTAACTGCTCAATTAAGATGTTTTGTATGTGATTTGCCTTGTGGTATTGTATGTTAGAGGAATCTCAAACAATGAGCCTGAACAAGAATGAAAACCTGGACAAGAAGAGGTAAAATACCGCGAGTTCTTTTTGGGATATCCATTCTTTCGAAAAAGAAACGAATGAAGTTTTTTCATGAAGTATTTTTGGGTCCAAATTAAATGAGGGTTCCACATCAATTTAAACATTTTATTTCCTGGAGAAAAACGTATGGAAGACTCCATTTTGGGTTATTTTTCAGATTCATCCAGACATGGTGATTCTGCTTTTGATGTGATCAAACAGGAGGGACCTAATGAGGATGTTCCTTTTATTTTTGATTTTGTTCAAAAATCTCCAAATCTTAAGGTATGGATGCAATTCTTTGTGACTATATATGTTTATTACCAATTTTTTCTATAAAGGACAGTGTAATGTTATAAAGTAAATATTCATTTTGTCTACTGGACCTTTTATGATGAAAAAGTTAATCTTTTAGCTTGTCTCTGGACCTGTCTGCATTCCAAGTCATCAGTTGTCGCTGCTTGCCTTCAAATCTTTGAAGCTTTTAGAGGTAAATATATTAAATGTGCATTAGAGGCACTTGCTAAATATGTGTGGGTTTGATTTCCATTTATCTACCAACTTTAAATGAAATATTGAGATAAAGTATTGCATATCCAAGCAGAAATGAACAATCAAGGTTGCATATCCAAACAGAAATAACAAGCAGAAATGATATCTTACAAGCAGGAAAATAAGAAAACAGCTGGCAAACTTTTTGTTAAAGAATGGAGTTCTCTTACATTGTACTAGTGTAGTCTTTAATCCTATTTTATGCTGCTGTGAAATCAAATCATTTTTCATAGATCCACAGAGTTCCAATTCTTCATGTCCATGGGTTGCACCATATTGCTAAACACATAAAGAAACTTATTTGCAACAGGTCAACTAACTCTATCAAGGTATGTTTGGAGTTATGATCTATCAACAAATTTGCTACTCTTAATGAATGGTTTGACTGCTTTCATTACAAGAAAAAAATAAAGGGGATCACTAAGAATCTTGTAGCTTACAGGTTTTCAGTGTTAAATGTAATGTAGTCAGTGTGTTTCTCAAAGAATACATATGTCAAGGGGTAAATTTTTCACATGGTTATCTTGATGCTATTTTATTCTGGGGTGGAATGAAAGGGACTCAAGATTGTTCTCTATAGTGATCATTTTTTTCAAACAGGATGTGGTGTATCAATTTGGGAAAGATTTTAATGGAGTTCTCACACTACCAGAGCTGGAAACCCTTGATTTAAGCTACAACACCATCTCATGTCTGGATGACTCGCTGGTATTTACTTTTGCCACCATAATAACTGATGCAGATTTAAGTAATGTTTGGTATACTAGTCTGTTGCCTACAAGTAAAAAAGTTGCTAGAATAATTTGCAGATGACAGGTTTGGTTGTTTGAATTTGCAAGGTTAGCTGCAAGCTGGAGCACCTAGACTAGGTGATAAGTATCCGCAGTGATAATTGTACTACAATTTTTCTGTAATGTGATGATGAAATGCATTGGGTATATTTTAGGTTCAATGTTCTTATATTCAACAACTGATATAAAATACAGTGTTTTTCACAAGTTAAAAAAGGTTTCTCTAAACTGAATAAATTCTTTTCTAACACTTTCTAATTAGACCAGTATTATTATGTTGGTTCTGATCTGTAGTTTTAACTTTTTGTTGTTGACAACATTGATTCAGCATGAATTATATCAATTAGCGTTCATTTTGTTGAAACTCCTTTCTGATTAGGGAGTCCTATACAGAATTATATCATGAATTTGAAGTTTATAATTTTACTTTAAAAGAGCAACAGGAAAACTTTTGATCAAGCTACTGCTGCACCTGATGGATGGTTACATTGCAAATATCATTTCAAATGCAAAACAAAACTTAATTTGACAAATTTGTAAGCAAGATACTTGAGTGAGTTTGACATTCAAACTTTTATTTTATAAAGAAATTGCTTCCTTTGCTGGAAAATCTGAACCTTTGCTACAACTGCCTTGGCTGTGCTGAGAGTGATGTAAGTTTGTCAAAATTACATATATTAACAGATGTACATATTTTGAGACTTTGTTTAGCGAAATGTAAATGCATTTGTCGACACTATAACAATAACCTAGCTTTGGAAAGGGGTTTTTCTGGTGTTCTGAAGGGTGTGGGCCCACATCATTCCTTTGCTTAACTCACCCCCCTCAATCTTACCACCCTGGCTACACTACTGAACCCAAGGTTATCTATGAAAAGCTAACCAGAGCCTGGCTATTATTCTCATGAAAGGTTTCAGACAAGTACTGCATCTAGGCTATGCAGTTATGTAAGGAAACTGTGTTAGGTCATGCATCAAAGTCTAACGTAACTACTTATTTGGGCATGGTTTGTAAACTGTTATTGCTACTAGTTTCAATTACCTTTTGTCTTAAATCTTAAGCTTAGTTCAAAAATGATTGAATTGATTAAGATTGTAATTGAATGATGTAGATATTTTGATAGAAAACAAAAGTTGAGACTTTTTGGTTACATTGAACCATTGTTCCACTCCAAGAAAAACAAAATAATAAGCATTCATAAGTGTCAAAACAAAGCATGACTTGTTCTTTGCTGAGTTTTGTTCTTGCGGTAGAGCTACAACTCTAGTGGAAAAACATCTTAGAAAACTTTTAATAATATTTTGATCTTTTTTTACCTTTGTTGACAATTTTTAGATTTTTTGTAACAGCACACCGGGTTACAAAGCTATGTGGCATACATGCTGTAGTAGTTGTGCGATTATTCGAGGGGTTACAAAAGAGTGCTGAAAAAGTCTTGACCAATAATTTGACCAATGCTGGTGGTGCCGGTGTCATATGCGTTTCGGTAACCTTATGCATTTCGGTCCGGGTACACAAACGCATGGCAATTTTGGTTGTGCAAAAACGTACCCAAGCACTTAAAAAATAGGGCACCAATACGAATGGTTGGATTAAGCATGCAAAACGGTCCGGGTACACAAACGCATGGCCATTTTGGTTATGCAAAAACGTACCCAAGCACTTAAACATTAGGGTACCAAAACAAATGGTGGAATTGAGCATGCAAAACGGTCCTGATACCCGAACGAATGGCGCTGACTACAGACCAAAGGGTTCGTGGTTCGAGTCACTGGCATGACCAAACTTTCGACCAGAGTGTGGAGAGTCGCCAGCTCTCTGTACTTCCAGGCGTAGGAATCACGAGGTGTTGTCACGTCGAGAAGAAGGACCAGCGAATGTCACGAATGAGTATAAGCTTCTCAGTGTCCTTAAAAACTACCTTCGGATGCTAGATAGAAACAAATACAAACAACATCGCACAATGATGAAATTACAGGATTTGAAACACATTGCGTTTCACAATGTTACACTTTTGCATAGGGTACCAAAACGCGTATTACACCGGCACTTACTAATTCAATGCTGCAAAGCTTTTTTGTTGTTGAAATTTCAACCAAAGTTCTATACGATTCATTCGCTTCTATGAACTAATTTTTACATAAAGTCAAATTGACTCCTATTTGGAAAATCCCTATTTTTGTTTGACTTTGTTTCGATATTTCCTGTTCCAAAATTTCTATTTTAGCGAAATAACGTATGCCAACTTACGAGATACGGTATCGCGGCCTTTTTTTCGACATTTTTACCCTTATGCTCATTTCTTTTAGAGCATGCCACCTGTAAGGTACCTCAACCTTGGCTTTAACTCCATTACCAAAGTGCCGTCATATCCACTGCTGGCATCGTACAGTATCAGGACGTTGGTTCTTTGTAATAACAGCTTGACCAACTTGGAAGGTAAATATAATTTTTCATCTTTATATATTTTTCTGCCAGCGTGTATCTTTTGTTCTGCATTCAGAAAACCTTTCTTTTGCATATAGTCTTTTTGCAAAGCAGTTTGCCAATAAAATAGGTATGATATTAAATTTATTTCTTAATGTTGTAGGTGTTGAGATGTTTCACAATTTGGAATTTCTAGACATATCGTCAAACTGCCTCGTAAGGTTTGATGACATTCTTCCATTGTCAATGTCACAGTCATTAGCATCTGTAAGTTTGTGTTACTCATTTATTCGTTTATTCTGATAACGAAATCAGCAATGCCTTAACTCTACATGACCTGATTACTCTACATTATTCTAGAGGATACTTTGATGGAGTCTCCCTCGTTGCAAATACTCGAGCATGCATTAGCTCTAGCAAATAATACGAAATATAATGTCATCCTGTTCCTCCTAAGTTTTTTTTCGTCACAAGCAATTGTAATCTTCCAGAATACTTTCCTCCATGTTATGATAAGCATCAAAATACGCATCATTTTAAATAGATTTCCTCATCATTGTTACAGGGCGCATAATTTTCACAAAGAACTAAAAATAACATTATTTTAACCTATAATTCTAGGTTTTATCCATCTTTTCTATGAATTTTGCCTGAGATGGTTGGATTGTGGTTTCAGAACTGCTCAGAAAAGCAACCACACACCAAAAAGTTTTGCTTTTTGTCACAATTTAATCATCAAGTATTATCGACAAAGAATTGAAAATAGCGGCATTTTAGCTTTGCTTTCATAAACGACCACACTGTAAAGCTTTTCTCATTTGAATTTTTAGCTATATACGCAAGGAAATCCTATCCAGTTTTTGCCAAACTATCGACTAGAAACATTGTCAAGACTTTCGCCTGTAGTCAGAGAGGAAACTGTAAGTTTTTTTATTTTGTTTATTTTGTGCTTAGCAACCAGAGATTGGTGTTAGAACACCGAAATGTTGTTTGAGAAACACCCTCGTATTTTCCGACTGCACCTCTGGATTTCTACGCCTTAAACGTCTGGAGAAAGGTGATTCCTCTCTTTATTCTAATATCCCAGTTAAATCAAAGCCTTGAATAAGGGTCCAGAAAGGTGCTTACTCTTCCCTCTGGCCAGTTTTCTCCAATATTTTGATACCGCAAAAGTGAAATGCAGCATTTTTTTAACGTGGGGTGAGCATTTAAAACCTGTTACGATGGGACTTGGTTCTATTAAACCTGCAGTGAACTTACCTTCCGAAAGTCCACATTGCAGTGCTGCGAATAAGTTTGTGAATATAATCTTACAGGATTCGTCCAGTATTTCCTTCCCGGATTCGTTAGTAGTGAACTGAATGTTATTGAATTGTTAGACTTTGTTTCGGTTTTATTTGTTTCTAAATCTGTTTTAGTTTTTATCGAGTTAATTGAATTTCAGATTACCTTGGATGGACAAGAGCTAAATGACAGAGAAGTCATGGTAAGCGTTCGCTCAAGGAAATTGCAGAATACAGTTCATTTACTTTGATGTTCTGGACCCCTTTCTATGAAATTTCACTGCTTGAACATAGACTGTAAACGCTCGAGAGCTTTATTTAGGCCAAATTTGGCATGCAGCGTTGTTGTTCTTTTTTCCAGCACTTTCAAAGCAGTGAAAAACAGTAACTCTTACATTTTCAATTCCCTAAAAACATTGGAATTTTTTTGGGAAGTAAGGTAATGAAACGTATTCTTTGTTAGCAAAAAAATTATATGACTCTTCAGCCAAGAATATGGGTTTATTCTTTTAAGTAAAACAGTCCCACTGGTAGCTCTAGTGGACATAGAAAGTCTTGCCTACTCAAGCGAATGTCCCATTTAATCGAATATGAAAATATCCCAAATAGAGAGGGATTGTACAAGTTCAGGAAAGAAGGAGACTCTGGGTATATACTTGTTTGAAACCTTATGGATATTAATTTGTGGATATATTTCTTGCTTTCTCTTGCCTTACCTTCCTTGATAGTATGCGCCACAACAAAATAAAAACCAAAATGCTCATGATATTTTGACTTCATTCGATAATTTTGCAATCTAACATTGATTTTCCAACGGCAGTGGGATGTCGAAAGTCCCGTTTAAGAGAAATTTTTGCTACAGGGTATCATGAATCAAGCAAGAGCATACTGTATTACAAATGAAGTTGTTCTAGATTTTAGGAATGAATGTACGACCGCAGAGTTTGATGTCGTACGTTCAAGATACGATGATTGAGAGAACGTCAATAAGTTCAACGAGTGTTCCTGACCCTGCTCAACGTTTAGCAGAGAGAGAACCTTTAATTGCAAGCACGCCTAACGGAATAAGATCAAAGGTATTGCTTATGTTGCTGTTTTTATTTAATGATAGCGGCAGTGCTGAGATGTTTTAACATTAGTATAGCATTAATTAAAGTTGGTTGCAGTTTCATGATCACAGAGGCCGTTGATATTAATGTCAATATAGAGAATGAAATAGGTATGCGAAAGAAATGCAGATATAAACTGAATTTAAGTGACGGAAGAAAGTTAGCGGCTGTACATATCATGCAATTTTTGAAACATGATTGAAACATAAAGTTAAGTAGTATTTTCCTTTGTTTGTAATTCATGGAATCTAGGTTTGATGGAAATACTGAAATCTAACAAAACCTAGTTGACAGCTTTGAAATTATTGAGATTTTTACTATTAAAATAACATATTTCAATTCTGTGCAGGGCACTTCACAGAAAAGGAAAAGTGCGAGGGTCAGAGATGCTTTCATTTTCGACCAGAATTCCCAGCTTGAAGCAAGTGAAGCAGAGGATCCAAAGGAGAAATCGATACAAAGTAATTGCCACTGATATTGAAAGTTTCTAAGCTCTAAGATTGTTATTTACGTCAAAACTCATACAGGTTGCTATACAAAATCAACAATAAAATCAAGTTGGCACTTTTAAATGCTTTTATTTTCAGTGCGAAAATTTTTCAGCTGTTACTTGAAGTTATATGATTTTCAGTGTATTATTATTTAACCTGAATCTCTTTACAACCAAAGGTACAAATGTAGATACCGTTTCATCACTCGTGAGGAATGAATCGTTTAGCAGCAGAAGAAGCTCGATCGATAATGCGATTTTGTGGATTCATAAGAATAGTTCCGGTGACGTCCTTAAAGGTATTTGAACAATTTTTTTGCGGTACAGAATTTGAAAATGGCTTTGAAAAAAGCAAACATTTTACAACATACTTAAAGCTTTTTCGTCTGACACTCCTCAGAGCATAAAACGTCAGAATAGGTTCCGAAAAAACACGTTTGAAAAATATATACCCAGTTGTGGATCGAAACAGGCCAATCAGAAAAACGCAAGCACAAGACCGGTATAGTTGACCAATCAGTGCCGCGAGCCTAAAGAAAAATTACCAATGGAGTCCAAGAGAGAAAACGAACTCCTTTTGTCTACACAAAGGCGGTTTTTTCGTTTTTATGTAGATTGACTCCAAAACTGCTGGATGGATGGACGACAGGGATCTGCCAATTATCCGAAACATGTCGTCATTATAGAGTTTTGCACAATCTGGGTTGTCTAAAAGATGTTGACCAATGGCAGAATCACTTGTTTTAACAGTGTTTCTAGACCTACAAGATCGAGGAGGCTGTTCTCTTTGAGGGGCAGTTTTGTTTCGTATGTTGGAAGGAACATGCTGTTTTATCCTATCCCCCAATCTTTGGGTTGTGCGCCCTACGTAGCCAGAATCACACTGGCACGTAAATTCATAAATGACGGAACTTTTTTGTTTGGTAGGGACGCAATCCTTTTGAATGGATGGAAGGGCTCTCCTAGTGCTGTAAACAATCCGAGGATTGACAGCAAAGAAACAATTGGTTATGGCTTGCCTAATCTGATTCTCGAATCGCAAGGAAGTGTTACCAATCCATGGTAGTTTCAAATAAACTGGGCACTTTTGCGGACCAAACTTTTGAACAGCCGAAAAACTTGCGATCTTCTCCTTAGTATAAGATAAAATGACGTCTTCAGGATAGCCGTTGTCCAAGAAGATCGTTTTGAGTTTTTCAAGTTCAGCGTGCAGTTTAGATTTCGAGCAGATCATAAGTGCCCTATGTACTAATGTTTTGACAAGGTTGACTTTGCGTTGTTTTGGGCAAAATGAATTCCAGCGTATGTACTGACCGGTAAAAGTAGGCTTGCGATATACACTGGTAAGAAATCCAGTGTTAGACTTTTCGACCAAAACATCTAAAAATGGTAAGGAATCATTTTCTTCCTTTTCAAACGTAAACTGGAGGGCTGGGTGAAGGCTATTTAGGTGTTTTAGAAAAGTATCACACTCAGCCTCTGTTTTGAAAATGGTATATGTGTCATCTACATACCGAAAATAGACACGTGGCTTTTGGTCGTAGTCGAACAAACGCTCTTCATGAAAGCCAACAAAGATATTGGCCAAGGCAGGTCCCAGAGGGCTACCCATAGCGACACCATCCTTTTGTTGGTACATTTCATTGTTAAAACTGAATTCAACTGAACGTGTTGCAGTTTCCATCAGTTCAATGAATACTTCCTCTGGGAATGGTGGGCTATTAAGCTCGCTCCGGTACAAAGCGTCGGCACATATTTTGACGTTTTATGCTCTGAGGAGTGTCAGACGAAAAAGCTTTAAGTATGTTGTAAAATGTTTGCTTTTTTCAAAGCCATTTTAAAGGTATTTGTCGTTATTATTTTTGTGATGTCATATTTGATAAAAGTCAGGCATTACCAAGTCTTTATTGTGTCAAATAGTTTAATGAAAATGTGAGTGGCTGCTGTTCTTTTTAACTTTTTAATAGCACATTCTATGGTAGAGGCATTTGCACCAGTAAACTTTCTCATAGCTCTTTTGCTGTTACATTATTTGCTCTTGTTGAGACTGTAAATAGCTGCAAAAGGTTCCATAGAATTATGCATCAACCCGGGATGCTCTTTTGGCGTGGGACAATACTGTTAATAGCCTACACAAAGTTAGAGAGTATGAGATAATTTCATCTTTTTGATCAAAAGAGATCCATTCTCGCATTGATATACGTTGAATGATTCATGAACTTATACTTTGACAGTCCTTTGTTATTCTAAGAAAAATGGCTGAAAAGCAGAATAATCTTTTAGTTTCAAGGAGCTTACCAGACATTGATTATGCCACACAGTTGGATGAAGAGCAATTAACTAATGCATTAGGTATGAAACAAACGCACGCACCTCAAGCTAACCTCCTATGCAGTCAGCAACGCACACGTTTAACCGCTCTCTAACTATTACTAACAAGTCATGCATACTCTTCACACTTTCAGTTTCTCTAGTAGTTCTCTAGTAATCTGTTTTCGATTTTTGGTAGATAAACTCATACTCTTGATATAGTTTTTAAATATTCATATTTTTGTAGATATATTTAAAAAAATACTATCTAGCAGACAACGATTTCTCTTTACTTTATTATTATAGTGATATTTTCATTTGATATTTGATATTTTCATACATAGTTCGAAATTTTGTAAATAAGATTATTTATTTTAATTTAAAAATAGCTTTCTATTGTAGCCTATGTTTTTATCGGAGGGTCCCTTGAAAACCGGTGTCTGTTGAAGGACAACCCTCTTTGAAAGGTTCAAATATAAAATATAAATATACAGTATATAAAAAAACTTTTGACTGTAGAAGAATTACACATTTTCATCGTGTTGATAAAACTCTAGGGAAATATGCAAACGCAAATCGTAGATCCTCTTAGATAATTTCTACGCGTGTTCTTAGTGTAGCGATTCAGAATACGACAATATTCCTATTTATAAACGTGGTTGCGAAAAGCATCACAATTTGGGTGTTTGGAATAGCCTCGAAGTATATTTATAGACAGGTGTGAGTTTATCCTTTCTTATATAACAATGAGATTCTTTGTTTGTTGTTCTAATGGTGATCTAAAACGTACTTTTTTGTTCAAAATATTCAAGAGTTGAGTGTATACACTTACATGATTAGGAAAGGTATCTGTTAAAAGCTGTTGAAAGCTGTAATGGATGAGCTGTTAAAAGTCAGAAGGACGTTCATATATTTATAACTTTCGTGCGCTAGTAAAGTCTGGAGAGGTAGGTCAGCTGTTTTGTACAATGCTAACGTAGATCCTTTGTTCTTGAGGAAGTGGTTGACAGCCATGTGTTGACTTTTTCAATTTAATCGTGTTCTTCATGTAAATGTGGCTTTAAAAATAGCTAGTTTTGATTTTCTACTCAGAAAAGGTTAAGCAAACTGCAGAACAGGAAGAATCAGAGGAGGCAAGTGACAGCATTTATGCCACGGTGTCAAATGATATTGACAGCCTCTCGATATCATCAGAAAGCTCGATCAGCATCGTATCAGACGATGGTATGTGGATACAATACACATAATATAATTGAAGCTATATATTATATATTATATTGTCCTTCTAAATGCAACTAAGTTATGACCTAATACCAGTATATGACATCTTTTCTGACTGAGTAAGTGTAAGGGTTATCAATCTAACACTACTTCAACTGAAGTCGGAATGTGAACCTGGAAACCTCCCATTATACCGGTTGCAGTCCAGATATCTCCGCTAATAGGTTGATACCAAGCTTTGCTTCTCAATATATCATTTATATGCAGCTTTGATTGACGCATTTAATAATATGCCGTTGTTTTTAGACGATGCATCTGTATTTCTTCTGGAGAGTGTTGTCAGTGGTGACAAAAACTGCATGGACGAAAAAGAATCTTTGTTTGTCTTTTTCAAACACCCTTATCTAATTGAGAAGGATCCAATCACTGGCAAGGTAATTTAGTTCATATTGTCTTAGAGAGTCATATAAAGACTTTAAGTCTGCTAGTAGCCAAACCTTATAATTGCCTTCCTCTTTTTCATATGTTGTAATTAATGCCTCATTTTTATATATTTCTGACAAAAGTCTTTTTTTATATTTGTTTCATCAATTTTTATCAATTCCAAACTGTCAATTACAGTTTTTGATAAGCTCTTTTCAAAGGCAATTATTATTAATTCTTTTTTTGCGGTACAGAATTTGAAAATGGCTTTGAAATAAGGAAACATTTTACGACATACTAAAAGCTTTTTCGTCTGACACTCCTCAGAGCATATTTTCCATCGTGTTCTTTCGAACCTTATTCTGACGTTTTATGCTCTGTGGAGTGTCAGACGAAAAAGCTTTTAGTATGTCGTGAAATGTTTGCTCTTTTCATAGGCTATTTTTATTAATTCTTTCTCAATAGGTTGTCAAATTGGACCTCAATTATCTCCAGGAAGTGACGCCATTTCCAAATGGGATGCTAAGAGTGAGCTTGCGATTTGATCTCGTGCGCTCTGATCGTCGAAAGAGAATTTATCTGTTCGAAGATATTGACCATGCTGAGGTATTTCGAATCAAATCTCTTAATTTTGACGTTTGATCTATGCAAAATTAATGTTTATTTGATCTATGCAAAATTAATGCAGATTTTTCAGATATGTAGATTTACTGTATAAAAGGTTTTGCCTTCCTACAATGATATCTGTTTTTATGCTCCTGATCTCATTTTACTGCAAGGCGCAAAAAACTTAAGGATAATGTCTACATTTATGCTTAATCAAGACTTGCTTAATCTTAATCTAGACTCTAGGCATAATGTCTACATTTATGCTTAATCTAGATTTGCTTAATCTTAATCTAAACTTAATCTAGACACTCTGGGCATAATGTCTACATTTATGCTTACTCTAGACTTGCTTTCTGAAGATTTCTGATAACTGGATAGACAAACAACCTTAAACATGCTTTTCGCAAATTGTTTGAGTAATGATGCCTAATTTGCTGCTTTTGTTAGGAATTCGATGAGTTTGTTGGCCACTTAATGCCAATAGCTCGTCGCAACAGACAGATGAAGGAATCTTCCTTGGACATTTACCTTGTAAGAAACTGTTTTTTTCCAGAATCCGAATAAAACTATCGAGTATTTATTTATAAGATTGAAAGCTTTGTTTGTGAATGGAATTGCGTTATAGCTGTATATAAAAGGATAGTTACAAACATGCATCATTCACAATGACTCGACTTTGGGTTTTTCTATCAGCTTGCTTTAGTCTATTTAATTAAAGGCAAGCTAAAAGTATTGACAGTTTTCCAAGGGTTTGCATTAGCGTATATACACTGTGGATTTGTTAAACTTGTATCGTTTCAAGAATTTTGTAATTGCATGTTGTATACGGTATCATCATATATTTTTATTTGAATTATTACTTAGTTCACTGCCAGCGTCATAAAAATTGCTTCTTTTCGGCGTTTTAAAATTTTGCTCGTTCTGTTTTTCTCCATTTTCACCAATCGTCTGTCAGTTTTCCTAATACAATCTTTATTGTATGTCAGTGCTTGAAATGTTCCACGACCTTTCAAAGACGAAAGCAAGAGACTTCTTTTGCTTTGTGCCCTGGTTGCAGTAGTAGCATGGTGGTTGAAAACACTCCTGTTCGCGTCATTGAGCAAGAGATATCGAAAGAAAGACCGCCTGAACAAGAAGTCGCCACTGATCTTAATGTCAAAAATCCAGCGGGAGAGAATTTATCATTTGATCAAGATTCGTCAACTGTCCCTTCAGAAAGTCAAGCAGAGAATACTGGAGTACAAAGGAACCCTTCTTTTGAAGTATTAGCCCGTTTTGGGGATGCAAATTACCAGCGTGTTACTGGGGATTCTTTTTCTGTTTTTCCTTTGGAACGAGAAGAACCGTTAAGCCTGCCTTCTAACGATACTACGCAACAGTATGAAGTTTTCCTTCAAATCACCTCTATTATTGTTATGAACTATTTAAATAAATTTGATCATTTGGCTAATTTTTGTAGTTTTTGCTATTTGGTGTCAAAAAAGGTGCTATGATCCTCTTTTCTAAGTCCGCAAACCAGCAAACCTCCTTTCCCCCCCTCTTTTCTAAGACTTTACTATTGCTATTTTTCCAAAAAAAGTTGAAACTAGCAGGGACAACGGGAGAGGGGAGGGGGAGGGAGGTTTGCTGCTAGAGCTTCAGCCTGCCCATTTGATTACTAAAAGCAATTTGAACTACCATGTGACTTTTTTAAAATTGCTCGTTAGCATATCCCAACACTTCTAACACCCCCCCCCCCCCCCCCCCTGACCATCATCAATAGTATGCTCCGCGACGCGATCCCTTAAAAACATATTTATTTTCATATAGATAAGCTGCCAGCAATGGAAGAAAAACAAGTAACGTTGTTCTCACTTTTAGCCAGTTTTATGATAATTGGAGCATGTTACAATGATAAAACTGTCACCCGGGGAAATAAAGGGTATCATTATTGCTACAGCTAAATTTAAGTTTTAATGCTTGGTATTATTGTTTTATTTTTTTTTCTTTTGTTTTATCTTTTTCTCATTGTTTTATCTTAGATCAAAAGAGGCAGAAAGCAAGCAAAGTGACCCTGTAATTTTAGATACTGTCACTGAAAATCTGGAACAGAATCCTGCAACTACAAAAACCTTGAACGATGTATCCTCAAAAATTGAAAACCTACCAAAAATTACCATGAATGGTAGTTCACCAGAAAACAATCCATCCCCTTGGAAGCAAATAAATGAGCTGAAGACTGCGTTAAAAAGTAAATTGTCCGGCAGCTCGATATCACTTACATCTTCTGGTGGAAAGGCCTCCGCAGAGGAATCACGATGCTCAACCCCTTCGGCTTCTCATGAATCACGGAACTCAATGTCAAGCCGATCCCAGTCAGTGACTCCAATGCAAGGATCAACAGCTAATTTTATTGTTGTGAATGAAGACGATCTGACTAGATGTGATCATCGATTAAAACTCTATTTCTCAATGGATTTATTCCACGTGGAAAGCGAAGAGTTTCGCTGCATGATCAAGGTAAGACGAAGAATTACAGGAGCTTTAATGCAATCAAGAACTCAATTTTTGTTTCTAAAAGAAAGCCCACTTATGTGACTGGATTGTAGGCTTTTGAAAGCAGATTATTTTCAAGGAAACATAGGTACCGAATTGTATTTCACCCGGGGATGACTTCAGATTTGAAATGATAATATTGTTCATATCATTTGCAAAATACCATTGGCAAAAGTTTCATATCACTGACAAAATGTGTTGATGAATTTTAATCTCATCACTTAATTAGTAAATGCATGTCATGAGGTCTTTAATGTTCACTGAAAACAGTACTAACTAAAAAGCTACAAGTGTCGCCGATCCCCCTATGAACATTTTCTAAGAAGGCTCAAGCCCAAATTCACTTTATGCCTATGCTAGGAATCGCTTGCCAGATCAAAAACGATCTGTAATATTGAATTAGTCACATTTTCCTTTACACGTGGTGTAAGTAATCAGAAAGTTAACCTGACAACCTAATAAATTTTAACTTTTATTTATGTGCACGTTTCTTTTCTTTTTAGTGCCCTTACGTAAAGTACGACAGACCCAACATTGAAGACTGCCTTCTTATGGTCTCCACAGCAAACATTTATTTATTCAAACTAAGGTGCCCAGAAAGGTAGGTATTCCCTTCTGAGTCTTGCTGTCCACAATTGTTGCTAACCAAACCAGAATTGGTTCTTTTTTGCCATTGAATAAAGTTTGTTTGCATTCTGACCAACCTTTTCGTCCAACATTCATAAGACTTAGCAATATTCGTTGATAACTGAAATTCAACAAATCTTATATAACTACTTGAATCGAAGGAGGCATTTAAAAAAAGCGTTGTGATTCGCTTTGCTTTTAAGTGTTGTCGATGGGCTGTTTTGGCTTTCGTTGAAAAATTGTAGCAAAAAAAACGAAATAACCCTCCGCTATCCTTGAGAGTTTTTAAAAATTGATATTATAAAATGAGCGAAGTTGACGACAATTTTTGTATGCTTTAGAATTATCTGATATATTTTATTTTATGCAAGATATAATCACACTCGACTGTAATAAGAATTTATATCACTGAAATGAATAGGAGATCAGCTTTGGCAGATTCTGTTTTGGCCGCGTATACATTTTATCATAAGATGTCCAATGATTTTTTGAGTGTTTCTTTATAAGCCTCGTTTAGCCTGTGGGGATATATTGAATTGTCCTATTTTTATCCAGTGACTCAGCTAAGGAGTGGCTTCAGTTATCGACGAAATACCGATTCGCTGAACTGAAATACATCGACCATGGCTATTTTAGTCAGGTTAGTTCATGTCTTGTTTTGGCAACAGCTTGTGTATCATAGTTTTTGTAATATTCGCGCATTATTTGTTCTGCCTTACCCATTTGCAATCTTCTGCTTCTGTAATTGTTACAATACAGGGATACATCACCGTAGTTGTCAGGCTAATTTATAATTTAATTCTATCCATCGACTTAGTTACTGAGCCACATCATATATAGCACCAATTTTTATTTCATTTTCCAAGTAATGTGTCTCTATTTTATTCTTTCAATGCCATACCAAAATTATTCTGATGTTTGTTTCTTTTACGAAGAGTTTCAGACTGGAGTTTGAGCGTGACTTCGGTTCCTATAAATTCTTGATTGGAGACAGCCAGCGGTGTCAAGGTTTCTTTGGTCTACTGTTGCGTAAGTGTCATGTTTAATTAAAGAAGGGATTTTTATTAATGGTGAATCTGATAAAAAGGCAACCATGTGTTATAGAAAATTGTTTCATTGACACTGAATCTGAGAGAAGAACATTCATGTGTTCTAATGTACATAACTAAATTTGGCTGTTTTCTTAGGAGCTGTTCAGGATGCAGTGGTGGATAAGCAGAGTCTCCCAATCGTTATGAATGATCCTAATCCAAGAACGGAGACAAATATTAGGTATATTCGACTCACTTATACCGCCATTAACGGCACTCCCCGGTCACGGACACTCCCAAGCAACAAGCATATAATGTTGTCCTATATTTTTGAAGGGGAGGGGAGGGGCGGATCCAAGCCTGCGCAACTTTCATACCACAGGCAGCTTCTAACAATAGGGCTCTTTTCCCACTATATAAAAACAAAGTTGTTATAATTTTAATTAACAAAAATGAATATAATTGCTATTTGGCAAACAATAGCTCTTTTTTCCATGCATGCTTTATTTAAAAGATTCTTTACAGTATTTTTGGCTACCTCTGTTTTGCTTTGAAATTAAAGCAACCCCCTTCAGCTGACCAACTAATACTACAGTTAAGGAAATTGTAACAGTTAAGGAGAATGAAACAGTAATGAAGATTTGCGCGCCTTTTATTTACAAGAATTCTTAGTTTGCTATTTCTGCAGATGAAGTGCTGAATAAAGCCAACATGAAGAATTTGCACTCTATTTGCTCGAATCATTTGTAATTGTTCCCTAGTCATTAGTCCCTTACTTGATCAAAGAGCAGCATGAAAATTCTTTTTGTGATCACAGGACACAAAGTTATCTTTTCTAGTACGTTGAGAAACCAAGAGGTTTAATTTTAAGTCATTATAAAACACTAATTTTGTTTAATTAAGTTGCTGAAACAGTAAATCCTGATGAATATCCAATATAATGTTTTCTTTCTTAATGTTTTTCCAGATCGCAAATATTTGGATTGGATGAAGAACCTGTTTCGCTGGTAAGCTAATGGATATGAAATGCTTTGTTTTCTTATTTTTTCTTCCTCTCAAGTACCATAAATGTTCCCTTATATTTCATACTTCCCACACACATGACATGCTATTAAGTTTTCGAAAATTAAGTTTCTGCGTTTTTCGATAAATTTAATCATTAGATTATCTTGCAGGCGAAACGATTGTTTGAGCAAGCAACCATTTTTACGATCCCTCCATTACTGAAAAGTAAAAAGGTGAGGTATTTCATTCTAATTTTTGGTGCAGCAATAAAACTGCTTGAGATTTAAATTTACATCATGAAGACTGAAATACGATAATGTTCCTGCAACTCTGAAACGGAGTCATTTTTTAAGCAAAAATATAATTTTTCTCCATTCCATAATTAACATTTAAACTTTTGAGTCCCACCAATTAAGCGATAGTGACCCCAAAATGCTCTTTATTTACGAGCAAAATATGGTTCTTGGACAGCTGTAGACAGTTAGTTGTATAGCATTTAGATTTTTTCGTGAACTCAGAAATACGATACATCAGTTGCCTTCTACATATTCAGCCAACTGGAATCCTGATAACTGGAATCCTGATCTCCGTCAGCATAAGCACTTTAAAGCAAACCATAGCCACGATGTGCTGTTTTGACCCATTTCTTCGCCCCTTTTTGAAAGACGCTATAGTTGAAACCAACCTCTTTCCTTTTTATCGTAGTCTAAATTTAAATTTCCAATGTTGTAAAATCTGTGTTCAAACAGGATCTTCTTTCATGTCCAGTCTCCCAGTGGGTGCCTTGAATATTGTTTTTTGACGGCAGCTTTCTTCTGCTATTAAATTTTTTACAGATGATTGCGTTAAAATGCAGAAAAGTTTACGAACTTCTCTTTAGAATTCTTTTTAGAATTTTATTTTGTTTATTAGAATTTTTAGAATTTTAGAATTTTAGAATTAGAATAGAGAACTTTGTTTACGAACTTCTTTTTAGAATTCATTAGATCGCAATAAGAAAATACGTTTAGTAATCTTTGTTACAGATACGAATACGTACGCATCAATGTGTTAGTGGCAAAGATCTTGTGAGTTGGATGGTGTCTCGGAGAGAGGCAAAATCTCGGAAGGATGTAAGTGATCCATGACTTTTTGTTGCCCCAAATTTTGTGTTGCCGTTTATATTGTGTAGCATAGCCCCAAAGCTGTGCAACATATTGTGAGTTTTTAACCCCCCTTTGTTAAGAAGAGCAATGGTATAATAGCTAGTTGATAATGGAAATAAATATTTTCCTTTAAGATTTAACACTAGCCCCAGCAACTTGCCAGTCATACATTTTTATGGAATGGTAGACTTGAAGTCTCATGTTTTATTGTGTGCAATTCATGCAAGTACCAAGGTGTTCATTTTTTAGAGTATAGCATCACTCCATGCTAACGAACAAGTTAGCTGCTGAAAGTTTTAAACAGTAATAAAATTACCTGCCCAACCCCTTGAAACCAAAAATTTATGAAAGCATCAGCAAGAAGTAGAGAGATATTTTGTACTATATTGACAGAGGGAGGAATCTACGGAGACTCAAATAGATGTATTTTAGATATGACACCATGATTCTCTTTCAAGAACTCAATAAAAATGAAATACAAAGTGCAAAAGTCAACTTAACTTAAGATGAACATTAGATTGTTTTGATCTCTTCAAAGCTACACATTCTCATCGGGCTCTTCAAAGCTACACGTTAAATTGACTCTTACAAAAATTTTTCGACGATTAGCCTCACTGCCCTTATTTTACCTGATAAGACTTTGTGACCCTGATATGAAAGCATTTTCTTTTAGGCCATTGCTTTGTGTCAGAAGTTAGTCGATGTTGGACTTGTGTATCATGTCTCAAAAGAATTTCAGTTTCAAGACACTGATGATTTTTACAAATTCGACTTCAGCGATAACCCTAAAAAGGTTTATACTGAAACTTTACATTAAATTATTTAAGCAGATTTCAAGAGAGTTGATTATATTTTTTGATCAAAGTCTTTTACAATGGCAGAAACGCATGCAGCAAAAAAGAAATTTCACCAGTATCTTTATTTATAATCTTAAATTATTATTCATTGATCGTTGTGGTTTTGGTAGACAAACGACTTGTATTTTTGTAACATAAAAGAATTTTAAAGAATTAAAATCACCAGCACAAAGCTGTAAGAGGCATTGTGAGTTATTGATTTCAACCAGTGCTGTTGCTGTATGTGTTTTTTACACTTTCTCTAGATGTCGTCAGCCGCTCTGCATAAAGGAGGAGGCATCGAAAGTACAAGTTCAGAAAACAACATTGACGAACTTGAAATGAGCACAGAGGTTTGTTTATATCTGCAAGGACAGGCCCGAACCCTTGACGATGGTAAGCTTTGAAGCTAGTCATTAAAAGTTTATGAGCAGATAAGAATTATAACCCACTCATGATGCACATCAGCCTTCTTATGGTCTAACTGATATGATATTTTCGCCGCCTATTAGCATTTAAGTGCACGCATCACTTTCTTTATATTTCAGTCAATTCTGTTGTTTCATCTGATTGTCCTTATTGAGACAAGCACTTGTTACCCTTTTTCATTTTATCACGACACAGATTCGTCCTTTCAACGTCGAAGCATCATCATCACGAAATCTCACTTCTTTTTGGCTGTTGAATCGCATCAATGGCCACTGTCAAGAATATACCAGCCGCCTTCGTTTCTCAAGGAGCAGTTCAAACTAGTGGCAAGCCAGCGAGTCATTGATCTCATCAAAATAGTGAGCAATCCCCTTTTTAAATGTTGCAACTGCTGCTTCTTATGAGATGCGAATCCTGTGTCTTCTGTTTTGAGTAACTTTATGTAAGGCCACAGAAGACGAGTTATCTTTTGCAGTTTAAAAAACCTGATTTACAACGAAATACTCTGTTTGTTACCATTTTGCAACTATAAGAATGCTTTTTGTTCAAGAGGCTTCACTAGTTTTACCTTCATTGAGATGTTTATTTTCGTTTTAATCTTCTTCGAAAGCCCTCAGGTCAATGGAACTTTCATTGACAGCGTTTTCCTATAATTTACCATACCCCAATTTGTCCATTAACAAGCACACTGACTTCAAATTTTCGGCAAAATCAAATAAGTATGGAATGAAACAACATAGCTAGTCGATAAAGCATTAAACTTGATTTTTTGCATTTCAGTGTTCTGCCATTGATTGGTAATGAGATGTGTTCTTAGACAGAAGTGAAGTTAATTAACATCAAAACAAATAGGTTTTGTAAATTGTTTCCTAGTTAATTTTAAATATAGATATTTTTCTGTTCTAACAGACTTTTTTCGAAGATTCCCCTAATTCTCTGATGCTAGAGTTTGTTGACGAAGTAAGTATTCTCATTAACCTTTTGTCAGATTTAATTTTGATTTTACTTTTTACTGTCCAAGTTAGCTTTTTTCGACATTAACTTTCCTGCCAAAACCACACATTAACGATCAATGGTACACGATCATGGTACACCTTCTCTCAGAATATTGTCAGAGAAATGATCACATTTGCATTGCACCATGCTCAAAATAATAGAAATCCCCTTACTCAAAATAATAGAAATCCCCTTCATCCCCCTCCACTTACTCAAAACATAGAAATCTGTGACAATTCATTTAAGACTCTTTCATTATCCTATACCTGACGTACCTTGGATGAAAATCGGGTACCTGGAATTTTATAAGTCATTACCTGATTCACAGTCGAAAGCACTGGGCTATTTTGTTGCCTTTTGCTGTCAGTGCATAAGTTTGTGCTTGTTCATAAAATGCAGAGCTTTATATTCCCCTAAGAAGAATTTCTTCTTTTCTCCAGCTTGGTGACGTAGATTCTCGAGAGAGCACATGGTTGTTTCTCATCGAAACAATTCGGGAAATGGAGGGCCTAGCAAGATTACTCAAAACTATTTGGCAAGAAGAGATGAAGGTAGAATTAATGTCCGAGGTATTTCCTTCAATCAACCTTTTTATATAGCGGGATTCCAGTCATAAATTTAGTGTCTTTTGAATGCAGGTATCCCCTTCATAAAGTTATTCTAATTTAATGTTATTAATTCATTTTATGGTAAATGTTGTCTGTTAATATGCCGAATTTTCACAGTGTTTTTCTAATGCCTTGATAATGTTTGTTGAATTTAATCTTATACAGAATTTAATGTACCTAAAAGATAGAAATTCTATCTGACAAATAATCGTGTTTCATGAGCAGCAAATGATTGCCATTATGTTTCAGAAGTTTTATCCATACTGCCCGATATCCTTTACTTTCCTTCAAATTTTTTCGAAAACCCAAAAGTTACTGTCTTATTTTGATTGAACCGTGCACCACCCCCCCCCCCCCCCCCCCCCCCCAACAGCGTGCACATAGAGCTTCGTGGTTATTGCGCGTGCTCTTTGACAATGAACTTATAAGAACTGTGTGAATCTTCCTATGCGAGTTACTTTCCTTTGTATGGATTCGTTTAAAATGGATACTTCTCACGCTTTAGCGCGACGGCTTTGAATCAGGGCTTTGCTTATTCGGCCGCATAAAGCTCGAGTTTTAAAGGCAACAAGAAATGTAAACAAAAGAAGGCCCACAAACATAGTTGCATAATTTTTTATACATGATATTAAGGCAAAAGAGCTGAGTTTTGAAAGCCAAGGTTTCTTTGGTAAATAAACAGAATTGAGAAATTTGTATAAATCGTAGTGGTTGAGCTATTGTTAGCAATTTGGACGAAGTGTTCCATGCGTATTTTGTATTGTGGGTGTGTTATTTCTTGTTGTTCGTTGAAATGATATTTGTCAATTTTCCTTGTTGTGAAAACTCTCTATGAAGTTAAGGAAACTTACGTATTTCAATGCACCATTCCAATTCGTGCGACTTTTTCCAGTATGGTACCTTATATAAGTTTTCCGTATTTGTCTAAATCTTCTGAAAGATGTAAAATTGAATAAATTTCGATTTAATTAAAATTTAGAAGTTTATTTATTTGGAAAAAGCTGTTACTCAAACAAACCACACTGTTTTATTTCAATTATTTCTTTATTGAAAAATGTCCGTCTTTATGGTGAAGGAAAAAATGCTTTGCGGGTGGAGTGAGGCTGGCAAACGACAACGATAATCACAGGGAAAGGTATATGGGTAGGGCAAGACAAAATAGCAGGACAGGGCTATATGGTGGGGTATGGGGATGTTTAGGTCGTTTGGTAGAAGTTGATGCTTATTATAGGGTAGGGAGCGAACGGTGAGGTATGCCATGTATGGTAAGGAAAAATCGAATAGCAGGAGAGGAGGCTTGTAGAGGAAAGGCGTTTGATGGGATAGGGTGTGTATGGCAAGGTAAGGGGCATATGGTGAGCTTACAGCCATTATGGTTGGGGTATTTGGCTTGTTCTGGGGGCAGAGGTGTATGGTGAGGCGAGGGTGTTTCTGTATTTGTTTCTACATCGCATAAGAAAGTAAGTGCTACGTCCTGGTCCTTCCACTCGATGTAACCACATCTCGTGATTCCTACGCCGGGAATTTCAGAGAGCTGACATGGACACCAGACCCTTGGATCTGTAGCCCGCGACCCTGAACACTCAGCCTTCCTCGCACTTATAGTTAGTTAGTGAGCAAATGTCGGGGTATCAAAAAATGATCAGCCAGTGGCATATGATGGTTAAGGGGACATAAGGGGGCCTGCGAAGATGAATCAAAATCACCATTTTGTGCATTCTTTGCTACTTGTGCATTTTACGTGTCTACTTACGAATGTATCGCTGACTAAGTAGTTCCCTGAGAAAATGATCAGTTTATATCTACCATTTTAGAAACTTTGAAAAATAATGCTACATCCAGACTGGTAAAATATGCAGATCTTTTAATTCTCGTTTGCTCTAATACTATTGATGTGGGATTTGTGGAGGGGAGCTTTGCATACAGAAAAGTGTTTTTCCGACGAAGTATAAATATGCACCATGGTATAACAATGTATTAGCAACGATTTGACAAGGTTGGCCGGTGTTTTTAGCTATTATACCTATATATTATATCACAAAAAGTTAGGTTTTACTTTCATTTTGATGACAAGTTGAGCCAGAATGCACAAAAAGGTTTATCTTGCACTAAATTGGTACTTCAACTGAGCAATGGCATTTATCATTTTTAAACACTTAATTTGTGTTTATTCAAACTGACTCATTGAAATTCCATCAAATCCTTCAATAAATGTAAGCAAAGTCACTAGTGTCGTAAAGAACTTCAAATAAGTGGCTGTAAAAATGACAAAAAATCTAAAAAGCATAACGTGAAGGGAGATTCCGCTAAAAGCTTTTATCAATTTGAGATGATGCCATCCATTTTGACGTCATTTGCGGCAGAAGCTGTAGAAAAGGCATAAAAAATGATTGAAAAAACCTTGAAAGGGATTTGGAAAGCCTCTGCTACTCCCCATAGTTTACCTGAGAAGTGTTCATTCTATGCCATATCAATCGAAGTTGAAGTGCTTCGAAAAGTTAGAAAGAATTCAACAAACATTGCGTTTTGTTCGCGTTGGCCGTTTTCAATCGTATCTGTTAGTTTTAAGCTACGGATTTCATGGAGTCTAGTTGTAGTTTCACACCGACATAATTAAACGACCCTCGATAATTGCAGGAAACGTGAAACTCACAGTAGCAACTTAGAACTACGATTCAACGGCGTGAAGGTGTCCTTACGTGCTCGTGGTCGCGGGTGTCTCTTTTGAACTAGTAGAGATACCCCAATAATATCCAGACTTCACTGCAAGGATAAGCTGATAAAAGTGAAACATGAATAATTGAATATATTCTTTGATAAATGATAGGCGTTAAATAGTTTCAGTCAAAGCAATACGATGCGTTTAGCAATTAGTCCACACAACCACACTGACACCTCTTGTAGGCCAAACGGTTCTCTCGCATTAGACACTTTCATTTTTGATCAGGCACTAATTAGATAAAGACCATTTTGCACCCAATTTTTCATTGGAAACAAGATTTGTTTAAGCTGTATCTTCAGGGTGAATTTCGGTATCGTTCTGTGGCAAGTGTAAAGAAGAAACCTTTCTTCGTGCATTTTTTCATTTTATGTTTCTGGGTGCTATTTTGTGTATTCCATTAGGTGCACCTTGTTTAAGGCGTATTTTACATTAGTTACAAAATGTGATTTCTGGAACTGTTGTTGTGAATATTACTAAATATGGATGGGGTAGTTATTGTACGACGTATGTGCTGGTTCGGGATTGTTAGAATCTCTTGTTAGAATCCAGTGTAGAAAAAGGCTATCGGAATTACATAAGCTATAAGTTCACCCTTACCATTTTAATAGTGTTGTGTGCAGTAGAAACGAATTACTTCCCAACTTCTAAAACCCAGTCTAAAGATATTTCAAAAGCCTTCTTCACATCTCTCGTGTTCGTTGCACATATGATATGAACCTTAACTGGGCGGGACTTGTCCTTGATTTTGTGGAGGAATTTTGACTTGATGTACCCAACGACCTCGTGTGGGTTGTCATCTGGGCCTTTGTAATCCTGGAAATGATCAGCCAGCGAAACTGCTTTGACTTTCTTAGACAAGAGGTCTTTCTTATTCAGGAAGAGCACCAGCGGCGTGTCTTGAAAGTATGTTAGATTAACAACAGACTCGAATACGCTGAGACTCTCCCCCATGCTGTTCACATTGGGGTCATCCTCCAGTGCCAAGTCATAATCGACTAAGGAGGCGCTGTAGATGATCATGTTTGCTCGGCTGAAGAGGTTGATCCACTTTCGCCTTTCTGCTTTTCGCCCGCCGACGTCTATGACAGTGAAATCGCAATTCCTGTATGTAAATTTAAACTCTTCGACGCTATCTGTAACACGCCTCATATGCAATAAATCGTCATCTGTAGGTACGTATGATGGGCTGTTCATTTTCTTAATGCGTTTCAAGAAATAGCCATCTGCATCGGTTACGCGGACGCCGTAATCGCACATTTGGTCCTTGAATAAGTCTTGTACGTTTTCGTTACACCAGATATCCTCTGCTAGCTTCAGTAGCTCCTTGGTTTTCCCCTTTGGCTGTAGCTTCGACCCTGGCGAATCGTCTTCAGTTGCGGCTTTAAGTAAGTTATTCAATGCAGAGGTCTTCGGACCTTTATTATCAATTTCAGTCTGATCGATCATACTTATGCAAGACGAAACGCTTTCCATGACGTTGTTTGCTATAACTGAGAGACCGGACGCTCTTTCCGAGTTGGAGAACCCGTCTCCGTACAGGATCCGGAACTGTTTCATTACGGTGCTTTTGCCGCTACCTGGTGTTCCCAGGATCAGAATAGTTATCCTGTTTTTTGTTTTTGTTGCTGCGGTGTTCTGTGCTTCAGATTCTGGTCCGATTTTACTAATACATTGACCCATCTTTTCATCAAACAATTAGGGTCTGGCTAGATCCTTCGAAAGCATTCAAACTTTTTTGTTTCCTTTCTATAGCTGTAAACGAAAGTGCAATTTGCTATAATTGAATTCCATTATTCTTTATCGTCTTTATCAGCAGTTTTTTCGGCAAAGTAGACAGGTTGTTACGGATAAAGATAGAATTCTCACCAAGCTCGTTGTCACTGAAAAATCCATCAAATCCTCCCTGTCAATCTGTGCATATATGTCCTCGTATCTTTCAATGCTTTGTTGGTTTGGGAAATCTTGAGTTTACCATTTCTACCTAAAAACTGCACTGCCCTCATGTCAGCAACAGAAATGAGGTCTCGACGAAAGCTTAGTTTTCCCTGTAGTAACGCACTATTTAGATGGTGTTGCTTAGAAACATGTCCTTATCCGCAAAGAGCTTGATCATCTGTCTTCAGTGACGCTCTATTTTTCAACGTAATACCCCCAAAATCACCTGTTTCTCTTTGTACCCATTTCGTCTTATGCTTTTTCTTGTGAGCATGCCATTTCTAGGACAAACGAAATGCGTTAGGCCAAAGCATTTTCGCTTCGTACAAAAGCCTTCTTGCTTCTCTTTCGTTTGTCCTTGCTAATGATATCTGCACAAACTCCCTCTTTACAAAACGAGTCTGTCTTACTCAATGCATTAATTTCAAGTCGTTAATTAATCTGTTAAGAACCCTTAACGAACTTATTCTCAACGAGATATTGTGATGCATTACGTTCATCCAAGATAAAATGAGATTTATATTTATTCATTTCGGTTCATCATACTCTGTCAACCATTTTTATAAATTTTCAAGTAATACTAAGAGGAAGGATGATAGAAAACGCTTTTTTTCTCTTAAAGCAACACCTCCAGTTGAAGCAAGTTGCTTTAAAATATTATTTCTGTTGTTTCATTGCATCCTTGCTTTGACCATTATTTTCTTTATTTTATAATTTTGCAGTTGCTGCTTCCTGAATCCGTTGTTGCTACAATCACTGCCAAAATTACTTGGAACACCCAACACTTTGCGCTGAGATTTCCTTTTTTCATTTTGTTTTTCCGAATACAACTACCGTCCCCCTTTCCCCCCAAAACAATGTTGAAAGTATAGAAAAATATCATACAAGGCACACAAAAAGCGTACTCCGTAACCCCCTTATTATTTCTATAGTAAATCGACATTGTTCCTAGGGGGAGAGGGAGATGGCTGAATTTCCCTTTGAAAACTGACGTTAGTGTTCCAAGACTCATGGCAGTGATTGTACTTAGCAATTTATTAAAAAAATATGGCTAAAGAAGATCAATTTGGACTTGACGTGACCAGACGTGTCAAGTTATGATCAAGCTAACTTTTTTGTCTAAATGATCCTGAATAACTCAACTATATCATTTAAGCTGATCATCGATTTTTCTACTTGAATCGTCGGTGTTCCAGCATCTCACCCCATGATCTTCCAAAGAAACTATGGTGATATTGTTCTCAATCGAGCATTCTCAATAGGTCTGAAATTGTTAACCCGCACATGACCTCATCAAGAGCTTCAGCACCAATATTTTCATAACCTTCAATATTTCCACAACCTAAATAATTTCAAACTATTCTATTACAAAAAGGTACTTGTATGCTGTCTACAGAATGCCATCTTCTGTAACAATACGTATGTAGAGGCCAAGAGAAGTGGCTCCAAAACGCAACCTTGTGAAGCGCTGGACAACAATCTATTGAGCACTTTATGGTTAGAATTGAACCAAAAATGCCAATTTTGTATCTTCTTGTGCACAACTTTATTATAAGAAGGTTTTCAGAGATTGGCAACTTGTTGCAACATTTTGACTTCAGGAAACACACACTAGAAGTTGCCACCACACAGTGGCTTTTGTACTTGTTTTTCTTACTATCCAGCTTCTGAATACAGTTTTAGAGGTTCGACTTGTTAGAAGTGTCCGACCCTATAAGCGTCTGTTATCAAAATGTTTTATTTGTTAAAAGTTGTCTATCAAAGTGAGGTGTCCGCTATAGTGTGATGTCCGTTATTATGTGCTGCCTGAAGTTAGGAATTGTTCGTTTTTAGGAGTTTTTTGTTCTTTGGAGGTTTTTGTTACGACAGGTTGTCTATGAACTAAGATGTGTATTATTAGGGTATTGTCGTTATTATGAGCTGTCCGTTCTTATAAGCTGTCCATTGAAAGCGGTTTCGCTGTAGGTCAAAGATAAAAATTGACGAGAAGTAGTAGGTCTCAGGCAACAAAAGAAAAGACATGGAAATTTTCTGCTTTGTACCCGACATCCGTTGAACATATAATTCTACTCATTCAACAATTTAGTTTCAAACTTTTTGCCGAGCTGTATTAGATCTTTACCGACGACCTTATTAATTCAATGTTCACACCGGATTCTATAGCATGTTATTACACTATGGCTCTAATACTATTCTCAATATGTAAGTACTGAATGGGATTAAAGTTTGGAATAGTGTATAAGCTTTTGAATTGGATGTTTTTACTTCTACATCTAGAATATGGTTATAAAGTTTAGAATAACATTTTGCTACAAAAAAGGTACCACAGTATCATAAGTCACGCTTTTTTCCTTGAAAAAAACATTTCTAGTCACAACACGCCATTTTATGTCATTAGTCAACTACTAGAAATTTGCAGCTATCTAGCAACTTAAAAGCAAACATTGATGCTATCAAATCTTTGACCACAATTACAATTTGCTCATTTATGAAATGCTAAGCCTCTGCGGACTGCCACAGGGCATGATCACTCACAGCTGCTCAAAGAATCAAGCAACCATATGGCAACGTTTTACTGCATTATAGAACATAGCACGAGGCAATGGCATCTTCTAATTAATTGTTTCAATAACAAATGTGTCCTACTTCTCTCGGAGAGATAACAATACGAGTTGATTGAGATCCCCATATTAGATGATAAAGTTTCCCTTAGATTTGCTAATGGAAAGCTCTAATGAGGCTGAAATTTCGTGCTCAACATCATAAATATGTCGTTTGATGTTGTTGGGTGTTCACAGGCTTCAGCACCGGCTCAAGTTCAGGATCTATGTGACCATTTTCGACTTCTTTGCTTAGTTCTTCCCAACGATTCCTGTTTGAAACTGCATCAGTGTGAAGTGCCTGCAGACTGGAGCTCAGTCTTGCTAGGGTCTAAAGTTGGAAAATAATATGATTAACTCTTGTAACTATTATGAAATAAACCAATTAAAATCATAAAATGTGATTCAGCGTGACTCATTTCAAGCAAGAAAATAACAAGCCAGTTTCACTAATAGCATTTCTTCGGGACCAGGTAAAGTGACGAAAAAGCGAGTTTCTTTTTACATCATACGAATTTCTAGTTGTTCCTATTTGGTTTTAATTTCTTTGCTTCTTTCTTAGTTTTATTCAATTGTCATTTTTACTCTCCTTTTCAATTTATCACTGACATAAATCAGAAGTTGCCTATGAGCAACGAAAAAATGAGCACAGATTTGATTGGTACAGAACTTTAATAGCCCGTTCGCAGTATCATCCAATAATCTGACGAAAGATATTTTTAAACCTGGGCATGGCAATCGTAAGATCTAATTAATTCCGCCATGAGTATCTAAAGAGAGCCAGGTGTAACGAAAGACTCTTTGTTGATATCATGAAGTGATATGATTGGTTATTTTTCGTGTCATTTTCTTTACAGCCAATCAAATGGTAGCATGCAAAACAGTACAGATATCGGTGATTCAGCATCGCCTGCAGATTCGTCTGCCAAACCTTGTTTTAAAGCTGTATTTATAAAGATTTACCTTGTAAACAGGTATGCCAGCGACATCAAAAAACTGAACTTGTAGCTTTGGTAATTGTAAGATATGCTTTCGATTCATCATAGCCTGAAAAATGACGAAGAACACGAACGATTGATACTACAATAGCTGAAAAGATTATAAAGGAAGCAATAATATGCTAGAAGCGATCAAGAAGATTAAAATTTAGTCATCTGTGGCAATGCTTTAACAATAACAGTCTAAATTCTTGATCGCCAAACTCATTGTCAAGGTCAAAATTAAGTCTGCTTTTGGTGAGTGCATATATTTTGTGGTACCTACTATCTTGTAAGTTATTTAGCTTGGATTTGTTACAAAAAGTTTTGCTCTGATAATTCTACGCTCTTACACATAGCTTTCTAGTGACCGAAGCTCAGCAGAAACATCTTAGAAGCTAACTAACAGGGCAATTGTTGATGAATTATCTTACCTGTGGCTCAACTTGAAGTTTCTCTCTCTCAATATCACCTTGGTGGAAGAATTCGCTCGTGACCAAGTGGACGATCTGTAAAAAGGTTGATTTTTTTATAATAATAAATGGCAAGCATTTTTATTGCTAGAATGCGTAACACAAATATAAGGCTCCTGCAAATACGTCAAGTCAGCTACAACTGTCTTTGAAAAGTCAAGCCAGCTACAACTGCAAATGTTGCACCCAGCTTCTAATATTTGCTCTCGGCCTTATCGATGCTTACTCAGAAAATATATTTTTCTCCCAAGGGAGAACAACCCCGATTCGCAATATTTCGTTTTCATACAGTTTGTCCCATGCTAGACCTGAAGACCTGAAATTTTCTTTTCCATGGTGTATATGAGTTTGTCCTTATCAATATCGGTCATTCAATCATATCGTATCAAGAAACCCCAATTTTAAACACCTTTCTTTTATATCTTACAAAATAGCAACTACCCAGCCTTCGAAGTCTAGTACTAGCGCATGATTGCGCAAATTTCATCCTCAGACGATGGGCATTATTTTATCAAAGAAAGTATCAAATCGGATTCAAACTGCACATTTGACATGCCTTTTGTACTCAATGTTTAGCATAGGCAAAGCCTGTGGCAAGCATCCGCGTAAAGTAACATTCTCTAATAAACGATTAACAAACTGTAAATAAAAGCCTATGTTACATTATTTTTACCGGTTTTGCAGTTCAACCTACTCACATTTGCCATGTCATGCAAAATATTGCAATGAAATATACCTCTTTCTGGATTTCCCACGGCTTCGTTATCCCGCATAGATCACTGGCAGTCATCAAAATTCCCCTAAAATTATATGAACAACCTTTAGAATGCAAAAGTATGCTTTGAAAGATACACCATCGTCAATCACGTATAATAGACAAATAGCAAGTAAAAATCTTGAGGAGAAGATGTGATGGATGTGCCTGATGCTGTGTAAAATGTTTGTATCCACGTTAGAAGGAGCTTCATTTAAAGGATTCATATCATACCTGAGAATTGTCCTGTGCTCATTTTTGCTAAAGTCAATTTCGTTTTGCTCCAGCAACGATGCCAGGGTATCCCTGATTCTGCCATTAGAAACATACAAAGATGTGTTAAACATGATTAGTTGACTTAGAGGTCCTGTTAGTTACGTTTATACTTCTAGCATTTTACCAAAATTTAGACAAAATTGAAAAAAATCTTATTTCTCGAATTTTCATCTCCATGACTAAGCTGACTTTGTTGCCGGTTTTTTTGCAGTTATACTGTTTCAAACATTGCCATATTTACGCAAATCTCTAGAAATGAAGGCGGCCATGAAGGACACTCGACAATTAAGTGCATTCACTTTTATTTCAACAAGAACATTCACAAGTACCATTAAAGTAAAATCCTAGCTAAAAACGTACTTGAAGTATTGTGCCAGGTCCGTTGCAAGGATGGCATGCTTCAGTAACTTCATAACTTCTTTGTACTGGCTTGATGTAAGGTTTTTGAAGATATTGTTTCCCTGCAGGTCATAAATAGCATTTAAACAGTCTCACGTTATTCAATCATCTTGTTGTATTAATTTCACTAAGCATTTTTAAACGTTTTTTCCAGGAGTCAACTTTCTAGGATTGGTTAAAATTCCCTGACATTCCGGATTTAACTATAAAAATAGCAAAGGATTTATCTCTGACAAAAGTCGTGTAAATACCAATTCGTCTCTCACATAATCAGCCCCTTTGAATTTGGTCCCATCCCATTTCATTTCAAAACATAAGCTCCTAAAAGCTAATTCGAGGATTTACGGTATCCGGGGTTCAAAAATATGAAATTATGACATCGAATATCAAACAATATCTAAGATAGAGCTGCCTAAATTTGACCTACTCTTAAACAGATGAACATTGACCTGTATTGTAAAGCTGGCTGTAAAAGAAAGATCAAGCTGCTATTTTCTACCCATAATTTTGATGGTCAAAAAAGGTTTACCTCGCTGTTCAATATTGCTACCGCATGGTTGAAATGGTGATGCTCCATAATTGACGTGCCATATAACTTTCCCAGTGCGGATTCACTCCTAAGAATGGAAACGAGGATAGAAGTATAAGCGTTCTCCATACAGATATTTGTGATTTTGTGCTAAAAATCGACACCAGCAAGCTAATGTGGAAATCTGAGAGAGGGGGGTACATTTGAAAAAAAATTTTAGCAGTGTTTGAAAATTTGCAGATATTCGAAAAGTTTTGGACATCAGTGATAAAAGAAGCAACTAAAGAACAATGAGAATTTTTTATATAAAATTTTGTGCAAAATCTTTGCTCATCAAAGTCTATTCAGAATTGAAGTTAACGGAAATTTAGCTTTTTGTCAAGCAGATGATCTTAGCTTACATCACCTTAAAGTCCATAAGAAAGTCTTCAAAAAGGCTTACTTTGTCTGAAACTCGTTATTTGTACCCCTGTGATCCAAGTCGTGACACAAGCAGCCAACCAACAAAGCTAGACATTCGAGACCAGAAAGTTTTTCAATCAGCTTGCCAGACTGCGGAGCAAAATTCAGCTTAGTCGAAAGTTTTAAAAACCGTTAATTCTATAACAAAGCTTAAAATGTTCCATATTCATGAAAAAGAAACTACAAGCAATAAAGGATTAAAACCTTTACGAATTAAATGTGAAAATGAGTCTAGATCGTTTCTTAAAGATGAAGTGTTGGCAATTACCAGTTTGCAATTAGCATCGCAGTACTAGCGAATAGCTCAGAGATAGTCGATAGCAGCACAGAATAGAAGCAAGGATAATTCAAGAAATGTACCGTCAAAATGGCAAACATCGATTGCGCAACGTTGAAAGCGTGTCTCCAGTTGTGATAAATAACCCTTCTATAATTCTTTTTGACGGTCAATAACCACCTGTAGAGTGTCTGAAATCAGCGAAAACGTACTCATCAGTCAATGAAATAAATCATTTTTGAGTGACTTAGGTGTTTTAGTTTGAAGAAGATGGTTATTGGGTATGGTAACATTGCATAAGCATTAGCATTTTGCGCACGTTTATCAAAAAGTTGCGTAATGCTTTAATCAAATACATCAAGACTGAGCTAGGAGTTACTCAATGTCAGCACAACTTCAACACATCCGTGAGATTCAAGATAGGACAGGTCATAGCAAAAATTGATTCCAGTAAACTTTATTCTCTTCGTTAGAAAAACCTTTATTTAGTGAATACAGCTCGCTATAAGATCATGATTACTGGATAAGTTAAATCAGAAGATATAATTTCAGCTTTTTTCGATTCTACTGTTACAAAAATAAAAAATTCAAAATTATCTGTTATCAAATGGTGAACAACCTCCTCGGCTCGGTATTGCCAATCGTAATGGCTTTTACCGAATCGAATCGACTGAATCAAAATAATGTATCAGAATCAACCATTATTGCACGTATAATCTGATTGCAAGAAGGCTCTTTTATTTGTAGATGTCTGACTTTCACTTATTCTTCTCTCCAAAAATTCACAAATTGAGAGACATACCAACCTCGTTTTCAATTCTATACGTCTTCAAGAACTCGAATTCTATAAACATGCGAGTAGCTGCCGTAAGCATTTCATCATCTCGTAATTGAAAGTCATTAAATTTCAGATCATTGAGTCTGAGCGTCTTTGTTGATGGCACAGGTGACAGCTAGAATTAAAAGTACTGTTATTCTGCTTGCACAAGCTAAAATTATTTTTGCTTTTTTCAGCTGCCTTTCGAGCATAGTGGGTGTAAAACTAGTTGAATGATAATTGAAATGACGCAAACGCTTTACAGCAAAACAAAACACATTCAGCTTCCCAAATATCGGTAAAAGACAAATATCAACAAAAATTCATCTGAGCAATTCTGGGGTTGAATCTTGACTCATAATAAAAATGTAAGAAACAAGGATTCTATTGCTAAATCCAAAGTAACTTTCTTCTCAGCTTTCTAGATTATCAGGCTTCTCTCTCCAAAAACACGCTCCTTTATGGACTTAAGTATAGTTTCTGTACGTTGTTCGATAGAGCTGTTCTCATTGCAAAGTTCCAATTATTCATTAAGTTATAACACGAAAATGCAGCCACTTTCCGAGAGAAAATCGTAAAAAGCCAAATCTATTTGATGACACTGGGTCTTTACTATGTTCGGCTCTTTTTCACCACAAATCACTTTCTTGGTCAAGTAATTACTATGCCCACAGCTTTGGCTTAGGAGACCTTTTAACAGCCATTCTATAAATTCCCATCTTTAAATGTAACTATGCTTTTGATAAAAAAAGAAGCATTGACACTTGGCACATTGTATGCTCTTTTAAAGATTCATTATCGTTTTATCTCACCTTCAACTTTTCCAACTCTAGCTGACTTGCAGATGTATGGTACGATATCACCTTGAAACAGAAAAACAGAGATAAAATGACTGTCGTTTGAGAAAGAAAATATCGCCAATTCTGTTTGAACAGACGCAGTTTTCAACTGAAAAGCTTAAATTGCTTGCTTTCAAAAATTTCTTAGTCAAAGATATATGTTTTTTACCGGCATTAAGATTAGCATAGAAGTAGGTTCACTGTTTTGTGTACATGTCGAGAACAACGACCTGACTTGCCGGCGCCTGAACATAGAGTTTCAGCATCAACTTTAACAGATTGAAATAACGTAACTGCATGTATTTGCAGCCGGCAATTCTCTCCTTATAATAAGCAGGGGGGGAGGGGGAGGGGGTATGCCCGCACCATCAGGCAAGAAAGCTTGCGTCATGGCTGCAATGGGTACTACGCACTGAAAAGGTTTTCAAAGTAGATTTCGAAATATTTCTGACAAATACAAAACGTTTATGGTATCATTTATAATATATATTTTATACATTACCTCCAAAGCAACTTTTTGGTGAGCCTTTGCTCGACAAACTTTGTCATACAGGATGCAGTTACTGATACCAAGACCGCAGAATATTGTAAAGGCCTGAAAATAGACGGTTGACTGTAGCTTAAAATCCACAAGCAGCAGGACAATTTCTG
This sequence comes from Rhopilema esculentum, assembly GCF_013076305.1. Next base: position 6,703,624 of record NW_027019306.1, read on the forward strand.
AAGTTGGTTTCAAATAAGAAGTATAAGCATAATACTGTCATTAGATTGAACGTCAGTATAGCTCACAAAAGCGAACAGCTCTCTGCCCATATTTAAATGGTTTTCTATGAAGTCTTAGAATACAGTCAAGGTTCCATGGTGTAGAGGTTCCATGGAATCTGGCTATTACTCATCTCTCTTAAACACGAATTTGGAAAAATCAACGTCAAAAGCAATGTGGTTGGCAATGGGGAACCTTGTTGCAAAGTCGGTAATAGCGAGCAAGGGCTGTTGCTTAGGATTTTCGTCTTGGGTAATTCTTAACTATTTGACAATTCATTTGCCTGATAAACACTTGTTTATCAATTTTTAACTCTATGCTTGTTCTTCAAGGGTTATACTTTCATTGAGACTCTCCCATCTTCTCAGTGCTGCGTTTCAGCCGCATTTTTTTCTTCGTGCAAACAATACACAAAGCACTGTCGCTTCTCATTATTTTGACACGATTGAGCTATATATTCTGGCGGTAGTACGTCATATCAAATTGCTTATAGAAACGACAACTAGAGCAATGATTTCGAAACAAGACCAGGCGGTCTCAAACTCAGTCGACCTTGTACCATTGGGCGTTCACATCTTTCCTTGATTTCAAAGGAAATAATATTTTTACAAGAAAGAGAAAATCTGGTTATCTTGATCATACAATTTAAAACTTCAACAGGCATTCCTTGGCCTCAATTTGAGTAACCTGATAAGGCATTCACCACCATGCGAGTGGGCAGTAGTATTTTCGCAAGTGACAGAGATAATATGTTAATTTCATATGAAGAAAATGTGCGTAGGAGGAATAAAAGTTCATTGAAGGGGAGAGCAGATGAAACTTCAAAAAATTCATTGATTACTCGCAGTGTTTCTCTTCAGAAACTTATTTGAAAGGGACTTTTTTTCTATCAAATACTAGACTGAAAAATAGTGAACAAAACAAAAAGCGAAAATTTGCTCATTCCAACGCTTAATTTTAAGAATTAGATTGGTTAAAGGATTTTCAAGATAAAGACAACATAATGATAAACAAGAATGAAGCTTTGAAGATCATTTTATAAACACAAACCGTTTATCTAAACAAGTAGTTGTTCTCTGAACTAGTGAGAGCGTGTGCGTTTAGGGTATAATGTGAACAACCTGCCATTCCCAACCATGAATCATTTAAGAAACTTTTTTGAGATAAGGCTGTTTCATGAGTTGATTCAAAACTATCAGGTACAAACGGAAATGAATGGGGGTATCCCATTTAATCACAAAAAGATCATATCAATATTTTCTCAAATTGAGAAAGAACGGGCTGCTTTTCCAATCTCTTTTAAAGAAAAAATGTTTTGCCTCAACTGAGATGCTACTGTGGCAATTGCTGCGATGGGAAGCATTGGAAAAAGCAAAAACGGACGGGTGATATTTAGTAACAAACCTCGAGTATTTGTTCGTCTTTTTCGTTGAACTGGTGATCGCCAATTCTTCTCGAGATCTTCACTACACCTATTTGATAAATTGCATAAGCAAATTTAAAAAGCAAAATTTCAAGTATTTCTTCTATCTAATCATTATCAATATCAAATGAGGATGCCATTTAAATCCAACTCCAGTTTTTTTAGATCTATCTCTTTGCAAAAGTTCTTTAATTCACCTTTTCTTGCTTACAAATAAATTAGGAGCTGACTTAAGGGAAAAGGCATGCAATTCAAATTCCGAAACTGTATGAACAACCTGTATCCAAACTAAGTTCTTTAGCATTTAAGACATGCATTTGATTTAATTTTTTAATTTTGTCACCGCACTCTGTGAACATTTTTTTTAGATTTAGAACAGAAATCGGTTTTCCTGTCAAAGACAGTTTGTAGTTAAGCTAAGGCATGCAAACACAGGTTTTTAAATCATTCCAAATCAGGCCTTGTTGAGCTTGAAACGCGCTAAAAAATTTTAAAATTTTATTATTTAGCGATTGTTTCCATATTTTTAAAAAACAGCCTTTACTACGAGCTCGCAATATATACTTACCAATAGTTTGGAACTTGTTGTTTCTTATTGGTAAGCAAAGAACGGGCTCAGATTCAGAACTGCAGGCATTACCATTCATCTAAAAAGAAACAGAAAATTATAAAAGAAGGAAATGTCTATAAAGTAATTACGTTTGGAAAACAAAACATTTTGGTATTAGATTGGGGCTTTTGGGAAACAAGACAATATAAGATATGCTAGAAGCTCGTTTTCAAATTTATGTACTTACGCCATTTTCTCTCCTTAATATTGACGAATTGTAGACCTAGAAAAGAACATCAACTCAAAGTCACAGGCCGTGTGGATTTGCTAGCCTCTCTTAGAAGCACAGACCTGTTGATAAAATGTTATGTTGCCTGCTTTGCATATTGCATTTTCAGCTAACAACATAAAAGTATAAAGCCACTTTCAAGCCCTATCCATATGGCAAAATTTCAATCAAAGTGTTGTTTTGCAAGGGAGAAGCTTGTCAGCTGGTAAACACGTAGAGAAATTTTCGTCCCGCCTTCTATTACATGACACCATCTAGATAAGGGCTTGCTTGCTTCACATATGAATAGAGCATAATTAAAACATGAAAGAATATGAATAAGACATTAGATGAGATCTAGGCTAACTTTAAAATCCCAGTCGGCAGGATGAACTTTTCCCGTATAAAACGGCCCTCAGTTTTGCCCCAAATCAATGATAAACGATAGAAAAATGTCCAGTCAATTTTACATCGCTATTGTAACCAATAATGATTGAGTCATTGAGGACTTACCTTCCCAGACACAGAGACGAAATCAGCAACTGAATCGGTGCAGAGCTCATCTTCATTTACAATATCCATGCTGTTTCGAAGAACACTGTAAAGGTTTAAAGCAAAGCCAAAGTTGGTCAAATGGATACTAGGGAATTATAACTCAAACATAAAGCTAATGTTTTAACTACGCTTGGTGTACAGAAAAAGACGCTTCTTATCTGTAACTCAGAGTTCCAACGCAAATATCAGGCAACTGAACAGAGTACACGGTAAAACAGTAACCCCATTAACTTTGCCCAACACGTCATTACAGTTTGAATTCCCAACAAACATGACCCTAAACGCACTTATATTTTATGCCAATGCATTTGGTTTTTCAAGAAAAAACTTTGCAACATCTTTTAAGAGCTGGAACTGCAGGTTCTTTATAGATTTAACAATTGTTTTAAGTTTACCTTGATATAAATAGTCAACGGGAATCAACAGATGCAAACTTGTTTAGAGGCAAACAAAGGGGAAAATCAAGATTAGAAGCAGCTTCTATATTTTTGATTCGACTGCTAATTATTAGGCCCGATTATCAGCAAGTGCTACAGCACTTAGAAGGTCAACGAATCTGTATTATAAAGCTCTAAAAATCAAAGAAATATCATCCAAAGATCCTGCATCATCAGAAGAACGATTTAAGAGAAACACTGCTATTATGATGTTTAGATGTTTAAGTTGGCTGATCCCCAATTATTTATCTGATCAATTCAGGTGTTCAGCACAAGTTCACCAGAAGAACACAAGATCAGCAGCAGCAAACAAGATTCATATAGAGCATGCAAAGGGTAAGGCAAGTTCTTCAAAGCTTTAGAGTTAGGAGAACAAAGGTTTGGAATGACCTGCCTGGGCCAGCAACACCAAAGAACAGCATCTTACAATTCAAATCCCCTCTTCTATCATTGTAACAATTATACACAGGTTGTATTCTATATATTTTTAACTATTTATTGTAATATATATTTATATACCTATGTTTTAAACTCCTTATTTTCAGAAGACCCTGATGTAAAAAATTAACTTAAGCATTATTAAATATTGTAGACTACCCACTTTAAATATGTATTATTATCATTGTTATTAATATTAATATTATTATTATTAAGGTTGCCAACCTATCATATGGCGCATAATATATCATATGGAGTTTTATGCTGTTCAACCTGCAAGACATAGGTGTTTCTTTCTAATGGTATTGTAATGTTCTAAACGAGGCTGTTTAATTATGAGGTTATTATGATGTAACACCGAAAAGACAGAAGCACGTTTTTATATGATTGTTACTCTTTGTATAATTGAGGACTCTTCAGGTATTTCATGCAATTCACCAAAATGTCTCAGTGACGACAGCAAGGCATACGGAGGTCATTCCCACGTAAGTTTTTGTGTCAACCACATATTACTATTTAGGTCAGCCCACAAAATCCACTATGAAATCCATTTGGTCAGCCCACAAAATTCCTTACGTCAACCTATGAAAAATATTATGATAATTCATGCAAGTCATAAACAAAGCGATTGGAGATCAAGTCCCATTGCCAAAGGACGTGTTTTCTTGACGGTCAATTTTGTCTGGCTAACAAGCGCATGGAGCAGGGTGCCAGTGAATTACGCATCATAGTCATAGTTGAATCAATTTTCATGATTAACAGCGAATCGGGCAGAAAATGCCATTCTTTTGGAAACGTTTGAAAAAAAGTAGAGTACCACCTCTAATTTTTTCCGCTTGTACGCTAAAAGCCTTGCGAGTTTGCAGCTCCAAATGAACTTTGGCTGCAAAAATTTGATATGGGTTTAGTAAATCATGCTTGTGTGTTAAGAATTATGCTCAGTGGCTAGGGTCGCTGACATGATCGTACAGATTCCAGGGTTTGTAGTTCGAGCCCCTGACATGACCGTACTTTTACTCAGAGTCGCCAGCTCTCTGTGGCCCTCTGCATTCTAGACGTATGAATCAAGGAGTGTAGTCACACCGAGAGGAAGGACCAGGACACTGCTCGATGAGCAACCTTCTTAGTGTCCTAAAACTACCTTCAGATGCTAGGTAGCAAATACAAAATAAAACATTGTACGAAACAAACCTTGTAAATTTGAGATCTGCGATTCGCTCATTTGATTGAGTCATTTTGTAAATGTGCGAGAAGCGCTGAAATTATTTCATTAAGATAATTTGTCAAATGTTCTGAGAAAACTTAATATAGAAATACTAGCAATTGGTTGCAATGAAAATTGGAAGAAAATTACATTTCTTCAGAGAGTGGTACTGTTTCAATGAATACCACAATAAACTGTTTGATTGTCTGTATTTCAAACCATTGATCTTTAGATACAGTAGTTAACTGTACTTAACATGTATCATGGTGTAAAGCTACACGGTTAGGGGCTGTCTTGACACCATATGATCAAAAAAAGAACAAAAAAGTATACGATAAACCCAAATGACGCTATCGAGGATTTTTAAAGTTTTACCTGAGAGGAAGATATTGCATGACCTTACAGGAAATTATCAGCTGCATTCTTACCTCCTCCGAAGTAAGGCTCTTGTGCTTAGGATCAGCAATAATCAACAGCATGCATTGCTTGCAAGAAAACAGATTGATTGCTCGTCGCATTGTCTTGTTTACCATACTTGTCAAAGACGTTTGCTCCTCAAAAATATCATGGGCCAGTTCCAGCAATGCCTGAAAAATATGAAGTGTAGTTTCAAGCACTAGATAAACACTAGTTGCATTTTAGGCTGAAAAATATGAAAAAGCTCAATAAGTTATGAAATCTGTTTTTTCATTCAACATTTTGAAATGTTTGTTATTCTTAGCTACTGTTTCTGATATGTATTGTTACAGATAGTGTGGAAAAAGTACCCTGGGTACCAGAGCCTCAGAGAGTCAATGAAAGTAAAAAGAGGGGAGAGAAAATGAAAGGATCTCATTCTACATCGAAATTTCCAACCCCAGTTTTTACTTACTTTGGCTCTCTGAGGCAATGATGGAAAGAGTAGGAAAAATGCAACTCACCTTATTTCGATCGAACTCTTCCTTCGATACACTGAATATTCTGGCATTTGTCAGGCTGATTGCGCAAAATGTTAAGTATTTATCAAGAACCTTAAAAGAACATCGGGCGGTTACAAATATAGAACTGCCTTTAAGGTCAGCATAGAATGTGCTCAGCAAGATATATTGCTTAGTTGAGCAAGCGTAAAGAAGAAATTACCGGCAAAGCAATTGCAAATTAGTCACTCGTGTTTTTAAGACAGTAAGTTTTCAATATGGTGTCATCATCTTTCCAAAAAACAGTCTCGAGATTGAACATCTGTCTGGAGCGTTTGCCTGACTTTGTCTTGCTTGAATCTTTGTCTTCAAAGTTTGTATGAAGCTGGAGCCAAACTTTAGACTCGAGAAACGAAAATATTTTGCAGCTATCAGTAATTTAACAATAATTTTTGCACCAGCTTTTCAAGAATTTATACTTAAAGATTCTATTATACGTACATCTTGCTCGTTAACTGCCCAGACACCTTTTTTGGCCGAGAGGGAAATGACGCCGACCACCTGAAAATGAAAATTTGTTAGCTTTGAATTTGTTTCAATGGCTTGAATAACTTACGACGTTAATCTTTTTAAGATTTCTGAAGTAAGCTCAAACTTAGTCGACAACCCTTGAGCTAAAAGTGTCATTTTATTGTGATTCGTTAACTCCCGTCTTTGTGTCTACTGTCTGTTCTTAACGAATATATCGATCAATAACTTTATTGACTCAGTTTGATTTAAAATCACGACGTTTTAATTCTTTCATGCACTTTGATAATAAAAAAACATTGTCTAGGCTTGCTATCTGCCTTGGTTTCTGCTTCCCTTTGCACACTAATATTAAAAGTAGTACCTCTCCAGTTGGTGTTTTAATCGCTTTTGTTAGCGTCTCTTTAACATTCCCTCCCCCACCAGTATTTTCTTGCCCAGTTGATGTAGAATTCTGAAAAATTGCGATATGAGTTAGAGTGACAGAAATCTAAGACGACATTAGTGGCACAAATATGAACCAAACAAAGTCTTGAATCTACAACAATTTATGAAAGAAAACTTAAAATTTAGTAGAAAGTATACAGTAGATTTTACATTTGAATTTGCTTATATATATATTTTAATCAGAATCAGATTTTGGTTATTTTTCGATTTGTCAATGTTCTCTTTAATCTAAATTTTTGAAAGAATTTCCCTTTTTAGTTGATAACGTTAATAAACTCATTTGGCTATCTTGAAAGCTAGCTTTTCATAAATTGCCTTCGTGACTGTCTTGAAACTCAGGTCGAGTAATTCGAGAAAAAATTGAACTGGGTTTGAAATTTTCGTAAGAGAAAGAAAATACATTTTTATGTAGCCTGTCCTCCAGACTTCTCTTCCTCCAGGTTGGGGGTCTGGAGCTTAAGCCAATTCTAATGAGGAGATCTAGAATTCTTGTGCTTTGATTTAAAGGACAGGGGGGCAATTTATTCACACATGTCATACTCTTTGTTTTGAATTATCAGTCTGATGTCTGCATTCTCATCATCTCTTATAATCTAGCCATCTTATCTTTCGCAGGCTGCTCCCGTGAATTCTTAATGATTTTCAAAAACCCTATAGCGTGTATGTTTCTAGCTCAGTCAGAATCATGGTGATTCGCAAACAATGAAATTGGGACATTTGCCTTAAATATGCAAGGAATGAGCTTAAAGGAACTGAGGTCACTTAGAAAACAAAATCCCAACAAAGTAGAATTGATACAGAACATGTAAACTAGGGGTTATACTGACATTATTTTGATTAACATGTAAAGTAATGAACATAGCAAAATATCTTTTGCAGGTTTCTAGAAGAGAACCTATGTCTGAGACTCCAAACCTTACGTATCATTAAAAGGTAAATGAGCAACTCAATAAAGTCACAGTTTATTGGCCTCTATATTATAAAGATGAGCAATATGATCATACCTCAGATGCTGTTAAGATAGCTTGCCCTGATTCAGCAACTCGGCTTATATCGTCTTCCCCAAAATTACGAACTTCATCTGAAAATTGGGCGTTTACGCTAATGTCTTTGTCACTATCAAATTTCCACTCTTCAAAACAAACTCGCAAAAGTTTTTTTTGTTCCTTCTTTTCAACGAGAAACAAAGAGGCACTGCAAGCATCAGTTATAATTCCCACGCTGAGAATCAACTTTTTGCACAGTGTTTTCAAATTTAAGTCTTGCATTATATCTTGTATGACTTCATTAAAAAATGCATCTTCGCTTGCAGACCTTAAATCCAACTTGTACTGCCAATCATGCGATGGCAAATTATGTAAATAGACACTCGAATTGATTAACCTGTTGAAGATATCCTTGCAAATTGGTGCCGATTGAGTTTTTCTCAACGATGGTTTCAAGTACACCAGCTTAGAGACTCCTTCTGGTTCAACTACTTCATCAAAAGTTTGCGATAAAATTGGTTTTTGTCTTATATCTGTCAAAGCTTTTTTCTTCCGCATTTCACGTACCCTAAACGCAGACGTTTTTCTGTTTGCAGTAGCAGTATAGGGTTCTGAGTTCCGCCTTGAAATGGCACTATCGATATCCTTTTGCTCTGCTCCAGGACTTTCTTCCGCGCTTTCTTCCTCGCTAACCTCTTGCTGAACTGCCAAAGAGAACCTACTAGGTGTATCATAATGATTGCCTACTACATGCGCCTTGCTTCTTCGCTGAAACCACTTTTGGACCATTTCGGAAGTTGCATGTTCTGCGAAGAAGCTGTTGGTAAATTCTCGATTCTTCAACAAATACTCCTTCACGTCTTCCTGGTTTAATATTGCCTCCATATTCTATAGGTGTATATGATTATAAGCAACGATTAAAGATTTACTCGTCACATTCATTCTTTGCTTGACACTATAATAAACTTTACGTGACAATCCGAATGCGCTGTCATTCTTCCCGGCATGTTCAGAGACGTCTATTAAAGTTAATTGAATGCGTTTTTAAGAGAGGTGACAATTGTTTCACACGGCTTTGGACATTGTGCTTCACCAAACTACCAATCCAATATCTACTCTTTTCTGCAAATTGACAAAGTAGAACGTATCTTTTCATTGCATTCTAATTCCCGTCTTGGCAGTGTGTCCAAAAGCGCTTTGTATAATTCATCTACGATCTTCCAGGCAGCTCTGGTAATGTGTTCTACTGTCTAATCAAAATCTGCAAAGAAGCAAGACAGATCTTTAAATATTAATCAACTTTATCTTCAACACTTCAAAGCTCCTTGTAAATAGCATGTGATCAAAGTCAGCAGGTACAGTTATATTATAATTGCCGGAATCAACTCCACAGAATACTAACACCGAAAAGAAACCGGATTCCCTGGTTCTAAAAATACCCCTTTCCAAAAATTGCATAAAATAACTGCATTGTTTTTAATGATATATCTATCAAGGTATGTGTTAAGAACGTCATATGCTGAGCAGAAGAATATGTTAATTTCTTAACAAAACATTACATTAGGATCATGCATCAGGAATGTTGATTCTAGCAAGCGCAGCTGGACATATAGATTGGAGATGCAGGTACCAACTAGCACGCAAAACAAAAGATGAATTTCAATCTGTCGAATAAAATCTATGACTTGCAATGGATACTGATTGAGGTCTCTTGGCAGACATCAAAACATTGTCGTGTGAAAGTAGTAAAACACTGTTGCATCAGATTGCTTCTAATGATGTAGGTACAACTTCCACCGGAATTGGAGATACATGACAAAATACCCCTCGAATTTCAGATCTGCCAGCCCTAAGTATTTCAATTTGATATCTTTTGTATTTTTGCGATTCAATGACTAAAATTGGTGGCGAATAAAACCAAAGAAACCATTGGGATTATACAACAATACATGCAGCTGTGCTATTTGGCACATATGTCTTGCAGAAAGCTACTGTTCAACTCTTATGTCGGCCAGTTTGAGAATTACAGAGAGTTAGCCTACTGATTTTTCCGGGACCTAACTCACAATTGCCAGGATCTGTGGCTAAACCACGCATCTTTTTCTCGAAAACAGCTTATCAAAAACAAATTCCAAGATTATTGGCAACTAAGACTTCCTAGTTTAACCTATAATCGTACGTCCTTTTTGTAAAATCCGAGGCAGATTATGTAAAATTCGAAGATTTATATTGTGGCAAAAGGCATCATTCTGAGCTTCTGCAAACTTTGCAAACGATGAGATCTTTGTAGTTCATAAGTTATTTCAGCCATCATAAAATTTTGACTAACTGATCTTGTTGCAAAAAGCAAACAAAATTGAAGCTATTTGAAAGGAAGGCAGTTGCTTTGCGCCATTACGAAATCTATGAAATTTAGAAAGGGTTTTGAAAGGGGATGCTCTTACCACACTATCTTAAAAAACCAGTTGTCAACCTGTAACGAATTGAATGGAAAAGTATTAAGCTTTTATTTATACAAACTCATTCAATATTTGTTGCATTGCAAATACTATAGATCGTCAAATGCATGACAGATCTTTGACAGCAATAGAAGTGCAAGGTATTATAGCAAATACATATGTTAATGATTTTATTACGATTTATAATGTTTGCCATGAAATTGAGGGAAGGAGAAAATATCAGTTAAATAATTGCAACTTGAATTTGCCGCAAATGTCTCTGTGCAACACCGCAGAACGCAACTGCACATGTCTCTATGCAACAAAGAATTTAAAACGCTTCTTTAAATGATAAGAAACATTGTATCTTACAATACCGACATGAATTGTTTGATGGGGTTATGCAAAAAAAGTGTTAAGTCTGTTGGTGCATTTTTGCCTTAGTGACAAGTCCAGTGACTCCGTCCCCATCTCTGATCAAATACGCAGATTAACACTGCATGAAACAGGCCAGTTTCTCATTAGAGCTGCCATTCTCTAGATGCTGGTAATAAATATAAGCGTATTCATACGATAACTTCGTATAGATGAGCTGTTTTCATAATACAATCAACAGCAGGTGGTTGATACAAATGTCATCAAACTGATTACGAATTTTTTAAAATATGTAACGCATTGAGACAAAACATCAAAACACAGCTCAGAAAAAACAAAGCACAGTTTGCTGAAGAAAATTTTGCATTTATAAAGCCTGGTTTCCATAGAACTTTTATGCGTCGGCGATTCATCGCCGACAGGTCGCCGACGAGTGAAAGTTTAATGGAAACACTCCCACAAGGTTGTCGCCGACGTGTCGGCAGTGCCCTGCAAAAGTTGAATCTAGTTCAACTTTTTTCTATCGGCGACGTCGACGATGACTGAAAATTTTAATGGAAATGTTCCAGACCAATATGACCCTTCAGACCAATATGACCCTTCAGACCAATATGAACCCAGGGTCATATCGGTTCAGAACAATATGACTCCCAGTCCAGTATGACTCTGGTTGGACCAGTATGACCCCTGAAGCGGCCAGCCTCGCTTGCAATCTTTTTTAGATAAAATGTAAAGAGAAAAACACTTGCCCATCTCTGTGAAATTAAGGAACATTAGCACTTTATTTTGAAAAGTTTAGTTTATCAACTATATTTGGATTGCTCCTTGAGGTTTGGCGTTGTTCCTGCCTATACTAAACGATTTCGGAGTTCGCAATGCCATTACATAAGTGGGATAAAAGCTGCGTAAATTGGAACGACGGCCTAAAACATAGACAACCACTTGTTTAAGCTTTTTTTGTGCTCTTCTCTCCGATCTTCCTCCGAACTCAAAAAAGGTTGCAGTTTTTATTCATTGATGATGAGACATGGGACCGTCATTTATTCTCTTTGTGGATATCAAAAACCATTTTCAGACGATGTGGCTTTTGCAAATTCTGTTAACATGTTGTCTACATGTGACTGTTGACAACTGGCAAGTTAAAACAGTTCCATATGCAATTCATGAGACCATTATCGATTCAATTTTAGAAGCGATTGCACAATAGATAAGTGCTCTACCAGAATAAATGCTTTATTGACTTAAACAAAAAGCCAAGTCTAGAAGCCAAAACCCTTTTAACATAACGAAAAGATAGCCACAACAAGTCTAGATTTTCTACAAAGTTAAACTTTTGCCGCTGCACAGCTATTTTGTAGCTGCTACACAGAAAATTTCTTAATACGTAAACTGTCCAAAACAGAATTTGCAAAAAAATGTTTACAGAATGGCATGAAATTTTGATTGAGAATTGCATTGTATCTTCACAATTGCTACTTCTTCTAAACATTAAAAAAACTAGTGGAAAAAATTGTGAATATCTATTAAACAGAGATTCACTATATGCGGGCTAAATAAAGCTATGCCCCGTGTGACTAGAGGCTAAAGTTCCGCTAGTGGGTGTTGTGCTTCTTTATGACAACTTCTTGTGGGCTAAATAAAGTTATTTTTGCTCGCTTTCAAAAATTTAACGAAAGTAGCTTACAAGGGGCCCTCCAATGTTGGGCGAAATGTTGGAAAAAGTCATCCTGGAAGTTGGAGTTTTCAAAGAAAAGCTGCCCGATTCAGTCACCGTCCGCCCGTGTAAGTCAATAATCCAGGAATTACCAAGCTATAGCTTGTATGCTATAGGACCATATAAAGCAGTAATCATAAAAGCTGCATGATGTCTGTTTGTGTAAATTGAAAATTTCGTGATCTTATCATTAAAGTATTTGGTAGAATTAAGAAGAAAGTTTGAGAATAGGGCTAAGATAATGGGACTCTGCCCTCCTTCCAATGGACTTTTCCATCTCCGTCGATTCACTGATTCTGTCATTGTTCTTCTTCTTCTATAATTATTCAAGCATATGATAGCAAGTAAGCTGTTGATCAGATTAATGTGTTTACTCCATCGTAGCGTGGAATTAGGAACCCTTGAATATAAAAGCACATCTATTGACTGTGGCAGCCTTACTACCCATTTCAATAAGTCATCGTCAAGCAAGTCCTTGTCTAAATGGAAATTTTGCTATGGTGATAAGCAGGGGTTAACCTATGCAAAGCTATTCTGTTAGAATTTGTTAGGTTGACAAGCTTTGATTACGGGATTTGCGCAAGGCAAGCATGTGTTTTTCTTTTCGAATTCTCGTGGCAATAGTGTTTGTAACTGTGCCTATAGCTCGAGGTGAGTAGCAACGCTGTCGGCCACAGCCTGAATTTCAAAACACTTGAGTTAGGAAAGGCTTTAGGAAATTTATTAACCATCACAGCATATTGCCCTTTGTGAAAACAGATGAAACGCTGAACAGCTGTATATCCACAATATTCTCCTAATGAAATCTGTGTTATCGGTTTTAAAACAATACGCAGATTTCCAATAAGAATCTCAATTTTACAGAACTCTGCTACTGATTCTATGAACCAATAATACTCGAAAGCAAGCGGTAAAAGCATTTGCAGAGAGCGGGAGAATGAAAGGCTTACTATCAAAGCATCTAATCAGCAGCTGAGTATCAGCCAACTCCTCTATAGTTTCTGAACTGCTTACGCTATGGTCGTTTACGTTCACAAAGAGTCGTATACGTGGCCCCTTATCTACTTATATTTATCTATCTTATCTATCCGAAACTCGGAGTGAAACTTAACAACTGTCCTGTTTTATATGATGATTAAATGATATTTTAACTAGGGGCTTTTGAGCGTTAACTAAATCGCTTGAGATTGTTGTTATTACTATTTCGTTATGTTTTCTTGTGCCACGCTTTCTCGCGTTTTTCTTGTATCTACTCTACTAGTCTATTGGCAATGCGGGGAGTCTTTCGGCCTCCTGTGAATTTGATTTGTATAACTAGGGTAAGATGTGTGTTTCGTGGCGTTTTCATTCCCTTGGTTAATCTAGTGGTATTTAAGGTTTTGGCATAGCGTGGGTCTCACCTTGCTTGGTGAAGCCACAATACAACTAGGCTGTTTTATTGTATTTTCCCAGCCCTCCCTCCCTTATTTTGCTTCTTTATGCTAAATGCCTTTTCAGTATAACTTTGCGTGTTGAGTTTCTTTTATGGCATCATTAAAACCTCTCATACTTTTAGGCATCTTTTATGCTTCTTAGCGTTTTCTGATGCTATTAGGTAGACTGGTGCATTGGCTATTAGTGGAGAAAAGAGGCTGTTCTTGTCCATTCTTTCCCAATTATCAATCATATTTGGGGGTTATTGTGTAACTTCCCTTAATAACTCCTTTATGGTAGGTTGAGCGATTGGCGTCGATGCACCAACGGCCCAACTCGCTCTCGATGATGTGGGAACGTAGCCTCATGACTGACCTTTCTGATGTCTATGGCAGTTTTTCTGAGGGAGCTTTATGCCCTTTATGTTGGATTGGTATTTCATTCCCGAGTAAGTAAACTAAACACCAAATAACGTGTATAGCTCTGCTTATACGGCATCGAGAACTATATGGCACACTGGTAAAGAGTTTTCTATTATCTACCTAACCTATTCAAATATATGCAATATAATACTAAAAAAGTAGATTTCATTATTTCAGGGAAGTAAAGCAAAGGCAATGTTTGGGCTATTGGTTATGTCTCACATATTTCAACAAACTTATTTCATTGGAAAAGACTGATCTCGGGTAAGGGTTGGGACACGTGGTTTTGTAGTCTTCTTTTTAACATCAAGTAAAGAATAAATCTGGCTTCACCGTTTTTTCTTCCTTTTAAAGTACTCACTTGATTTCATAACATCATTCCTTAGTTTCTAATGAGTAAAAGAGGCATTTTAAGCCTTGTTTCCAAAATTTTTCAGTGGTCAAAATCTCTACAGGTCTTGAAGAATGTCAATAAAAGTGACATACACAGTTATTAATTGTTCAATCAAAAATATATTTAAGCTTGGTTTCTCGCAAGGTTCTCCTTACTGAAAAGAAATGACAATCTTTTTTTAATTTCATGTCCATGAAATCTCAGTGTTCTTATTTCTCATTCCCTTTATATGCTAGATCTATTGGAAATTTTAGAAGAACACTAGTTTGTCTTGCGAATATTTTTTTGGCTTCTCACATTTGTGGCAAAAGTCTAAGCAGGAGATGCTAAGAGTGCCAAATGGACAGGGCCTATTTAAGTGTGGTTTTTCCCACATTTTGTGGTCTTGGAAATCCAAAATGCGGTCTTGGAAATTCAAAATTGAGGAATGGGGTTTTTCATTTTAGCTATATTCTTGTTATAGATATGTTTTTCTGTTGATAGAGTTTTGAAACTTTATATCAAAATAGAACAGTACTAAAAAAACTTCCATGAATCGTAGCGCAAGTTCCTTGGTCCAGATTAATCTGGTCCAACAAAAGCGAAAAATCTTACAGCCGATCAGCTTTTTGCTCTCAAATGGCGCAAAAGCATAAACAAAACATATTTGTAATCGTGTTATGTTGAATATTTTTGTTTCACACGAATAAAGAAAAACGCTTTCTACGGCAACGGTCGATATTTTGAAATTCCATGCTTTCATATACAGCCTTCTTTTCTTAAAGTGTGGTCGTGGAAAATTTCCATAAAATAGGCCCTGCAATTGGACCTCTTTTGTGTGCTTTCATAGTGAACCTACATATGTTTCTGGAATGTTAGTGCCCTTAGCGATAAGTTTGTATATAATTTGCAAAACGAAACCTTAAATTACAAATCTAAGATCAAGATGATATTATTTGACACAGCAAAGAAAGTAATCAAAATTTGAAAAGTCTTGACTTTGACCTGCTTTCTCGCACTGAGCTTTGGCTTATCCGAATACTTAACAAAGAAAGCGGAATATACTATTAACTCAATGCACTTTTATAAAACATAATCCATTTCCATAGAACAAAATTAAATTATGAAAATTAAACACTTGATACTAAGCAGATTCTATGATTAATTGAATGACCATGCAGCTGCCAATATGTGGTTCTGGATTATCATCTGCATATAAGTAAGGGTTCAGTTTGCTTGTCAACTGAGCGACAAATAAAATACACGTTGGTGAAGTGCCTTTGTTGAGCAGGATATTGCATAAAGGTTTATCAACTGCACTGATAAGCTTGAACACTTAAACACTGGATTGAAGGGTTTATTCTGCCTAACAAACAGTTTTTCCGAAGCTTTGGCAACGTTACCGAAGCTTTCTACTAAAAATACTTGTAAAAATATTTTGTATTGGAGAAGAGAATCGCAACTCTTTGTGTAGAAAATACATATAGTTTTTGTTTCTATAAAGTTTTTGCAGGTTACAATATTCATTGAGGGAACGACCACCATTTCTCCAAGTCCATAGCACTGCCACGTTTTACCACATTAAGATTGGGAATAGATTTATAAGCGAGGAATTTGAAACATTCTAGGCAAAAATTAAGATGAACAAGGGCAGTGAAATAGGTGCATTAGTTTTTTCAAGAAGTGCCATATCGCTGAATAGTGCACTATAAAAAATTTAAAGCAATTAAAAATTACCAAAATATCAATAGGAGTGAGTAAGGGTACCTGCTTTTTAACTCAACGGTTGTAAGATGTAATAGCGTCAACGCTCAGCAACAGTAAATCTGAGACAAGCAAATCATTTCCACCTCTGTTGTGCACACAAAACCTCTCAGTAAAAGCGATCTTATGGAATGGTTAAGTGTTGCGAATCAGGAAAGGCGTATTGAATTTAAATTCTATGCACACCAGTTGAAAAATGACAATGGGAAGACACCAGCTATAACTAGATACTGCAGGGATTCTCCCAGCAAGAGTATTGAGTATAAAGGAAGTTTTGCTGGTTCGACAATCTCAGAGCATTAGGGAGTACACATTTGGACTGAGATACAACAGGCCTAGCCCCTGTTTTGGCAAAATATTTGCTGGCGATGTTTAATTGTAGACTTTGATTCAATGTATTACTGTATCTACAGATTTATCTATATGAAAATTTGGGCTAGCTTAAATCGTAAATTTAGCAAAAAGTAGGAGGACAACGGCCCCCTCCCCCTCCTGTAGCCACGGCTCTAAAGAATGGTCCATCCTAATCCTTTGGATTCCCGTGAAATGACAAGGATTGCGTATATGGCTTGGAATTGGGTATACTGATTACGTTTACGTATGCTCCTTATCTAAGGGTGAACCAAGAATTTTGCAAAACTGATTAAAATCTTAGCAATGATTGCAGAAAATTGACTAAAATATATGTGAAAAAAGATTTACACGACCCCACCCCCAATGGAAAAAAATTACGCGAACGCATTATTTATCAATCGTACTCGGAGGTCAGGCAAAAACGGGAGTTGGAATAAATGGGGGAAAAGTCAAAAACTTCATAAATTGGGGGCTTGATAAGTAGAGGTTTAATAAGCGGAGAAACTCTTGTTTATGAAAACTTAAATAAATAAAAGTAATGTTGAACTTGGTCAAAATAACATGGCGCTGAATTGTTAGTCGAACGGGATCTTCAAATTCCTAATAAGAATTACCGGAGACAAGCCTTCGCATATTTGCGTTGATTATTTCTATAGTCAATATAAAATAAGAGAACAGAGCTAGTTCTCTTATTTTATCTTGCTATAGCTTACTAATTACGCCTATCGACAGAACAATTTTCAATAATTTGCGAAATCAATTCAAGCTACGCTTTAAGATTACGTAAAACGGAACAACAAGGCACTGCAAAAACACGCTACCTGTTTGCATGTTTATTATCTTGAGTCAGTTAGGAAACTTTTCTCTCCTCAAGAAAATTTACATGCCATTTGGAGGCATCATAAACGTTTGTGTTTTCAGGCGAAACAATGAAAGGACCTGGACTGGTGTTTACTATAAGAAGCTAACTTATGAATGGCAGAACCATCACAATTCAAAAAGAAAAATCTACATGCTAATGATTTTGTTCATTTTGGAAGTTTACATTACTTCTCTGTCTGATAATACAAAGGCTAGGTAGCCACGAAACTATTCGATGCCAGAAGGAAGAGACAATCGTTAATCTTAGAGACGGTTTAATTAAGAATGGTAATAGGTCTAGATCAGAATTTAGGCCTATGTCACAGTAAATAAATTTATGCGCTATAAGCAATTGAGTACCAAAAAATTTCCCTTACCCTTTCTGAATCTTCTTATTTGCTGCCATCATCTCGCCAAACAGGTACCAGTGCTGCTCCCTAAACTTGTAAGTGATAGGGAACTAGATCGTTGTTTTTTTAAAAACCAATCAATTGTAATGATCTTTAACAATCAAATTGAAAGAAACAATCAAAGCTCTGTCTTTTGTTTACAATTCATCTCCTTTGATGCGTTTATGTCAGGTTGTGATGCATTGAAATCGGTTCATAGATATCATTTCTTTTGAATGTGCTTGCTTCTGGCATTGTAATTACTCAGTGAGACTTTCTAAAACTGTCAAATTAATCAGAAACAAACAAAGCTGACGAGCAAATTCGAGGCAAAGTCAAGGTAGAAACAGACTAATGGACACTAGCGGAGAACTTTCATTACTCTTGTTTTTCCGGTTTCCAATCAGGTGACAGATTCAACGCAGCAGCGCAACAGAATCTCGCCATCCCATCATAAACCTCGTTCACTGTTTCTGCATGACAAAATTCAACCTCTTCAATGCTGAAACACATTTATTATTTACTTTCATGCTTACTTTTTTACTTCCATGCTTGCTTACTCACTGAGTTATTCATCTTCTGTTCAGTTTTGCAATATTTCCTGGATATGACTTTCCCAGCTGTTGTCATGGTGCTCTGTTCACTTCTAAGTTTGGCTCATTGAATTTGATTTCCATAAGAGCAGAAAGGCGAATAAAAATATTGTCTAAGCACAATGAAAACTTTGATTGGCATAATATACATGTTTTATACGGCATTTCATGGTTATAAATATTTGTTTATTTGCTTGATTCATATACATACACACAAGGTTTTGAGATTTTTCAACAAAAACAAAATCATTCACAAAAATATCAGTCACGTTATTCTTATTTTTTTAAAATAGTTTTTTTATTTTTTTAAAGATCCATTTTTGTAGTTTTTCAGTTAGAATCGTCTTTGCCTTCTCCACCCAGGGCACTTATGTCATCCGTGGTGGTCGTCTCGGCAAAAACTTCAGCTGTCATATCATCACTGGCAGCTGAATCTGTAGCCTCGATTTGGGACATGTTGGCAATGACAGTCTTCGCACCATTAGCGTTGTCATCGTCGTCCACAGGTACTACAGTAGTTTCATTGGCAAGAGCCTCAGTATGGGCACTTTGTTCAACAGTAGAATCACCTGGTTTATCCACAGGTTTATCTTCTGTCGCATTGGCAGCTGTAATAGCCACCACATCGGCAAGGGAATCAGCTAGAGAAACTGCTGATGAGCTGACTTCTTGATTTACAGAGGCGTCTGCAAATTTGTCAGAGTTTTGGTTGCTTTCTACAACACCGGGGACTATTGGTGCGGTATTGGCTTGGGCAATGGCAGGTTCATCATCAAGTTCGTTTGGCACATCATTTGGGACATTGTTACATACATCAGGGGCTTCATCAACAGGCACATCGGCAGAGGCTTCAGCTGGAACAGCAGCATCAGCATCAATTGGGACGTCAGCAGGGGCATTGTTTGGAATATTGGGAAGATCATCATTCGGGATATTGACAAGTACATCAGGAGCTACATCAATAGCATTATGAGCAAGGGCTTCAATTGGAGCATAAGCATCAGTTTCAATTGGAACATCGGCAGGGGCAATAGTTTCAGCAATGGCAGGAGCATTCTCTTGGTCAATGGCAAAAGCCACAGTAGAAGATTGGGCAATAGCATCTGTTGGGAGATCGGCATGGGCTTCAGTTGGACCTTTGGCAGGTACATCCATTGAGACATTGGCAGGGGCCTCACTTGGACTGTCGGCAGGGGCTTTCATTGGGACATTGGCAGGGGCTTCAGGTGGAACATCGGCAGGGGCTTCAGCTGAAATATCAATTGGAACATCAGCAAAAACTTCAGTTGAAGTATCAGTAGGAGCATCCATTGGAATAACGGCAGGGGCATCAGCACATGCATCATGAGAGGCATCGGCAAGGGCATCGGCAGGGGCGTCGGCAGGGACATCGGCAGGGGCATTGGCAGGGGCATCGGCAGGGGCATCGACAGGGGCATCAGCAGAGGCATCGGCAGAGGCATCGGCAGGGGCATCGGCAGGGGCAACGACAGGGGCATCGACAGGGGCATCGACAGGGGCTTCAGCTGGAACATCGGCAAAAACTTCAGTTGAAGTATCAGTAGGAGCATCCATTGGAACATTGGCAGGGGCATCAGCAGATGCATTGGCAGGGGCATCGGCAAGGACATCGGCAGGGGCATCAGCAGGGGCATCAGCAAGGCCATTGGCAGTGGCATTGGCAGGGGCATCATCAGGAACATCAACAGAAGTATCAGTAGGAGCATCCATTGGAACATTGGCAGGGGCATCAGCAGATGCATTGGCAGGGGCATCGGCAGGGGTATCGGCAGGAGCATCGACAGGGGCTACAGCTGGAACATCAATTGGAACATCAGCAAAAACTTCAGTTGAAGTATCAATGGGAGCATCCATTAGAACATCGGTAGAGGCATCAGCAGGGGCATCGGCAGGAGCATTGGTAGGGGCATCAGCAGGGGCATCAGCAAGGCCATTGGCAGTGGCATTGGCAGGGGCATCATCAGGAACATCAACAGAAGTATCAGTAGGAGCATCCATTGGAACATTGGCAGGGGCATCAGCAGATGCATTGGCAGGGGCATCGGCAGGGGCATCGGCAGGGGCATCGGCAGAGGCATCGGCAGGGGCATCGGCAGGGGCATCAGTAGAAGCATTGGCAGGGGCTTGAACAGGAGAAGCAGGAAGAACATTCTCTAGGGCATTAGCATCTTCAGGAGCATCAATTGGGACATCAACAATAACAACAGCTGGGGCAATAGCTGGAGCATTGGTTGGGACAATGGCTTGGGGCTTTGTGTTGGCATCAGTTTCGGCATTTATGTTGGCAGAGACACTCTCAACAGTCTCGTTTTTCATATCAGCAGGGTCATGAGCAGCAGTGGTGGCATCTTCCTTTACTGGGTTTTCCACTTCCATCATGTTTTCAAGGTCCTCAATCAGTACGGAAACACTGACTGCCTCAACAAGGTGAGCTGCAGGGTTCTTGAATGGCTGTAGGCATTGAATTGCTGTCTGAGGATTTGAGCTGGTCTCGGCTTTGGCTGATTCGCACTCTGCAGGGACTTTGCAATTCTGGTCCACTGGCTCAGCTTCTGGAACAGAGGTTCCAATGCACTTCTGTTGCTCCTTTATGAAGTTTCCATCAATATCAAC
The DNA here is from genome assembly GCF_013076305.1 of Rhopilema esculentum. The sequence continues at coordinate 6,724,726 of NW_027019306.1, forward strand.
AGCTACAACATTGCTGGCTTCTGTTTCCTCCAACAATTTAACTTGACCCACTGGTAAGCCACTGTTTTGAACATCTTTTGCTTCGATGTCAATTGGAATGGTCTCAAAATCTTTGCTACCGATGAAGGTATTGCTGTACACTGGACCTGCTGACTTATCTCCAATGGCTGGCTCATCTTGCACTTGGCCTGGAATGTCTGGAATCTCCATAACATCGGAGTTAGCTGTTTCTTTGCAGGTTTCTGCCTTCACATCGATGGAATAGTGAGAACCCTCAAATATTTTGGCATACATTTCCATCTTCAACTCGTCATAAGCCATACTTGCTCTTGTCTTGCTGCTAACTTGGCTTAGCTCTAAATTCGACAACTTTTGGACTTCAGCGTCATCTTCGATGTCAACAAGGCACTGGTTATCAGAAGATTCATTAATCTTGCCTTTTCCGAAGTCGTATGGCTCAAGTGGAGATGTTCCAACATCTTTCTGCATCTTTAATACAAAAAGTTGGAACTATGCACCTCTTTTCGTGTGAAATCAATTTCAGATAAGCAACCCTTAAAACTATGTAAATAAGATAGTCTTCTTCATACTCAAAGTTATTGTAAAAAGAGAAAAGGTTCAAGCATTGAAATTTAAACTTTTTTTGAAGAGTTCTGGAAATAAAACAATTTTTACTGTAGTATTGATGCTTTTACTTTAATTTTGTTTGTAATTTGTTCAATTTTCGAGAAAAAATTAATCTGAATTCTCTTTTATCGGCCTAAGTGTTTCATACCTTTGGCTTTTGTTTCAGTGAGGGGGTTTTCCTGGCCTCATTTGACTTTGCTGTCGTAGCGTCAACGGCTATAGACCCTGAAACAAAGCATTACTTATGATATTATCTCTAAACTAGTTCTGGTAGTGAAGAATTTCCTAAAGAATTACCTAAAAAAGCTTTAAGTAAATTGAGACTTATCTTTAGTTGCCTTAAAAATATTTTTCTACTATACAGATGAGATTAAGACTTGAACTTTTGATAGATGCAATTTTCTTTGTGAACTGTTAAGGCAAGTCTTCCAATAAATATAAATGCAAGGATGTAGAGCCATGAGGCTTGGGGAGGCTCAAAGGGGCTGAAGAGGGCTAAAAAGGGCTCAATGATGTTCAAGGGGGCACAAGGGGGCTAAACTCTTTTAGTTAAAGATTCAATGTAACCATTTCTTCCCTGGACAAAACTTACTTTACTATTCATAATTTGAGATTCTTAACTGATATATTTTAATATATTCATACATTTGCACAATTTTGCAATATTTTTTGCAATATTTCACATTTGATTTCCAACTATCTTTTATACTCTCTTTTATACTTGAATTCCAACTCTCTTTTATACTTTTATTCCAACTCTTACCTCTTTTATAAAGCTCAAAGATGTCGTGCTTAGGTGTCTGGGTACCTTTCGATGTTTGTGAATCATAAGGTCTGACACGCCTGTCGTCTGCTGGGCCGACACGGTTAGATCGCTGCCCTAGTATCAAAATTAAAAGAAACATTTAATCAAATATTCATTTTAATCTTTTTTGCATGTTGTTTATTTGTTCTAAGTAGAAGAAATGATGAAGCCGATACTAAGACACGGGTCTATGTATAAAAATGGGCCTAAACATGAAAAGAAGGGGCCTTGGTCCAAAATTTACTATAATTATTCTTAAAAAGTACGTACCGAGGCATCCGCACATCTTTGACATATTGCAACCACCCATGGTTGCAATCAATGGTGATTTAACTCTCCGAAAACAATCTTTTTCTCTCTCTTCGAATAAACGATCCAATATACAGGAACACGTACGAAAAGTGGTACTGATTAAAAATATAACACTAACCTATAGTTAAAAGTATCTTACGTCACATCCATAACCTAAGACGCGAGATTAAAGCCGCGCGTATAATGCGACCTCGCTTTCATGCGTCTTAGTTAATCGATTCTAATCGATTCGTCAGCTTTAAATTAACTTTTACCTTGCCAAAATCAAGCAAAAAGTTAAGTTACCAGGAAATAACGATTGCTAAAATTGTTAGAATGACCAGAAAAAAATAATAGGTATAGCTGGTAGCTTGTTGAAGTCAGTTTGTAACAAGAAAAAATTGCAAATAACTGTACATAACAAACGCATTGAAGGTACTGTAGATTAGAAATAAATTTGTAAAAATTCCTTGACTTTGTAGTTGTAGTCGGCTCAAGATATCATCATTGTAAATTTTTAAGATGGCGAATCTTTGTCTAAAAATTACTGCTTTTAGAGTAGAGAGTGTTATTTACTTTCTATGAGCGAAGTTGGTAGGAAAAAATATGAGCACCCCCCCCCCCCAATATTCTACAAACTCTTTAATCATTACAACAATAATTACCTTTGTTATTATTCTTTATTTGCTTTTTTGGGGTGTGATGTGTTATCAGATTTTGCATAGTCTGTGTTCCATATTATCTATAATAAAAGATCTTTCGTACTGGGCGAAGGAGTTTTCAACTCTGAACGCCATACTAGATAATCTATATGATTTTTTCAATATGAACAACTTTCTAGAACTTTATCATAATTTTGCAAACATTTGATTTAAATCAGTGTTTTCAATATTTTGGCAATGACAAACCGAATTTGGTTTGCTCAGTTTCGCATGGGTAATCGTTTGGTTGTCCAAGCTTTACTGCAGTTTGACTGTTGCCATTGGAAGCTGGAGGTCTGGATTGAGTTTGCGCGCAATAATTCTAAGATGGTGATGGGTATCAACAAATCGTAGCCGAGCAATTGCATTGATTCAGGAAATTTTATTAATGTTTTGCGGCTGATTTTGCCCACACATATTGTTGTTTGACCTAACACAGACGGCTTAGTGTTACAAAAGTGAATATATTCGCCGTAGGTTTTCTTCAAAGTTCCTCGGACCTGCATAAAGACCTGAACCAACAAGGCAGCCTAGGCCAACCACCGTCGACGACACAAGTGTGTGCATTGTGGTAAGATTAACTTTTAGATGTAAAATTTTTTCAAAGTCTTAGGCACTACTATTGAAAGAGAAAGTGTTTATGTTATCAATACACGATGCTGCAGATCTTCGTTCAGTGGAAATCTAGATAATTTTTCAGTAGATTGTGCAATCTGGTTTTTAAAAATTGTTCCAAGGTCTTTCCGCTCATTTTTCCACTGAAAGAACTGTAAGTTTGCTAAAAAGGCTTATTTTGGTATTTCTCGTCGATTTTCTGATTGTATGTTTAATGTTGTTTAATGATGCCATAAGTATTACAATTTCTTGTTTTGACAAACAAACAATTGCATGCTGTTGACAACCAAATTGAACCATTTCAAAATGCTTAGTTAAATTTAAAATCGCCAAAATGCTGTAAGTTTCTGGAAGTTTTGATTTTAAATCATGAAAAGTTTAGATTAATTGATAAAAGTAAGTCAGTATAGCTTTAAGCTAAGGTCATAAATACAATTTTTTCTTCTAGGAATTCACCATCTAGAGACAGCCATGGATCCTGCTGTCATTAAAAAGACTCAAGAAACTCTTGGGAAAGTGATAAAAAAGCCTCCCCTGACAGATAAATTGCTAAGCAAGCCACCATTCAGGTTTCTTCATGACATTTTGACGGAGGTTATAAAAGTTACTGGTGTGCTAAAAGGACTGTTTAAACCAGAGGAAATGAATTCAGAAAATGTTAAAGTAAGTATAGTCATTTTGCTGTATTTCATCCTTATATATTTATCTAATTCTTCAAAAATATTTCAAAACCTTTGTGTAAATCTGTCCCTACAGTGAATTCAATTTTTAACATAAATTTAGCTGTTTGTAATTTGCCCTTTGCACAATTACATCTGGTGTTTTCAAGATTTAGTTTTAATTTTTCACCAAAAAACTTCTTGTAGCCATTTTCAGTAAATGATTTTGCATGTATTTCCTCAATTGATGTGAAAAGACCTGTAAGAATTTAAAATGATGATTCTAGGCCGGCTTTTGCCCTGTAAGTAATTGATTGCTGAACTACTCATAGCAAATGATAATTTTGCTCATCAGACAAGATAACTATATCATAATGTATTAAAAGCTTTTTAAAGAGAAAAAATTCAATTCTTATTTTTGTAGGACAAAGAAGCAAAAATGTATTTTCTTCAAAAAGCAATAGATTGTGTTGGTATGTACAGATTGTAATCTGTATTGCATATATTTGTGTTGATTCTTTGATTTGTCTGATATTTTAAAGATATTTATGCTTGTGAAATGTTATTAAAACCATAATAAAGGAAGAGATTAAAATAATATCCCTTGGCATACACATGTAATATACACAACATCAACTTTGCACTTGCATCAACTATTAATTTCTTACATAAGAAATAGTGTACATTAAGTAAATATAAATGGTTTGAGTTTTCAGTAAGACTTTTGTCATAAATGATGCATTATGCAAAGGGTTAAGGAGAGTCAGCCACATTTGTCCCCTTCCTCTCACCCCCAAATCTTATTGTTCCCCTCCTTTCTTCCATCCCTTTGTTTCTTCTCAATGTGTAGTAATGATAAAGATGTGATGAGAATGATAAATTGTTTCTCTTTTGTAGGTATCTTGATAGGAGAAACCCTTAGTGTCAGACCATCAAAGATTGTGGCTGGTCATGAGCCTGAAAAGACAAATGAGTTTTTGCAGTCATTGGGAAAAGTTTGCTTAAAAAAGGTTGTTTGGATAGATAATAAAAGGACAAAATATGCTCTCTTTAGTCTATCACCTCAACCTAATTTTCTAGTTTTTGTCAATTTTGTTGTTTTGTCTTACCAATAAGTTGATGTTCTTTAAAAAGAAATATTTTAGTACCAATCAACAAATTTCTACAATGTAACTTTTTCACTAGATTTAAAACCTATAACCCATCCCCAGGCACTGCAAATAATAGGCAATTAATTTCAACTTTGAAGAATGAGGATGGGCAAAGACTGAACCCAAGACCAGCTACTTTTTAATGTTCCTGGCAGAGGTTAAGCTTGTTGTTTCTGGTCACCATGAGATTTAGTGCAATATGATAAGATTTCAATAATTTATTTGCTTTTAGTTATATTATTTGTTATGAAAATTTCTAAAAATTTACTTTTCCAATTCAGAAAAATGAAAGTCTTCATTTTATTTGAATTTAATCTGAAAGTTTTTTTCTGTGCTCTTTTTGTTACTCATGATTGCTCCATTTCTTGCAATTTATTTATTGGCAATAGGACATAGTTTTAAAAGATTTTCTGACTTTTACAGATGGATAGTGCTGATGCAGTAAAGAAGACCCTATCAGGAGAGAAGCCTTCTTCTGGAAAATCAAGGTAATCTCAAATTTTCTTGTGCTGTCCATTGTAAACATCTTTCATTGTAAACATAACATAAAAATTTCATTTTGAAAATGGAAACACCTAGTACTGGTAAATTTTTGCTTTCCCTCTGGTATGGTCTAGAGATTCTTTGTTGAAAAATTAGCTCTTATCCATAATGCCCTGAGCTCAGCTCATCAATTCTTTTTTCTACTATTTATTTGAAATACCATCAGAGATACTAAATGCTTTACGCTGATCAATGCCTTAATTGATCAGAGAAGCAGTTTGGAAAAATATACTCTGAGAGAAGTATGAGGGGGCTAAACACAACCAGGGCAGGACTCAAACCCAGGATGAACCATCAGCTCTCTTCTCTTTTTGGTCTTTCCCAAATCCTGTTTTCCTATCACAATGATGTACTATTGCCTTTGTTGAATTGCTTGCATTTATTTAAGCACAGTCATACCTGCATGTTCACATAAAAGCTAACATTTTTGTGTACAAAATTGGCAGCTTATAACTTTATCATTGCAGCCAAACTACAAATTAGGTAAACTAAATACATTATAAAATCGTTTGCAGAAAGAAGGAAAGCTCCAGAACTTCAAGTAAGGAAAGACCTAAAGAAGGTGGTGACAAATCAAAGGATAAAGATAGCAAAAAAGATGAAAAGGATAGCCGAAAAGTATAGTTCTATTTTGCTTTTCTGTTTACCAACTTTTGTCTGTTTGTTTAGTCATATTCTACTAGTTATTAAATTTTTTTGTTGCAATTTTTTTACCTAGTAGTGCATAGCCTCTTTTATATATCTGACAAAGCTTTGAATCATAGCTCTATCAAGACTTGAAGGATCTTAAAATACCACATTATTCTTTAAAACAATACCCTGTCCCTTCTCAATCTCAAGGACCTAAGTCATGTGATGTTAAAAGTCAAAGCTAAATTGGTACAATCTTCTTGGTCAGATGGTCATATAGCTGATAATGAGTATGTTGTTCTTCAGAGAGTATCTTTTAATTTTGGCAATGAACTTGTTTTGCAGAGAGACGATAAGAAAGAGCGGGGTAGTTCTTCTGGTAAAGATCGAGACAAGGAAAAGGACACATCACGAAAAGGACGCGAAGAGAGAGATAGGAACTCCGAAAAAGAGAAAGAAAAAGAAAAAGAGAAAGAAAAAGAGAGAAGTAGAGATAGAGATAGATCAAAAGAAAAAGATAGGAAGAAAGAGCAAGAACAAGAAAGATCGAAAGACGTTAGCAAACAGCCTGATGATGAAATTAAGGTAGGCTACTTGGTTTTTCTATCAGTTGGTTTTCTTTTTATTTGATTTTATTTATTTGCTTTCAATGTCCAAACTTTCATTTTCCTGAAATTCGGGGTGTAGAAATGTAGATCTATGTAGATAATATCAAAAGCTTTTCGTTTCCGAATTGCAAGCAAATTTCCTTCTTCGAAAGCAGTTGGAAAGGCATTAAAAAACTTTCAAAATGTGCGATGCAAGGATAATTCTTCCTGAAAAATGTGAACAATTTTTTTGCGGTACAGAATTTGAAAATGGCTTTGAAAAAAGCAAACATTTTACAACATACTTAAAGCTTTTTCGTCTGACACTCCTCAGAGCATAAAACGTCAGAATAGGTTCCGAAAAACATGTTTGAAAAAATATATACCCAGTTGTGGATCGAAATTGGCCAATCAGAAAAACGCAAGCACAAGACCGGTATAGTTGACCAATCAGTGCCGCGAGCCTAAAGAAAAATTACCAATGGAGTCCAAGAGAGAAAACGAACTCCTTTTGTCTACACAATGGCGGCTTTTTCGTTTTTATGTAGATAATTCTTCCGTTAACAAATCTCTTCCATTCGCAAAACGTTGTTTTTTCTTTTTCTACATCTTGCTTTTCAACAACTAGATCGGCTTACTGGACAGTTTCGTATGTATCGAGGAATTAAACCTGTTCACTTCTATAAATCTTTGCAATTTCAAGACTAAGCTGTTTCACGTTTGTGTTAGGATTTTTAACCACAATTGCAGCCTTATACAATCCCAGCAAGGAAAACTAACATTTTGCAAAACCGAGGACTGTAGTTTTGTTCCCGTAACATTAATCTATCCACCTTTTTCCTTGTCAACAAATACAATGCTTTAATAGGATGTTTGATTTTCAGCATTTGTAGAAACTTTTTATATAAACATTAGATAAACCCACTTTCTTTAAGTAACTGAATGCTAAACCTATTTAATCTTGTCAAAATTAATACCAGAAAGTGCTGTCCGCTTTTTTCCGAATGCATTATCCAGCTATCAAATTGTTTTGATATCGTATTCTAGATAAAGCTGGAAACTTGTGATTGTATAGGCTGCATTTAGATGCGTAAATATTGGTAGCTTTGCTGTTTCTTTGTTTCCAATGGTCTACACAGCGCACATTTTCTGCGCCCATTGAAGTGAAGATTTGATGTTAAAGACTCTTTGCTAACAATGGGCCTTTGCGAGCGTGGCGACGGTCCAAACAATGGCAGTAAACTTCTACGGATTACCAAAATTGATTTCAAACAGTCTAAAAATGCATTATGGGATGCTTGTGTAGCGCAATGGCTCATTGTTGGGAATGAGTCTTGAAATCCAATGCCCATATAAGAATATCTTTTAAAGAATTGTTTGTTGTCTGCTTGAGTTTTTGTCGAAGTAAAACAATCAGTATGCTCGCATTTTGTCTATATCATTCAGTGGTTTCAAGGCTGGCAATGGGAGAGAAATGAAGGCGATATTGGTGTATAGCTCTATGAAAATATAACATTTTGAATCCGATAGTGAAATAAAGGAATTCCAGTCGTTCCGCTTGCAATGAGGCTCTTCCAATAATCTATGACGGAACTGTAACTTTTGAATATTTAGCGATCAGGAAAGATCGGGTAGGGGCTGCGGTTGTTTGAAATAAACATGGGGGTCATTGTCAGGTCCAAAGTTTAACAATGTTAAAGAAGATTGAAGTATGAAAGAAGATTTTAGTCGAACGCTGTCATCGAGCAAAAAGGGGGTTGTTTAAGGACTAGGAGTCTTAAAAAATCTGTATTCTTTATTGAAAATCATAAAAAATTGAAAACAAAATGGGAACCCCGATTATTTCACACCTCGGAGTACATGGTCCCTTTTCTTCTTAAGATTCCCTCTTAAGTAAACAATACAGCTACGAAGCTATCACCCTGGTAGAGCCCAACCCAATCAAGTATCAGCTTTCCAAATCACTATTTATTTTGACGAATTTTAATTTCCTATTTTGCATATCCATCAAGATATCAACAGACATGTCTTTCTCCCTTCTATCTTCGCCTGAAAAAATTCTCCATAATTTGTCTTTTTTAGCCAAGCACAAATGCAGAACCAACACCAAATGATGCAGAGAACGAGGTAATGTTGAATACCAAAACCTCTCTGAAGTGTCCATACGGATCATGAACATTTTAACCTCCTTTAATAGTTGACCTAGCAAAATTCGCGTCTGAAATGTTTCGTATGACATTTTATTTTAGGATGAAAATGCCGGTAATAGGGTTATGCAGAGGCCGTCATCTGCAAAAGGACAGCGAAGAAGACCAACCAACAGTGAAACAGGTGGGTAACGAAAAATGTCACACCCGTTGCCCTTGTACAATAAGTATTGTCTTTTTGATAGCCTAATGTTTTGGTTGGTCATTGTTCTTACATTTAGTGCACGATCAACGTAACCAAACCTGCCGGCAAAACGCTAGCCCCTTAGGTCCCAACCACGCATGCAAAAATATTTTTCGTTCTGAAAATTTTTTCCGTCCACGCGTATTTGACAAATATACACCATCACATCCCTAACGTCTTGAATTACTATGGAGACGTTGAAGCTGTAGAATAAAGATTTTTTAATACGCTTTGAACTTTAATAGTTTAGAATGCATGTGGACGGCAAAATCGTTTGAAAAAGCTTCTTGTGAACATGGAAATTTACAGCAATAAATATTTCTGGTAAAAGTGTAGGTAATACTCCAGATTTTTGGAATCTGCAGCCTCGCACGTAGAAGACAAAAACGCTGAACACTTTCCTATCTACCAGCTGACTATTATCCTGTTCATAAATAAAATGAAAATATAAATGGTATGCTCTCAATTCAACATTTTAAAATTTCATTATGATATACCATTTTAATTATGAAGACATTGAATCTTTTATAGATAAGGAAAACAAAGACGTTACCAATGGTAAGTGGAATTTTCTCAGCCTCAAAATATCTCAAATATCAGCTATCTGGTCAGGTATACCAAAAAAGGAGAACAGGACGAAAAACTATCTCCTGCTTTGGTTTTTCTTAGCGTGATGGGGCTTGCTTGTAGGGAGCAACGGAGAAATGTTAGAAGAAATTAATTCTTAAGTGTCATTTGAAAATTGCTTTTAACACTCGGAGCAGGACTTGTCACTGTATTTGAAAATTGTAGAGTGATGGGAAAGTGTGTAGAATTTTCTCCCAAACAATTTCTGTCTAATGTTCTCCAATTAAATATGTCAATTAAATTGTCTGTCATTTTATTACCTGTGATGGTTTAAGATGAGTTTTTGAGAAATCGTGCTTTCATGAGCTGAGCAAGTAGACAGTCTTGAAAACACTTGAAAATATGTAATGATAATATATATGTAATGAAAATATATATGTAATGAAAATCATATTAATTTAGTACCAAAATCTGAGATAGTATCAAAATGAAGGTTTAAGCGGGAATTTATTCTGGAATTATTTTATATTATTAATATAGAAAACTACATATTTTAATCCCTTCTTTTATTCATAATTCCAGATGTAATTATGGACTCAGCTCCGGCTCCAAAGCAAACAGAAAACGCTGACGAAAGCGATCTCCAGGAAGACGATGTGATTCAACGACAGCCTTCATCTGTGTAAGAATCGTTTAAGCCAAAAATACAAATGCAAATACAAGCACAATCAACAAATACAATATATTATCTCATTAGTTTTGTCACGGGTCTACAAATTGTTCAATATAGACCCCCTGTTTATGGTGGAACTATCCAATCCAAGCGGGTCGAAAGATGTATATTTTAAATGCGCATCTATGTTTTTAGTTGAAAATATTTAAATTTTTTAACATGTTTTAAGAAACGATGAAAATCAAAGATTCCATGAGAGGGTCAGTCAGGGGTGGGCAGTTATCTGCGGGAAACCGCTTATTGTTACAGACGGTCACCTTCTGGAATTGTCCATTCCTGTTGCCAGAGTTCTCTTTTGGGTGACCATAGACCCTGTGCAGGAGATGACTGTAAGAGCTGCTGGTCTCCCACCGGAGGAGCACTTTTTCCCGGCATTGTCACCCCTGGGACAATGCTCTAAAAAAGTTCTCTTAGTTCTCAATGTCTCTTAGTTTGAAAGTTGGATAGACGGTTCTGAATTTCTAATCATTAAGATAAGCAGTTTGATTTTCTTTTGAATTTATAATTTATTTGTTAAAAATGATTCAATTTTCTTTTTCATCAGGCGACGGCCTGCTCGACCAAGCAGTGCCAGGCCAGCTCCGCCAAAAATCAAGCGAAATGAAGAGATAGAAGATCCAGGTTTAAGGTCAGCTTAACCGAATGTTATTGTCATTTGTTGCACGGGTTTTATGCGCCAATAAAATTGTAAAGCCTTAGATTGTTTTCTAAAAATCTCTAAATATAATTTTAAAAGATTTTGTTAAGTTTTGGAATTGTAAGCATTGTATGTATGGATGTATTGTTTACTTGCTTGAGATCGCCCCAATCTTAAAAACAAAGGCCAGTTTCATGGCTTCGTGAACAAAATTCCTTTGCATATTTACACATAGTTTTTACCTGGCTCTTGTTTTCAGCTCCCGCTAGAAATTTTATTATTTTTAGGTTAATTTTGCTTATTTCCACCACACAATGTACAAGCTGTTCTGTTATATTACTATTTTTTCTCTCTATTCATTTCTTTGATCTATTCACTATCAATTTCTACTCAAGGTTGGGCTCTGGCAAACAGGTCAATGCTGTTATCGTGGATAATGGCAAGGAACAGGATGATGAAGATGACTTATTTGTCGTTGAAGATAACGCACCGCAGGATTCGTTTCTTGAAGAGGTATTTTCATGTTTTTTTAACCGTTCCTTGAGAGAGTTTCCAGACTTGAATCACTTGAAGCAAACATTCGAAAATTTCTAGGCTAACTTCTGCTAGGCTGAAATTCAATATGCAGGAACAGGTGACATTCCATGAAAAAAATTTTTGAAAAAAAATTTTATAAGAATATTTGTGTTTTATAAAACAAGAGTGTCGACCGCTATGAGTCCCATGTTTTCAGAAAAATCTCTTATCCATTTAAAAGTGGATATGTCCTCCCCCAAAGAAAGGGCAAACAGGCAGAGACTGCTTTAATTTTGCCAGTATTGTTGTTCACTTTTTTCTGAAAATCAAACGTAAGATGTTGATAACTAAACTCCTACTGTTATAGAATGTCAACGAAAATCCAGCAGAAGTCGAAGATGGACAACACGGTGAGTCTGTTATTATTGGATTTTTCAATAAATGAAGCATTGAATATATGTATTGTAATGGAATGTTTCGGTTTTTTGGTGTTATTGAGAAAGTCTCAGTTTTGAAACACACCCTGTTTGATGCGGGTGCTTCTAAGAGATGGGTGCTTTTAAGGGCGGATGCTATTAAGAGGCGGGTGCTTGCTAGAGACGGGTGCTTCTTAGAGACAGGCGCTTATTAAAGGCGTGTGCTAAAAAAGATAAGTGTTCTCGTTTCAAAGTTTGCAAAATGTCTTAGGAGGCCAAAAGACAATTGATAATTTAATAAAGCACAACTTTTTGACCAAAATATTGTATATTCCCCATCAATCTTGACAGAAAAAACCTTAAAGCATGAAAGAAAAGTTATTTCAACCTTCAACTATCGTAAAATTTCTAATTTTGAGCCTATGTTGACGTTCCCGACCTTTTCCAAACCGTCGCCAATTACTTGGTCCGGATTATCCTCAACGCTGGATGCTGCGATCTCAAACAGGTCATCAAAACCATTCAATACGGTTAATGGGTTTTATTGCTATTTTAAGCAGCCTAGGCGCTAATTATTATAGGCGGCGCTTAATAAAGGGATCGCTTGATTTTAGAATTAGGGGTGGGCGTTTAAATAAGATAGGTGCTTATTAGACGAAATACGGCAATTGCTTCTTTGGTGATGTTTTTTTTCAATTTTATTAAACTTTAGCGATTTTGATCATTTCATGGAGCTCTTCTTTACCACTGTAGGAAGCCTTGTGAAAAAGATGCTTGACAGTAAGAGAGAAGCTGAAATAGTTCAGTCAAAGTCCTTGCAAAATAAGGTTTGTTTTTCTTTGCTGAACCATTTTCATTGCGACTTAAAACTGTTGCAGCATCATTATCTGTTTTAAATTTCATTCAGGCTTGAAAGCAATAATTGTTTGGTTCTTAAAAGTTCCTGATAAACAGTTAATTTTTTTCTTGATCATTGCCATAACAGTGGCATCAATAAAAACTTAACGACTGAAAGCTGATTTGAAAGTCGTCATTTTAGTACCTAAGTCAAAAATTTGACTACGCGGGGTATATACCGTGCCATGCTTCATACTAAGTTATATGGTTGATTAGGAATTTAGGTTTGCAGGGGCTATGTTAAATGCCTTTTAACACATTTCCCGCTCATTAAAGATTGCATTTTTATACAAGTAGATAGTTTTAAATTTACTTTTTGTGTTTGCATTCGGATTCAATTAGTATTAGCACCTTTAGTGTGATTTTTGTCTCTTTGTCTCTTAGGAAAAACCTATTATTATTGATGCAACAAGAAAGAAAGAGAAGGAAATGGCTCAAAAGGAGGTATTTTTGTCATTTCAATCTTTTTGGTCTTCCAAATGCACGTATCTAGAGACTTTTATGAAATGCGCGTAAAACTAATTCTCTATTAATTCTTTCTTCAATACAGATTGAAAAGCTCCGGAACAGCATCCAAACACTGTGTAGAAGTGCACACCCTCTAGGCAAAATTATGGATTATTTACAAGTAAGCTCTTCTTTCTTTTGGTTTTTGCTCGGGTCTTTCTTTGATAAGTGTTCCTAACACAAAGGTTGATAAATTCTTTCAAGATTCATTTATTATTCCTAGCAAAGCAAAAGAAGGTAAATTCATTATATAAGACTGTCTTATTCCAAAAGTTGCTGCTTTTTTAGCCAAGCAATGTCTTGTTGTTGAAGTTTTTAGTCTAACTAAGGAGGAAGTATAGTGCCATAACATTTACACTCCTTTAAAAAATTTTTACAGGAAGACATGGATAGTATGCAGAAAGAGTTAGAAAACTGGAAAGAACAAAATAAGAAGTACCATCTCGCGCTGAAGGCAGAGCAGAGGTTAGTTTGATGCAATTTTTGTGTTTCTTTTCTGGTCATAAATCATTACTCTTTATTGTTGTTTGTTTACTACCAGTATTACTTCTACTTACGCTACTATTGAAAAATAACACTTAATTTGTTTTATAAATCTTGCTTGCATAATTGGTACTTGAAAACTCTTAAAAGGAAAAAATATTCTAACAAGGCGCAAGCTGCTCGTGTTACACACTGTAACAAATTGTCACTTTTAGATTTGAAGCTTAACAATTATTGCAAATGTTGTTCGGATTATATGCAATAAACCAACCAATCAGGTCGTACTGACAGCTGTGACTTCTCTACGCTGGCAAAATATTTATGCAAATATTTAGGATAAAAAAGGTTCGCTTTGAAACGCTTATTATTTTTGTTAAGGTGAAAATACTCATTTGTATTTCAGCGTAACCGAAAATGATATCGAACCATTGCATGCACAATTGGGCGAACTTGAGCTGGAAATTGCAGATATGGTGAGTGCAAGCAGCCTCGACAGGCCCCTCAATGTTAATGCCTCGACGAATCGACCATAAAAAGCCATTTATTGACCTGAATTAATTGTGTGCATGGTATAATGTTCAGTATAACTCTCAGTTTGAATTAAGGCTGCGGTGTGATAGGCAACTTGGTTATCAAGGTTCTCCCCTCTCACTCCAATAGTTTACATTGTTCTGCGAATTTTAAGTTTCATCTTTATCAAGGGCCCTGGACTGATGCTCTAAAAGTTTGACTTGATTTGATTATGATGATAAATTAATGGTTTTATTGTTGTAGCAGCTGATAATGAATAGGATGACAATAAGATAATATGATATATGATGATTTAAGATATATGGCAAATGAATGTTATTTACCCATTGAAAAAGTTATCTCTATGGGTTGATTTCACTTAACCTTTAATAGCGAAAATCATTAATTTTCTTCTCAAGACCTTTAAGAAACGAAGGCGTATGTTAATTAGAGGAATGAATCTTTTCTAGGTCGATCGAATTGGATCTGTGAAAAGCAACATAATACGAAATGAAGAGAAAATACGGGACATGGTCAGCGGGATCTCTAGATAGCGAGTAACTTCTTTAATTAAAATCTAGCTTATTGAGATATTTACAAAATTATTGCCTTAGTTGCTGCATTATTCACAAATTTCACCCAAGGTCAATCATTAAGTCATTGATTACTCTAAGTCAATGATAAAGACCATGTCTCTAAGCATAGACTGAAATCTGTAGATTTTCAAGCAACAACGATGCCGCCTTTTATAGATATGCAAGCAAAACACGGTTCAATAACTAAAAGCAGCCGTCAACATGGAAGGAGAAACATGAATAAAAGAGGATTTTTGTTGCTGGTAGTAAAAATCTGTAGCTTTGTTGTTGATGCTGAAGGATGCGTTACAAAGGATAGAAAGACTGTTTGGCAAGCTGGGATAATTTGCTCAAATCTGCACATGCTGTTGGATGTGTCATTCGTCCAGCATCTTTTTCTGTTTAATTCATGAAATTTAATATATTAGGAGCAATATTAGTGATGTACATTTTGTCATTTCTCGTTGTTAATATTTACAAATCTTCTGTACATAGTAATATTCGAAAACATACAAAGCTCAGATCATGTTGACTTCATCTCAAGTGTTTTCTGTTTTAGCTTTGTCTTGATTTAAACTACAACCCAAAAACCAGCTGGGAATCTTTCTTAATTTCGTTGAATGTTTGATGAATGAAAGCTATTGCTATATTTTGAGTAGGGAGTAACTTAGTAACACGAAAAAATGGAAACAGGGGATTAGACTGAAACTGTTCTCTTCTGACACTTCTCGGTGTGTATAACATAGGATGATGAACAATTACCAGTGAAACCTGACATTTTTATACCCGAAAGAATGTCATATGAAAAACAGGTTCCGATGAAAGAAATTGCAACTTTAAAAAGCATTTTGATAGACATATCTATTTCATATCCATACACAAACTACAGCGATAACCTTTCTGAAATTCTGAAAAAGGACCGTTCTGATAAGTGAAATTTGATGGCAAAACTAGAAAACTTTTTTGGAAGTATAATAATCTTTCCTAACCAGAATCAATTCCGTTACCAAAATACATAATCTTTATGTATCCCAAAGCATGTACAGCCCCTATGCGACAACGAACTCGGCACATCAGACTACTTAGAAGTAATTATCCATACCAAAATTTACGAGGGCCTTTTTGGTACCAACTTTTTGCTTTTATAAGCAGAAAACTCTGAGCCATTGTCTTAGAAAAACTAAGCTAGTTCTCATGAAAATTGGTTTCTACATGCAATTTCCAAAACATATTGAATCGACCTACTCACTTTATATTTTTAGGTGATATTGATAAGAATTTTGCAAAGTACTTCACTATTTTTCTACTACATATTTTTTCTTGTAAGTGGGAGACCATTGCAAAATTTTCGGTAATGGTTCTTTTAAAGAGCAAACCAAAAGCAGCTTTGATATTATGTAACTTAAAGTGAAGATTTTCTTATACAAGGTTTTTATTTGGGCTCAAAAAAGGAGTTCTGACCACACTGAAGGAAGTTTTGGGCAAGATCAATTTGTCTGTTGTTTCGAGTGTCCGTTTCCAACAGATTTCCGTTGGCGCCAGCTTTTAGCAAATTAAAGATACCTGCTATCGAAATGCTTATCCCCACTTGCTATCAATAGTGAGTAACGTGATAGCCATTGACGCTTTATGACATTGAATCTATACTAATTAATAATTGATTAAATAGCATCTAAATCTTAATGATTTCATCTGATTGAGTCGGCGTTCACGTGAAATCCTACAATCCTTTCCATGATTAAGAGCAATGAATTTAATCTTCTTGTTATCTAACCAAAACGATTGAATCTTGATTGCTAATATACTGGATAACCTAGGACAGGGGTGTCGTTGATGGGGTCTCAGGGCCCACTCTACTTGTTAAATTTGAGAGAGATACAAATTCTGTGTTTGCAACACTCTCTATGCTTTAGATTTACTGCGAATTAGCTTTTTCTTATCAGTACTTTTGAGCCAATTAATAGTTTGAATGGTTTCATATAAACAGTAGAGAACCTTTACCACAAATGCAAGTACATCAGGTGTGGTCATGGGTGTGACTTCCAGAAGATGCCTACAGCACACCCCACTTTAAGGACAGCAACCATGTTCTGGGCAGGATCTTTCCTACAAATTGAAGCAGGAGTGGCTGCGCAGTGAACAAGGAAGCTCGTGCTCCCCAAATTCAAAGTTAGCATCCAATCTTGCTTATTTATCCTTGATTCAAACAGTTATTTTGAACAACATGCAGGTTAAAAATATATTTGTTTAAATTTTCAGCAAACAGATGATAAGGACCTAATTGATGCTAATTACTGTCGACAGGCTGGTATCACCTTAATGGGAAGTTATTTAGAACATAAACAGTGCCGCCTAAAACGACAGAAAAATTTTTCTGTAAGCCTTTAATTGTAAATTTTTGGGAAAAATTTTAACAAAAACCCTTGAAATTTTCAAAAGATAGCTTGCTAGCCAACCCTTTGGACTTTAGCATCTTTTGTAGAAAAGTTTTATTAGAACAAAATGGAATTTGCCACAAACTTAACATTGGTTGGCCTAGGTTCATCTGCAATTGGGGAATCATCTTACTGAAAATAATTCATTTCAGCTTTACATTTTTGCAAAATACTATATACAAGTAAAGGAAAAAATTATGTAGTCATAACGTCGTTTTCATTTTAAAAATTTCAATCCTAATTTGGTTGGAAATGTTTTGGCAAAAAGTAATAGACTTTTATAAGCCTATAGGATTACTTTTTAAAGAAATGATATGCAAATTCTCGAGAATATTTGGTGGAATATTCTCTCTTTCAAAGTCACTCATTTATTTTAGGCTACAGCATTGGCAAAAAGACTGTCTCCAAGGAATCTTGAAAACTTTTAAAAATCAGCAAAGAATAGGCTAAAATGTTGGTCAAAATTGTTTTTTTTCAAGCCTATAAGATTACATTAACAAAAATAATAGACAGATTTTGCTGAAAAATCATTAATTGGAAATCACTCATTTTTTAGTCCATAGCCTTTTGCATTGGATAAATTTTTTACAAAAATTAGAAAACGAATGAAAATTAAATCTTTCCAACTCAAAAATGATATTAAAAGATCGATTCCCAGCATAATCAAATGAAAAATTCTGCTCTTTGCCTGATATTGAATTTTTCAAAAATCAATGCACAGATTTTTGAATATTTACCTGAAAATATTTTGTTAAGAATGACTAAATCTTGACGAAATGAATAGATGATATCAGGACACACGTTGATAGCAGCATGACATGTTTAAATGTAAAATCCTGTAGAAAGCTTCGTATTATTATTATTATTATTATTATTATTATTATTATTATTATTATTATTATTATTATTATTATTATTATTATTATTATTGAGTTTTTTTACTCGAAATTAATAAATGAATTTTTACAGAAATTTGGTAGGGAAAGTTTTGGTCAAAACCATTTTTTTTGTAAGTTTACAACATTATATCTTGGAAGGTTGCTTAAGCCTTAGATCATATTAGCGTACGAACAATATAATGCTATTAGTGTTCGGCACAAAAATTTTTGATTAAATTATTTAAGCCAGCAATTTGTCAATTTTGAAGAAAAACGTTGTTAAAGCAGAGTTAGATTTGTTCAACTACTGGCTGTTAAGCCTAACAACCTTTTCTGTAAATAAATGTATTGATAGACCATTTTTCATGAGAGTTTGATTTTAAAGGGTTTGGTAAAAATGCATTATTGTATTTTTATTTGCATCTCTTGAAATTCATCTTTAAGAACGCATCTCTACAAATTCTATTTTCAGGTTTTCTGCAACTGTTTGAAGGGGACAAGCCATTGCTTTGGGTCATGCATCTTTGAATACAAATGTTTGAACCAAATTGAAATTGGATTCTTTTATTATCCGCTTGAAATATCAAGCACTGCGACAAGAAGTCGTGCAACATAAACTGCTTGACATTGCTGGTCTGTCTGTGTCTTATCTACTAGATGTTGATAAATAGAAATGAATTTTATCTTCTTATGGTAAGAGCAAAATACGTCACTCTTTAAAGCAACCATTTGGATAGGGATTACTACATTTTTTTAAATGAATTGAGCCACCAGTACATTGAGATGTCACTGTGCATTGTCGAGTAAAATTATGCAACGTTTGATAGACCGACATCGGGTTTTTGTTTTTCTTATACAGTACATTTGATTACCATTCGATTGACAGCTACAAAATATCCACGGGAACAAGATCATCGAAATAAAGATGATATTGAATGATTCAAGCATCACACTTCCCCCGTCTTTTGAATTTTTATTTAAAATAGGTTTCTATTCAAACATGCGCTGTCATATTGAACTTTTACTTCACTTGAAACTTCACTTCACTTCAAGTCAAACTCCCGATCACTAGACACATTTTCCACAGAGGAAGATGACTCACACATTGCTGTTGTCACCTCTACTTTTTGCACCATTGTTCCAGATGTCATTGGTTTCTAGCCTGCAAGTTG
The DNA here is from genome assembly GCF_013076305.1 of Rhopilema esculentum. The sequence goes on from NW_027019306.1 coordinate 6,744,052, forward strand.
AACTAGTATGGTGGCACAGCCCGCCTTATATCTACAAAAACTCTACAGAACACGATTACAGCATTTTCACTGCTTTCAAACGTACCTCTGAGCATGGATGTCACGTCGGTAGCTTTTCATATGGACCAAAGTTCCAGAGCTATGCAGAGTTTATTAACCACGTGAATGAAGTTGACAACAAAACGACCCAAAAAGACAAACTGAGGCTCTTTCTGCCAGCATACCAAAACTCAATCACAAATAAAAAGTATCTGTTTGGTGAGATTGGGTTGGTAAAATCACCTGGGATGACACTCGTTGCTAATCGCATTTTGAAATCCAGGCTTTATACACTTGCCGTGAAGGGTTTTGAAAATGCCAAAGCTTTTCTCGTGATCATGGTTTTATTCATGATTGACTTTGGAATCGTTATTTGGATATGCGTAAGTATCTTTATGTTATATAAATTTTAATAGTGCATCTATCTCTGAACTTCAACTTTTGGATGATGCGATAATGATCATCCATTGACCTTAAGGGTGCCGTTCTGAAAAGTCCGGAGGAGGCGCTATGCTGTAGGCAACTACTGCAAGCCACAACCATGTCCACACCTATGTCCAAAAACATTAGCTTAAGCAATATACGTTCTTTTTGTGTATTTGTGGATATGATTCTCTCTTGTGTATATGACACGAAATACATTTATAGTATGATAACGGGTTACTAACACAAAATTCGTCAAACCAAACATTTGTTCGCTTGTTAATGGAGGCTGTTAATGTTCAGGCCGAATCTCTCTTAGTGCTGATAAGGAAGTTGAGTCTCCCTCCTTTCTCCTAGCCCCCTCCACGGTATCCGTGATTGATTTACTTCAGAACGTAAGCTTAATTGGTGTTGGTTTCAAATTGTTTTACTGCAAATAATGGTGCCCAATGGCGTGGAAGTAGAGTCAATTAATAACCTAAATCAGTATCTGATATGATAGTGTAACATTGGACGTTTGGCGATAAAGCAAGCAGATTATTGAGTCTTTAATCAGTTCAATAGCATATTCTACTTTAAACAAGTACATAAATATTAATAAGGTGCTAAATTGAAAGTGCCTGTGACATGATTTTTTTTATTCTCTTAATTGAAACGTTTCACTCCCCTTTAGTAGATCTGAACTATTTTTTTGAAATGAAAGCGTTTTGATATTGAAACTAAGCAAAATAGTGCGGCCTAGCCAAGTCGCTTTATCATCATTCGCCGTTCTCTTGTGACGTCATGGGAGGAACTCGTTATTGTAACAATGTAAGCGCTACCTTCAAAAATCTCCTCCTCGCTGCCACTACTTTCTCTGGAAATATCGCTCATCTTGAACCTGTTAGATTTCCCTCATTGACTACGATACAAAAACTCGAAGGAGGAGGCGATCGGGTCACTGTCTACTTATTCTGAAAACCAAGATGGCGAATTTTGGTGTAGAAGATCACCAATAACTCCTTCATTTCTCACGAAACGTAAAAACTAACCTCAGAAATGAAAAAACAGGCCTTTTTACATAAGAATAGATATATAAACCCAAAAGTACGAAAATCATGTCACAGGCACTTTAAGAAAAGTGCATCCTTTCTGTTCAGATCTAAAGCTTACTTTTCGAAAGCTTTCTAGCAAGCTTTGCACACAACGCACTTCAATACCTTAAAAGCAATAGCAACTTTAAATCCTTTGAAGCCTGTCACTAACATAAAAGATATGTTACTAACTATGGTTTACCATGTTACCAGCAGAGGCGTCGTGGTGAATGAATTCTAGAGGGGCAAGAAAGAAACATTTTCCGACAAAATTTCTTTGATTTATTTTACTTGAATAGAAGAATTTCATGTAAGTGTAAGGGTCAGGGCAGAAAGACTCATAACTTTTGCTTTGGCTGGAAAAATATTCAAAATGAACTTTCGTCTTGTCTCTGTTTCTTTATATTTACAGTGAACATCCCTGCCATCTGTAGGTTAGGTTAGGACAAGGGTAAAATAAAGCTACTACCTGAAGCGACACCTTTGTTGCAGCAAAAGGGAAAACATTTTATAATCTATTGCTTCAAATTCGCCGGAAATTGCATTCTTTGAAGCAAATTTTGATAATCAAATGTTATTTTCATATCCACTGGGGGGAAGCGATCGATGGTTTTTATCGACTTCTTCCTTGTTTTACCTTACGCAACATATCTGCATAAAATTTCAAATCTGGGACAAAATTTTCAAAAATCTGATAATCGGCACAAAATTGGCACTGTCCCGGTCTTCAATATCAAATAAAGATATAGTTTATGGTCAATATTGATCAATTTCAATAACCAAATTTGACCCTTAAAGATTCAGATTTTATCTGACAAAATCCGAGCAGCAAATCATTCTATGATAGAAATATGTAAATCCTGAGAAATCATTTTGATTTGTGGAAACATAGTATTCTTTTACAAAAGTGAACTCCCCCCTCAAAATTACAGTAAGTACTGTGGTACAAGTAATTTTTGTTGCTAAAAGTTTGAGAATTACCTACAGCTCAAATCCGAGAATTTTGCGACCAAACAATGATTTTTCCAAAAAATGATCAGGCCACGACCCTCTTGCCCCCCACCCCCTGGCTACGATGCCTCTGGTTTCCAGGGGTGGCAAGAGATTGAAATTGAAATATTTTTATAAAAAGGCAATGTTATTCTGATAAAGATTCTCGACTACACTTTTTTTTATAAGAACCAGTAAATTTAAGTTCAGGCTGACTGTTATTAATTTTTTCGAAAATCTGAGGCTGGATTGTTCTTAATTTGTTCTTAAATTAAGAGGGTGTAGGCAGTGCTATTGCTAGCTTTTTCGCTTTAAGGAGGTGTTCAGGCCTCATTTGCCAACAAAGTGAGTGAGACAGCCTTAATTTGCTGACAAATTTGAATATTCACCGAAAAAGCACCCACACATCGCTAAAAATTCTCGATTTTGAGAAAAAACGTTGTTCAAAATTGCATTTTGCAGAAGCTCAGCCTCAGCTTGTTCTTAATCATGCTATATAATATCCGCTGTCCTCAGCTGTATAAAAAGCTGCTAGGGCGTCTGAGCCTTTCGGCTTAGCCAATGCTAAAACAGCGGAGTAGATGTGGACATTTTATGGTGCAGTTGTGAAATCAATAGGCATTTCTGGTGACGCTCTTTAGATTGATAGTGCCCCTGACCTGATTCGATTTAGCTTTATTTCACTTTTTATTGTGTAGTTGGTCTGAACCGAGCTCGGTCAATTTTCATTTTTTGCGTTGGTGGTTTGAATAGCTTTCTTCAATACATGAATTAGTTGTGTTGTGTCCTGCTTAGTAAAACAAAAATATTTCATTTTGTTTAAATGGATTACTATCACATTGTATCTAAGACGTATGAACTACATAATACCTTGTGGATAATGCCGTCAATGCAGCTGCTTGTATATGCACGCGTTCCGTATGTTTTCTGAGGCAATTTACAATTTCTATTGCATCCTTTTGAGCACCAAATCTGCATAAAATTTCACTTAAACTAACAATAATCAACAAATCGTGCAAACCCGTTGCCTTGATCCAAATATGTTTATCAGACATGACTTTTAGATGCATCCCTGTTACACGTAATTAACATTGCGTATGAAAAATGAACTCAAAACTCCAGCATCAACATTTCTATAATTAATACTATAAAAAACACAAAGTATGACCCAATTGGTATGACTGTGCTGGTTATTAGGGTATGCTGTTATCTGGACTTTCAAGCCTTCTTTTACACTGATTCTATTGGGACGAAGTTTTCTTGTGTTTTTTAAGGCGTACGTTTGGCTGAAAGCAGATCCTAGCATGGACCATTCAAATTTCTGTGAACAATTTTTTAAAAACACAAAATTTGAAAATGGCTTTGAAAAAAGCAATTATTTTACAATATACTTAAAGCTTTTCGTCTGAGGAGTGTCAGACGAAAAAGCTTTTAGTATGTTGTAAATTGTTTGCTTTTTCCAAAGCCATTTACAAATAACTGTGCCAGTAGGAAGTTGTTATGTAGCTACCTTTATCAGCTCATCTTTCTAAGTAAAATTAAAGAAGCAAGACATTCTACTAGGATATGCTGCCTATCGGGTCACCAAAAAGAGTTTCTATATGTGGTGTGAATTTACTTCCACCACTTTTATACCCTGGGTACCAGCGCCACTTCCATCATTTCAATGTTTGAGCAAGAAAATAGAACATAGGAGCGGAGAAGCGAAGGAGCATCTCCTTCCCCGCTCCTATCTTCTACTTCCTCGCCCGAAAATTATAGAAGTGTATCAAAGCAAAATATGCTCAATCATGCTTGAAAACATGAATAACAGTTGTCTAAAACAACAAGTAAAGTAAGAATTGGAGTGAAGAGGTAACATGAACTAAGGTACGGTGTTAACTTAAATCTTAAATGACATGTTTAGTGTCTGCAAGGCATTCAATCTAATATCTTGTAGTAGTCCTCGACACGTGCGTTGCTCTAGATATTTAGTGCCCTAAGTTGCTAACTAGGACCACGAAGTAACTGTAAATTGCAGTCTCTCAAATAGTGTCATTTGAAATGGATGACCCTGCATATCTATGAGACAGTAACGTACCAAACATGAAATGAAAGCAACCATTTGTCATTCGTTTCAGGAGCGTCATTTGCACAGAAGGAGTGGAGACTTCAGACCTGGCTTTGTAACTGGAGTTTGGGACGCCGTGTGGTGGGCGGCTGTGACAATGACAACCGTTGGGTAAGGTCACTTTCGGGAACATGGCTTAAGCTATCTGTCCATCAATATTAGCCAATCAGTAAGCGTGGAGTTGTATCACCCTCGCTGATTGGGCAATTGTTGATTGACAAACGGGTTAAGTCATTTTAGTATCTGTCATTAAACAGGTATATTTATGTATTGGAAATTAATGAGTGGATTGACAATCTAGTATACTTTTTAACATCATAGTCCTCTTCCTCACTTTTAACACCTTCCTTTAGTTTTTGATGAATCTCAAGCTCCGCAACTCTGCTGTTATTCCAAAGTGGACAAGCTATTTGTGATTCTTTCATCTCCTGGCTGCTTGCTTCGGTAAAAAGTGAGGTTCATGAAAGTAGAATCAGTTTGGTTGAAATGAAAATAAATAAAGACAGAGCTTCCTAGGCAAATTCAGGTTTTTCTAATGCTATGAAAAACTTCATTTTAGGTATGGTGATAAAACTCCAAAAAGCAATCTAGGACGTTTCATTGGGATGCTGTGGTTGTTTATGAGCGCTGCTCTTATGGCAGGATTTACTGCCCTGATGACTAGCAGCTTGGATGCCAACCCTGAGTTCGCCTCCCAACAGGTTTGTTCTCTTTGTGAAACATTTATCCAAGATCTTCAGGGGCATTTCTGAAGGGGGTGTGGGGTTGGGTGTCACCCAGGGTGAGTGCACCTGCCTTAATGGCCATCATTGTCATCAACGAGCAATGGCTGGTAGCTCGATGAATATAATCGATCGATATTATCATCGATGAATAACGCCTTCGACTGACGCATACCTCAATTTTTGAAGAAAAGCCTTAAAGAAGCTCGAAAAGTTTTTCGCTTAAAGGTTTTTCCAGATTTGATAACTTGACAGCACTAATATTAATCTCTTAACAGGTTGTCGTACTGAATGACAGTGTCCAATCTTTCTACGTTAACAACAAAAGAGGAACAAAAATTGGTAAGTAATGTAATGGATTCATGGTCATATTAGGATTACAAGATTATGACGATTGATGAAAACGAAAACGCTCACATCATTTTTGATTGATCTTGGAGCGTCTTTCTTGACATGTGGGAAACATTTTGTTGATCAATAAGACTAACGATATTTATTATTTTTCTTTACAGTTAAAGCTAGCCAATTACAAATTACTTAACTTGCATTCGCTAGAATAATTTCTCGGCAACAAACCATTAAATTACATCCCAGGGCCTTCGACGAAGGTGTCACAAGATTAGACTTCCTCGAAATCCCTTGTCACTATGAGTAGTTAATGAAATGGTTCGAGAGTGAGTCTAAAAAGGGAGCGACTCGTGTTGAGATTAATCACTGACTGAATTACTAAACAAAAGACTAAGTGTTATTTATATACAAACGAAAGCGAGGTTAGTGTAATAATTAAGTATGTTAATAAATGACATGTAATCCAACTACAAAGGTGGGCGGGGGGAGGGGCCATACTCCCCCCAACTCTTTTGTTTTGTTTCCCTTTGCCCCCTCACTTTCCAACCTGTGTCGGAGCCCATGCATCCTTCCGAAAATCATAAACCATGACAATCTGATCATCTTATCATAATTGTGCTCACAGAAATATATAATAATTCATAGGATTCTAGTAAGCTTAAACTTGTTCTTAATTTACCAAACAAGAATAAAGATGATATTTGTATGCTTGCAATTGGTATGCTTTTGAGTAACCAGATTAGTGACATTTCAAAGAAATTATTGTAATAATACTCTATCTAACCTACCTTCTTTATCCATAAAGTGGTCAATTCATACGAGGATGCCTTACAAAAAGCAGTTTCTCTAAGGGTTGTTGGTGCACTTCTTGATACAAATGTTGTGGCACATTTCCAAGACGGACTTTTCGAGGGTGGCCTAGGAATACAGCAGTCGATTGACGAGGAGCAAAACGTCACCATTTTGTACCTGCAAAGTGAATTAAAGCAGATAACAGGGGCAAAGGCATACATCGAATGCTTAGATAGGACGCTGCTAAAACATGCTGATGCAATGAGACCTGTCTTAAAGGTATTCAATATCTTTTCCCTTTTAGAAAAACGTATAATTTGATCGAAAAACTGGCTAGTTTAATAGGTTAAGCATGACAATTAATTAACAAGCAACAATGCCTCCAATTTCTAGAAAACATTAAACGTTTTTGCACCATGACATTGGGATTTTTTTTCATAATTTCAAATTTGGACCATCCACAGATCTAGTACTTTGATGGTTGGCTATCAAATCTTCCCTTGATTCTTATAAGCCATATGATTTCATCCATTAGTGTAAGTCATTGCTATGTCAAAACAAGTCGTTGCGGTGTACCAATGTCGTTTTACCCTCTTTCTATATTTTCACTGAGTACATGGAGTAGGCTGAATAATAAAAACAATACATAGGTGGGTCATGGATGCACTCAAAATCAATCATTTCAACATATCATAATTTAATCATATTATCATTTAATCACGATATCAGATTGGAAAAGGTTTTCTTTTCTTTTGGTAGGCGGAGCGCATTGCTACTATTTACGAAGTACTCACTGGAGTAGGCATGTCTTTCAACATATTCTTTTACTTCTATATATCAACGGGAGCACTGATCTTCCTTGGAGTCCTTGTTGAGCTGTGGAGGGTCTACAGAAAGGCTAATAAAGTGGCAAGTGCAGGTAACATCGAAACAGAAGACTTCTTACTATCTTCTTTTCGTTTTTCCATAAACATTTTATATTACTCTGTGCAGTGTTGTTACCTGCCCAAATGAAAGTGTATTTTAGGTGGGTAGCTACCATACGGTGTTCTAGTTCTTCTAAAGTACGATGTGGACATCCTGTACTACCTTGCCAGCCAGAGGTCTTGGAACACCAGCACCATTTTTGTCATTCATATTAACAGTTTCTCATCTCCTCTCCCAAACGATATGAATCATCCTTCAACATTTATGATATAGATAACATTAATATATCTGCTACAAGAAGAACATGCCTCAACTTTGAATGGGGAAGGCGTGATAGGTTCTACAGTATAGTACACTCAATTCTAGTTAAAAATCTAATGACCAACCTGTAAATGAATGCTTTTATTGTCTTAAAATGCATATGCCACGGTACCGTACACTAGACGTTGTCATAAACAAAGCATGGCACTCTCAGATCTTTCTAAAAGTCAAGCAAAATGATTATATAATGAAAAATTTCGATAAACTATAAGTTGGAGAATGATAATTCACAGTAAAAGCTTATTCCTGTGGAGTTCAACACTTAGCAAAGAAGCCATCAATATATTTCCATGAAAATTTCATTTGCTTTACTGACAACAAGAATGAACATCTAATTTTTAGAAACACGAAGCGCCGTAGTGAAGCCCTGCGTGCAATCGAAAGAGTCAGAGCAGCTCACACTTGTTCTCGATGAACTAAAATCAATCAAAACTGCTTTGAAAGATTTGGAGGCTGGAAGTGTGCGACTAAAGACCACTGCATTCTGATCTGATCAGATTATCTTAGGGTAAAATATAAGGGTTTATGCTACTAATATGTACAAAACAAGACGCAGTTTAATGTAGACTGGAAATGCTGAATGAAGCCTGTACTCAAATATATTCTCAGTGTATACTGCTTTCTAGGATGCCCTGGACTGTTCTATCTATTTAGTGGTATTTTCTTCCGTGTATCGATTTTTAGCATTATTTGAACTGAGGATCGCGTATAACGTTTTTACTATGTTAATTTTGAATCTGCAAGATATTTCAGTTACCGTGCCGTCAAAAAATCTTAAATTAAACACCAATCATGATAGAAAACATTGTTATAAAAGGTAGAAGGCATGTAGAAAGCTAGCCTGAGTTAGTAGGGTCTGGTTGTCCGGTTATTAGGAAGTAAAATTACTCAATCTTTCGAAATCCCATTATGGTGCTATTCAATGATTTCCAATCAACATTACCCGTACTCAGGCTAGCAAAGAGCAAGGAAAATACTTTGACGCTGTTAAATTGGCAGTGAGATAACGACAATCGATGAAACCGAGGTTAATGCTGATCCAATTCTACAAGTTTTAATGCAAAGCCAATAAATACATCATTAGGTAACAAATATGCAATAAATAGTCAATGAAATTGTACCTTAAATATGCAAACATTACGTGAAATAATCCGACGACATGGAGGTGGATCCATCCATTACTAACGATCGCATCAAATTTTGTACTGTGTTGAATTTCATAGCTACAGCGTAAAGCCCTCAATAGCTTAGCATATATCCTTTCTTGGGCTTCTAAATATTTCTAAAAATTGCAAAGAATTATGGACAAACTTGGTATATTTGTCGTGAGAACAAGATTGTAAAAATCTAACTAAGCTACTAAAAAAACCCAACTATAAAAGCTGAAAAGGAATGTTTAGATTGAGACAGTTGGTGAATTGGAATACTTTATGTAATCCTGATCATGAGACGTGCTAAGGAATGGACAACACATTCCACAATTTGAGTACGTAAATATGATTTAATCTTTGTTTCACAAATGGCTTCAATATTTGGGAAATGATGTCCAGCATCAATGCAGAGTGGAATTCACAACTTGCATGGTTGATAAGCACAAGATGAGAAACGTTCATTCAGATCTCGACATTTGAACCCTGCCTAGTCCTGTTTTCTGCCAGGAAGAAGAATATATCTTACATGTTTATTTGTCACCAGGAAAATGGCTGTTCGTGCTTTATGCTAACAAAAATTGAAAAGCAAAGCAAGTTGATAAGAAATGGTTTCTTCTGTGAGGAAAGCAGTTTGCTTAAAATTTCCTTGATCACTGTTTAACCTATTTTAAAAAAGATAAAAAGCCAAATGTGGAAGAAAATATTACACAACAACATAAAGTTCATGCTTCGTATAAAAGTCTAAAACAGCTTGTCTGTGGAATGGCAATTTAATAGCATTTTCAATTCCTGAAGCCAAAATCTGTACATCAGTCTACTGCAAAAGTAAATATGACTTAAAATGATCAAGCAGAGCTTTCCAAATCGTCTTCTAACTTTGCCCAAGTAACTTTTTTTTTCTCAATGTCCTTTTCTTTCTCAGTTATTTTGCGGGTACCCGCATCAAAATCTTGGGTACCTAAAGTATTTTCATCTGCACCATTCACATCATCATCAGCTGCCAGGTCCAAAGCAGCCGCAAGTTCTGTGGCATCTTTGGTGTCTTCCTCAGAGAAGATGTTATCGTCCATGGCAACACAAGGGTTAGCAAAGCCAGTCAAGCCATCAACAGCATCTTCATTAATCGACTTCACTTGCAAGCTTCTCACAGGCCTAAAGTTGTCCTGCAATCGATCAGCCTGCTTAGACTTTATTTTGGACATAAAATCATCCTCATACACCTCAATGGCTGCAACAGTTCCAACTCTAACATCTGAAGATGAGACGATACTGACAGAGTCTGTTCTTACTAAACTCGACTGGCTTTTCTCATTTTCCGGCAAATCTATGTAAGGGTTAACTAACCCTGTCATGCCCTTTCCACTGTCAAAAACAATTCGACCATCTTCTTGTTTCGAATAATCCTCACGTGCAAAATCAACAGTTACCACTTCAGCATAGTCGTCCCGTGCATCATAAATACTATTATCAAACTCCAGTGCATTCAATTTGGTACTGGATTCACTCTGAATATTTGCTTTGTTGTTAATCACAACAGAAGGCTCTTTTGCTTCCTGAAGATCCGTATTAGAACGGTAGAGGGCATTGTCAAACGCAGTAAATGATTTCGATGCATTATTTCTAGAGTGGGGAAAAATTGTGTCAGCTAACAATTGGTGTATTCGCTAAATGGTTCGTCAAGTCAAAGTTATTATTTAAGACATTTTTCTGCAACAGCCATTGTTTAAATCTGTTGCTTAAAATTGAAGAAATCACTGGTATATTAAATTATAAAAAATGTGTATGTTTAAACTAAAGAACTGGAAAGTAAAACAACAGGACGTCAGCATTTTGTACGCATACAACGCTCAGGTTTTTTTTTAAGTAGTATGTTTTCAGTTCTAAGTGTTGCTATAGTTTTGGCACATCATCAATGGCTCTTGGCTGAAGAAATGTATTCATGCTGGCATTAGTAGTTTATTTGATACTTTGTGCTCAAATATCTGTATTCATAAAAATGATATACTGATTATAATAATAGGCAGTAAACTGGTTTTGATAAAAACAAATCGGAAATTATCCAGTGTAGAAATGTTCTCAGAATGTTTTAAAGTCTTAAACCGATCCTTTGGGAAATATTTCATTTGTTAGAAGAACGAGACCAAAAAGTTATCTAAAATGAGGCCAAGCATTTTCGTAAAATAAAGCATAGAATCTTTCTTCATAGAAGCTAGCCTTCTTAGTACATATGGTCGAGAGTAAACTGGGACAAGTCAAGGCATGAAAACTGATACTAGCAGCTATCGCTCGGAAAATCAGGACAGAATTGTAAAAATAGAGTTTTCCATACCTCCTCTTTTTGTAAAAATACGTAAGAAGCGCCATGGCAGTAATAAGGCATAAAACCAAAATAACCATTCCAGCGGCAAGTCCACCTGTTGATGAGTCTGTATCCCTTCCTTTATTTTTGCCAGATTTAGGAGCGACGGTGCTAATCTTATACACTTTTATCACTTTGATATTAAGGGAAGCTGCAAATGACGACTTGAAACTTTCGAATCCGTTCACGGCAACTGAGGAAGAAATAAGAAATGCTGTGCCATCGTTTCCCAGAACGGCATACCGCAGTTCCATGCTTGAGTCTGATATTTTCTTTGGATATCCGGTCATAACGATGATATCATCCCCTCTAACTTCGACTGTCTTCTTAACATCCCTAAAAATACCAGTAAGATTTTCCTGACAACCCTCACACGAAAAAAAACCAAAAGGATGTGTTAATATGAACAATTGCTTGAATTGCAGTTCTGTACTGCTTTTAAGGCCCTTAAAATGACCTGGATCTGGACCTCAGAATTAACTGCATTCATCATTCTTTCAATTCGTCGTAAAAATATGTAAACAATTATTTACAAGAAACATTCATGTAAAACATTTTTTATCATATTTTAGTTATCAGGTTTGTTAACATTTCACAAGCATTCTTGAAACTTCCTAAGCCTATATATAACCTAAGAAGTTTAGAAAAATACAACCCACTCTCTTACGGTATTTTGCAAAAATAAAATGAATCTATCATTTAGTATTCCTAACCTTCGTTTCCTGGAAAGAACAGAATCCTGCTTGCAGTCAGCCTTTAAGCAATACGCCGTGTATTCTTGGGCGAGTTTTTCCCGAATCTGGTCAGTTGAAAGCTGATGAAAAACACGATTATATACTTTAGATTTTTCCTCGCGTAATGAAAATGCAAAAATAGAGCAAAAATCTTAGACTAAATGAATAAATAAAAACTATACTTCTAATTCAAGATGGTTTTAAAATACATACAAAAACATTTCAGAGATATTCTAATAATTCTATGTAAGAGAGTTTAAAAAAATCACTCAAATAAACGAAAATAGTAAAATAAAATTACTCCAATAAAAATGAAAAAAATAATACTTCTTTGATTTGAGTCACTTTATTGACATCCCGAATAAAATATTTGCAGTATGAGTAAAAAAAGTATCTATTCTTTACCATCGAGAATATGTACATATCATGAGTCAAAAAATGCCATGATATTGAAATAAGTATAACTTATAACGGCAATTCTCTTGATCACTTAGCTTGCAAAACAAAAACTTCAAGGTAAAAATATGCAAAGATGGATTTTCTTACGGATGTAGAAGGATCTGGCATGTAATTGATAACAGTGATGTGATCATCTGTAAAAGAGTATTAAGTTTTGCATCAAAAATCCCTCAACACATTGTTTACAAAGTTGGTAGGCGTGCCCAAGGCACATCATGTTGAATTAACTTAATTCACTGTAAAGGCTTTTTGACCGAGAGCTTTTGAGAACGTTTACTGGCAATGGAAATAATAAGAATGTATAAATGATCGGACTGCTTAAATGACTGGTTCTTCTCACTTCCAAGAAAAATTGTTTTTACTATTCAGGGCCAGTCATTGGTTTTGATACTTGTAATTGCAAGTCAAGCAGAAAGCCTGAGAATTGTTACCCTTATATAAGATTTATAATATTCATTTAAAGTCGGTTTCTTTTGTCAAATCTCCCATCAGTTCATTTGGCATCTCGGCAATTCCTGCAGCTCTTTTATTGATGTCTTCTCATCTCCAAACTTTCAATCATTTACTTTCGTACTACGTTTCAGCACATGTTTGCAACAAAAAACTTGGACCAGCCCAGAGCAGCAAACATTTAGATATTTCTTAGCAAGACCCTTTTAATCAAGACTTTGACAGTGAAAAAAAGCCAGCCAGTTATGAAATACTCATTGAAAAGGGAGATGTTTAATTTTAGAGCCATAATCAGATAAAACATATTCAGTTGACAGCCTTAAGATGTTGTCATTGGTTAGTAAATAAAAGGCTTAAGCAATACTATTTTTACTTGGTAGAAATTGTATCAGATAATACAGAGGCAAACTTTAGCTCTATTTCGCTTGGCTCTGCACACTGTTATTACTTGCAAATACAGGTTGGGAAAAATAGGAAAGATAGAAAGGCAAGGGACAAACATCAATTCAAGCAGACTATCCAACACAAAACTCAAGTGAAGACGGCAAGAAATCGTATTTGCCTTCTGTTTACACTGAAACGCTGAAGATAAAAACGAAGGCGCTGGCCAATACCGCATCAGACGAGAACGTATTCATTTAGTCGACTGAGACTCTCAGGAATTGAATCCAGACGCAAAGGAGAGTATAAAGCAAAAGAGGCATCAACATAAAATCATAATACTTACGGTAGTTAATCTGGCAATTTTTTCCAGCAAAGAAGAGGGAGCAGTTACAGTAGGCCCTATCTAGCCTATTGATACATGTGCCACCATTTTGGCAGACGTTTCCAGCTAGCTGACAGTGATCCACGAGCGTTTTACAATACCGGCCAGTGTATCCAATATCACAGGAGCAGGTGTAGCCAGTTGAGGCATTTACACATTGACTGATCTTCCGACATTCACTCTCTAAACAATAGTCCCTTGTCTCACAATTTGCACCAACATACCTACCAAAATGAGCTTTATATATATTCAGCTATCTAAAGTTAATGGCGAAATATTTACATTCGCTGCGAGTTTATTTTTGCACTGATACTTTAGAGAACACGGCATGAGCATCTGAGAACATTCGATTCAAAAGGAAAATTTCAATACTAAGAGCGTTGTTATACCTTCCATAAAGACTCAGCTGTGGTAAATGAAATATTTAATGAAACATATCGAATTATCCTGATGATAAAATTATCCTCATGATCGAATTATCTTGTTCTTTATACCAAAGCGTAGTTTGTCATTGACATTTGTACAGAAATTGTCTTCTGTAAAAAATCCGTATGTTTATACTAGTTGTTTAAGCTAATTTCTATCCAATACGTACCCTTGAGTGCAATTGCAACTGTAACTATTGCCAATCAAATGGCAGTTACCAGAGTTTTGACAAGGATTGCTAGAACAACTATTGAAAGTTTGACATTTAGCTCCAATGTATCCCTTTGCACAATCACAGACATAACCAGCATCTAAAAATGAAAAAAGCTTAGTGTAATTCCAATTTTAAACAAATATGAACTCTTGGAAATATTCGTAAATATACAGATAAATAACTACTAGTACCAATCTTCATACTATCCATACTTGATTTTAATTATACATACACTATGGAAACCTAAATCAACTGTGCTCCTAGCTCGACATCCGATTGATCATCTCTAAATGTATCCAAGCAATAAATGAGAAGTTTTAGTAGCACAGCTTAGTTTAATATTGTTGTAGATAAAAAAGTTAGTAGGGGTGTTTTCCTTGCAACTTCTTTTTAACTGTAGATACTTTTATTAAATTTTTGAATTTATCTGTCTTAGATAAATTATTGAAAACCTTTTGATGCCAAACCTGATTCAACCTTCTTGCAAGTGCCCCCATTGGCACAGGGACCTGATATACACTTGTCCTCATGCTGACAGGTCTTCCCCCAGTAGCCAGCTGGGCAGTCGCATTTGAAATCCCCTCCAGGCACAGGTCTACATGGACTATTTCGCATGCAAGGGTTTGATTTGCATGGAATGTATGTCTCACAGTACTCTCCAATGTAAAATTTAGGGCAGTTACACATTCTTTGAAAATTGGTAACAACACAATCACCACCGTTTTTACAATAGTCCCTGGGGCAGGTTATCTCCGTTTCGCATAATCTTCCAGTGAAGTTCGGTAAGCATTGGCAATGTGTGACATTTTCTCTTGAGGAGCAGTTGGCATTGTTTTGACACGGCGTTGCTAGGCATGTATCATAAAACTGGCATTGATCTCCACTGTAACCATTTAAGCAAACACACTGATAATGATTTCCAGAGGGTTTACAATACCCATCGTGCAGACAGGGGTTCGGACTGCAAGCAATTGTTGTTTCGCACATCGATCCGGTGAAGTTGCCTGGACATATGCAAATACGTGTTATAATGTGACCAAGTCTACGGTAAGAGCATGTGCCTCCATTAACACAAGTATTCGACAGGCAAGCTGTGAAATGTTCGCATCTTTCACCTGTAAAATCCACGGTACAATTGCATTTATGTTTTCCGTTATCAAAGAAACATATGCCATTCGTATTGCAGTAATTCTCTGGACATGGGTTGTATGTCTGACATCTTTCGCCAACAAAACCGTTTAAACAGGTACAAACAGTTTTGTTTCCTGTAGCAATACAAGTTCCGTTGTTATTGCAATAGTCAGGAGAGCAGTTGCATGTTACATTTTCACCATTTTTACTACAGGTTGTGTTGACTGGGCATACAGAGCATCTTTCACAATGAATGCCAGTAAACCCAGGCTTGCAGGTGCATTCATAGGAACTGGCACTGCTATCTCGGCAAATTCCTTCGTTGAGGCAAGGCATTTTCGTGCTACATAGACCTAAAATAAAATCGAATTAATATTATAAAAAATACCTAATTACCTCTTATACTTATTAAACAAAAAAATTTCTTTAAAAGAGGAATCAATCGTAATACTGACATACCATTTATATCATGTGGAAAATTTCATGCTATCTATCATTCATACTAACATTTCAATGTAATAAAAGAAGCCACTCCCTCTATCAACCCCTTATAACAGATTGGCCAACGCCACGAATTTGAAAGTGGGTGGGGGGCCTAGGCTAGCTAAAGTAGGGAGCCAAGGCTAGCTAGAGTAGGGGGTCATGGCTTCTTTCCCTTTTGCTGCAGCTTCAAAGCTACTTCCTTCGCAAAATAGTGGGAGGGGGGCATGGCAACCCCGGCCCCCGCGGTGGCGTGGGCCCTGTATTATTAAGGACTCGAGTATCACGGGGACAGAGAAAAGGGCAGTTTAGCAACTTTCTTAATATTCTGTCGGTTTCCCATTTTTCTTGGCACTTCTCTCTTCCACACCAAGCTACCTTCAAATTTATAGTCAGACATCTCTGAAGCAGGACCTTCATCCATAAAATATCATCATTTACAATGGAACTGTGAATGTTGTTTGAGAATTCTTACCAGATTTTAAAATGCATGTTTTGTTATCCGCCTGCTGAAGTGTCATCGTGTCTGGGCACCCACAAGAATAGCTATTTGGAACTCGAAAACAAAAATGGCTGCAGCCACCGTTATTTTCCTGGCAGGGATGCGTAGCTAGAAAAAATGTATCGAAGACATGGATTAAAGATTATATAATTATTTATATTTTTAAGGCATCATCAAAGGCTGTAAGAGGCAGGTGAAGTCTTTTCTGCAATCGTGTGTGCTTTAGATGTAGTCTCTATTACGCTGGTATCTTGAAACATATACAGAAAGGTCTGATAAACTGTCTGGATTCATTGTTAGGACCCAATAAAATTATTTATACAAAATAGCTAGGCAATTATACTTCAATCATATCACAGAATTATGATAATTAACCCTAGCAGACATCAAACAACACTTTCCATTGGTCTTATTTTGCTTGACCCTTTGACCTCCTGATCCTTCTTTTCGATGTGACCCTTCTTTCCCCATTACCCCCTAAAACCCTCCGATTTTCATACTTTTCAATTCCCGGTGTAAATAACCTTTGCCTGACAAGCATACGAATTTGGCAAAGTGCCACAAAGAAAACTTCATCGAAACTTTCAGAAACTTTAAAATATCGTTGCCATATGTATTTATTTGCTATAGCCACGTACTTGAAAAGAACACAATAGCAAATGGAACAAAGTAACACAGGCCTGAGCCTTGATTTCTAAAGGAGAGTTCGTTTGCATGGCAAAAATGTAATTGGCTTTTTGCAGACAGTGTCAATACGACTGAATCGCTTTAAAAATTATTCGATGTTTGAGTAATAAGAAAGGGAATCATATACACTGACTGCTTCAAATCTGGCTATTTTTAAAGATGACCAAAGTACGTTGATTTATCAAGCAAACCTGGTAATGGGCTGCTATGTAAACATTTCTTTCCACAGCCTGTCTTGCAGCATTTCTGAACATCTGTACAATCCCCATCCGAAGAACAGTTTTGAACAGATGTTCCAGGGCATCCGGATGTTGTTGGACAATGTCCTGGGTTGATAACTGAAAAAATATTTTTGCTAAATATCAAGCGCTTATAAAAATCAAAGAAAATATCAGACTTGGGGTGAGTGATAGCTATGTTTGGCAGCATACCTCTCAAAAATGATCTGCAAATGGTAAATGGAGTAAAAGGAATTGTTATTGTCATAAATGTTAGATTACATGAAGTAGTGTTACTTGTCTGGGCTTACGGTCATACTCTTTTTGGAATGCCAATATATTTACTTGCTTGAAATTAGAAAATTATCAGTTATGAAAAGATTTCAAAAGAATTTAAGGCAGAGTAACCATACCTTTTATACATTCCCTGACTTTAATTTGCATGAAAGGCCTACTTGCAGAGCAACTCAGTTTCATATATACACGGTGTGCACAACTCATCCAATCCTGACATTTACATCTTCGGCCATAAACACCAAAAGGAGCTGAACAGTTTGCACAAGTTGAGCCAAAACGTGACTGAACATATCCCTGCGGGCAAAGCGCGGGCTCTTGAAAGAACGTCCCCGTACAGTTCCTGGCAAAGCATGGCTGTGAAAGAGGGTTTGCTGGGTCTTCTCGAGCTCGTGAGAAAAAGTAAAGTTTTTTGTAATCTAAAACACGAGAAAAGGAAACGTTGATAGTATCGTATCAAATTCCACTGAAATCTTTCTACTATTTGTCCTGTTAGACAAATTAAATTCTGGATATATATTTATTTTTACCGGCATCATTGAAAATGGGGAATCATTGAAAACTTTTATAACATAAAATATTATATTTGATAATTTTTGCAAAAATGTTAGCTTTCCTAGAATAGAGTTAATTCTGTCATCAACTAAGGAACCAACTTGAAGCATACCTTTTGCAGTCTTCTTTGAATAAACATGGATTTGCATTGGTTTTACCAATCCTCCAGTCACAAAATTGATCTTCCCCCCAAACCTCTTGTCAGCAGCAAAAACTGCTCTTCGTGTCCAATCCGTCCAATAAACGTGATCACGGTGAATAGCAAGTCCATATGGTGATTGAATTTCTCCGCTCACTGACTCCAATGGGAAATTTGGATCATAGCCACCATGATCAAACAGGACTCGTCTGTCTGTGCCATCCAGATTTGCAGATTCAATTCTATTCAATGACATATCACACCAATACAACCTCTCCTCCGCTTTGTCCACGGCTAGGCCACTTGGTGTTTCTATAGCACTGCTTATTATAACTTTCCTGTTTGTTCCATCCATAAATGAAGATTCAATCCTTGGGTTGTCTGAGGCCCAGTCACTGAAGAACATCAAACTAAGAAACAAAGAGCAATATTTTGTTATGGATTTTCTTGCTGCAAAGTACTATGATAAAGCTGTTAATTCCTATATCATAAAAAGTTTATAAAGAGATCAAAATATTCAGTTAAATGTTAACGCTACTGAGAGATTGAGCATTTTAAAGTTAAAAGTTGTCGCAAAATGGGTTTGCTCAAAAAGATATTAATTTGCTATGCGCTTTTACCTGCAAACATTTAAAAGGCAATAGACAGATACTAAAGTGGCTTAAGCCACCAGACAATCAAAGTTGGCCAGTCAATAAGCGTGATATCGCTCACAACTTATTGATTCGCCAATGGTTTATTTACAGATGACTAATGCCACGATAGTATCTGTCGATTGCCTTTAAAGATTCAATTCTAGAAGATTTCCTTGAATTTGAGAGATGACCAACGTGAACAAGGAGGACAAAAACTCACCCTTTTTCGTGATACAGCTGAATATCTCTTGGGTTTACTATATTGCTTTTGATTAAAATCTTTCTCATTGAGCCATCAACCTTCATCACCTCAATCTTTTCGTAATTGTAATCTGCGAAGTACAAAAGTCCAGTGGCTGCATCAATGGCGAGACCCTCGGGTGTCTCAATTCCTGTGTTTGAAATCACTTGAAAACCAGTTCCGTTCAAATACATCTTGTAGATCTAAACATAAACATTTTAAAAAATTTTTTAAGGTAAATTTTAGCGAATCAATCACAAGAAATTCTACTGAATTCCTTTTCGATTGGCCTCATTTTCGATTCTATATCACCGTGCTAAAATATCTTACAAAAAGCTAAGTCAACTAAAAACTCATTTATGCAGGATTAAAGCATCTTCTATATTTTTATAACGTGGTAGCTGTTAAGTGAGAGAAACTGGTACATCTCAATAAAATGAATACAATTTTTGATCAGCTTTGTCAACATTATTGAGATTTACCTTTGGAGCCAATGAGAACCTGACTGCTACATTTCCTAACGCATTATTTACACTCAACAAAAAAGGCTCTTTTCTAACGCAAAACTCACAGTATTCCAGTTTGTACTTAGCAGAAAAGAAAAATTATGGGCCATTATACTGGCGTTTGCACCACTTACCAGGAAAAATCTTATTTATTTTAATGGGTATAGCATTAGATGTTTGCTAAGTTGTAATTATATCTAGTTTCTCTATGCCTCATTTTCCGTTTACAATTTATGTACAAAAGGTCATCAAAATAACTCGATGTGTAGAATTAGCCCGTAAAATTGGCCCGTAAAATCATGCCAAATGTACAATCTGTTACTCCCCTTTTAAAGGTAGAGCGTGTGTAATTTGACTGTTGACATTTTAGAATTGAGCTGGGTAAATGGAGAGGCAAGAGGGGTGGTCCAGTTTTGAAAGCAGGTAAAGGATTGCAGGGATGATATGCAGGATCGAAAGGAGGTAGGATGGTCAAAAGTATGCACGATCAAAGTTAAAATGGTGGATTGCTTGTAAAGGCAAGAAAATTAATATGAAATGCTCAATAAAAATATTAAATGATCAACATAACATAGTAAACACTGATAAAAAGCACAAGATTTTCTAACCTTGTTTAATCTGACGTCACCCCAGTAAATGAGATTCTGCCTTTGGTCAAAGTCGACGCCAACTGGACGACCTGACTCCGGGGGCTTCAAGGCTTCAAACAGATATTGTGACTGATTGACAAATTTTGACATATGGAAAATTTTGCTGTTTGCATCACTTCCATCTAGCAAAAATGCTTGGTAGTCGAGCTCTGCCACTGTGCATTCGTTATTCCGAAATACAAAGCCAGTGGAACATGCGCATGTGTAGCTTCTCCCGTTCAGTCGCAAGCAGAGATGGGAGCAGTTGCCATTGTTTTGCTGGCATTGACTGCTTCCTAGAACAAAAAATTATATTATAAAGAATAAGTTCTGATAGTCAACACTTTTTTTAATCAAAGTTATATTTACGACGATTTGATTGTTCCGAAATTATTATAGTTTTCCAGGCCAATCCTTGGCTGTCTTCAATTTCATCTACCCAACCTTCAGCTCTGGTTTGATAGTTTGGTGAAGGAAAGGAATAATTGCATTGAGTACCTCAGTAGAACTAGAAGGAAATTTTTGCAACTGAAGGCTTGGAATGTCGTCTTATTGTTATTTAAGAGTAGACTGTTACTGTTCTCTATCTTCTAATGTAACAATATCACAAGTGGCATACCTGGCGGTTGATTTGAAGCGTGTAGGATCCTCACTTGGCCAATCTGCTTTAATCGTGCTGTGCTTGTCTGCAATATGCTTATCGCAGCTGACGTCAGTGACTTGTAAATGACCCAGCTCCTGTACCAGTCTGTGAAGAATATCGAAGAGTGCTGGGCGAATAACGCCATGCTGTACGGGTGCATAGCCACGGTACCAGCGTATGAAACATCAACTTCAATCCTACGGCCTCCTCCTGAAAAATCACTCGATTCAACCTTGTCCGTATAGGCATCTATCCAATACAATCTCTTTGCCCCATAATCAATTTGAAGATCATTTGGGTAAACAAGGTTACTTTCTGCTATTACTTGGCGGGCAGTCCCGTCTAGATTTGCCCGCTCTATTCGTGGTTTCTTTCCAAACTCTGTCCAAAAGAGGTACCTGAAAGAAAACCAATCTTCAGAAGGCTTACTTTGTGTGTAATTATATTTCAATGAGATTTTAAAGATAAAATTTCATTTTGGCTGACTAGATGTAAACGAACCCTCGTCGAGTGATTTCATTTCAATCTAAATCGACTGATAGTAGTAATTGGTAATGAGGTCCTTGATAATTTCAAGATCCTTAGCAATTGCATTGATTACCCAATCCCAATATCTTATCATTCTTGTAATATATTCAAAGTTTTTCTCTGATATAAAAGTTGAAAGGAAATCTTTTCAAATCTTGTGTCCACGGGATCCAATGTTGCTTGATCAAAAAGTTGTCTAAAATTTTCCCAATTTTATGCGATAGTCTTGAGGGTGAAATGGTATTTTAGAAAACAAAACTTTGTACAAGAAATCAACTCTTAGACTTTTTAAGATCGGCCTGAAAGCCAATGAAAGACCTCATTGTTTAAAATACATTAAATTGCGAATACTTTCTGTCTGTAAAAGTTTGATTCATGGGTCTCAAAATCTAATATGCTGTCAAACTGGAAGCGTAACTGAACATTCACGCAGAACATCGTTTCAATCAAAAGATAATTTGATGTCCGAGGTATCTTTTCTGTCTTTGGAAACAGCGATGGCATGAATTTTTCAGGATTCGCGAAAATTGCATTATCTGTTAACTATTTTAGAACTACGACTGTATCAGATTCCACATTTGTAACAAAGTCATTAAATTTTTAGAGAAATAAGACAAATGACTTCTCCAGCCCAATTATGCGGGGTTACGTACTTGATAAGCAAGGAAAAGTTCCTATGTGTATATTTTAAAAAGTATGGGTCTTAAGACAGATCCCTGAGGTACCACCGAAAGGCACTATGAGCCTTCGTTATCTTAACAGCTTGCTCTCGCTGGTTTAAATTAGAACAAATATGCAAATAGTTTATCTGTGTGCAGATCATAGGGCACACAGTTAAAAATCTTTGAAAGATCCACAACACTGTACCAACTTCCACAAGTCGAATAAACATGCTGCCTGCTATATCTGTATGCAGCAATAAAATGTAAAAGACATCAGTCTAAGTATGGTCCAAGTAGATTTTTGACAATTTTCTCATTAACTTTCGAAAAAGTATTTAGAATGCTTACTGGACGAGAATTATTTCAGCATAGCATCATTGCTTGTTTCATTGCTATTTCAAAATCAAAAATTTAGCCACCATGTTTGGGGGAAAGCATATTCACAGTGGTATTAAGGCAATCAATTCCTACCCGTCGTTTGGGGCAACAATAATGCCACGTGGTTGCTCCATGCCTCCACTGATTAAGACTTTTCGATGCTTTCCATCAGCCTTTGCCACTTCAATCCAGTCGTGCCAGCTGTCCGTCCAATAAATATTGTTTGCAGTCCAGTCGAATGCAATTCCTTCACAGAAACTTACTCCATACTTAATGAGCTGCATAACACCAGTGCCATTTTGATAACCTCTGTAAATCATTCTACTGCCATAATCATACCAGAAGATCCGCCCACCAGAATGATCCAGAGCTAAGACATTGATACCTCTTCCACCTTGGTATATTGTTTGGATTGGGGTGCCACTCGCTGCCGTGCCCGTGCTGTTTTGCAATTGAACCCTTTTTATGGCATCCCTTTCCGCATAGTACAGGCATGGTTCAACACATGTCGTTCCTGCAAAGAAAGTTGGTGAGACTGAAAAATTTTGAATAGTATCTTTTTTGTATTAATATCAATTCTATAAAATGTGTTACGAATGAATTGTCTTGCATGCAATTTTTCAAATAATTTTTTGGTTGATCATACAAGCCCCACTACAAGATCCAACTCCAAATACAGTAGAAGTTGTAATTTTGCTTTCTTGTAAGCATAAAACAGGATCAGTATTTTAGGAATGAGACGGTTTCGTTGGTAACTTTGAAAAAGGACCTTAGCAACAATTTTAACAGAATAAGCAGCGATTCTAATGTTAAGGGTTCATAGTAAGACAATCGAGCCTAGTATTTATTTTGTTCATTAAAAAAGCCTCCTTTGAGGTGGCAGAAAGCGAAAATGACGCTCTAGTAAAATGCTTTCTGATAAAAAAAGTTTTCTACACAATCAAAAGCCCAAAAGCTTATTGTCTTGATTTAAAACTGAGATTTCAAGGGCGAATGAGCAGTGACTGGAGCTTCCTGTTCTTGGAACAAACTCCAAATGTGAGTTCTTGGTGGTCACATTCTTTTGTAATTTTATTAAATACATTTACAATTTACAAGAAAAGACATTTCAGTGCTTGCGTGTTACAAAGAGTATTATAGGATATGGAAGGTAGTTAATGGATATCTCTGGCTTTGCTGTCTATGCAAACGAAGCAGCTGAATTCCCCAGTAAGAAGTCTCCTTGCAGTAACAGAGATTGAGTATGACATTCTTTGTTAGCTTTTTCGTCAGTGAGATATCTATTAAGTGCTTCATTCTCTTTTAAGTATTTATTGCTTTCGTCTTTATTCTCGATGAAAGAGTTTGTTAAGACGGCTTCTGTTCACTGCAACTTCGTATGAGTCAATTTTTGAACGGCAATTTTCTTCCCCAAACACATAATTTGTTCGGCTGCTGCTTAATTCAAATTCTCACAGTGTTATAAAATTATCAAAAGTATAATTGTAAGAATTTACCAATCAAAAAAATATGACTATAATTTTTTCTAGTGAGGCTCTTAACTTCTTTTTCAGACTTTGATGAACAAACAGTATGAGAACAAGGCATTCGAACAACAAATGATTTTACTCTGCTTACATGAATCATTACGTTTGCTATGAAATGTACTTTGAAATTAAAAGCAGGGGAGTCATTAGTTATTGCTTTCTGGGGAGGGGGGTGGGTGTTTAGGTACCATTTGCCGACAAACTGGGTGCACCATCCTTTTTATTTACCAACAAGACTGAATATTCGCTGATGCAGCAACCAAAGATTGTTTTTCGTTTTTGAAAAGTAACTTTTCGAAAGGGGGAGTCACTACAGCTATGATTGCAAGCTTCAAAGCGGAAAAGCCATTTTTTTCAGTATGCAGAGCAGGACGATAATGTACCTAAAATCTAGATTTACTAACAGTAAAGTTGATATAGGGTGCTGACCGGTGCTGGCGCAACTGGTATTTTTGGATGATTTTTGCGCACTCGCACCCGACGTGCGAGAATTTTTGAGTACCCATTACTTTGACAAAGTTGGCCATACTCTGCAAACTGGCAAATTTTAAAAGCGGTTATATGCCTGTGCCCCATGAACAGGTAAATAAGACCGGGACTTTGCGGCGAGCGGGCTCTAAAGGCAATATGCAATATCAATAGCAAGAATATTGATGCAAACTTAAAGGCCGCTAAAGAACCTACATAATCCTCAGCAAGTGCAGTTTGTCTATGAGCCATGATAGGAAGCAATAAAACCACATTTAGGTTATAGTTGCAAGCAGCTAGGAAAGGGATATGATTACCCTTGATACTTCATGTAAATACATGGTTACTGCAGGAATGTAAACCTCTTATCTTGAGCAGAATTTCAGCTGCAGTTTATTTTGTAAAAGCAAAACAATGCAGAATGGCGATCTATCTTTAGCAGAACCATGTATTCTAAGCTTGTGCAAATTAGTGCATTATTACTCGTCTACTTTTAAAGTCTAACACTGCAAGAATTTCGCTAGAGAACACAAAGCTAGAACAAAACTGGCCTAGAAGTTATGAAAGTGAGTCAAAACAAACCGGCAACTGCGGCAGCATTCAGTAAGGATAATACGCGTAGCATTTGAACAATATCCATAGCTTCCGATTCAGCAGAGTTTATCCATTTCACTGCAAATGATAATTTCCTAAAAGTATCTGGATACACAAGACACTAGAATTTTGTAGGCCAGTTAAACGAGAAAACGCATTATCAAAGAATAGTTTCGGTGGTAAATTGCAGAATCTTTTTCTGGTGGCAAAATGGGCTTGAACAATAAGACTAAAAACAATAGGCATAATACAAAGCGTTGTTTCTCTGAAAAATGTTATTCTTCGCCAGACGGTTAAAAACAAAATCACTTTTCAGTAGAGCGAAGTCACTAGGCAACGTTTGCAAACGCGATTACGAAACCATAGCCAGCTTTTGTGATGATATCTACGCGGGCGGGAAGCAATTTTCGTAGCCGGCGTGCAAATTTTATTTTCCATTGCGAAGGAGAAGGAAAGCAAGTCTGCACGCAGGCCAGAGTTTTGTTGAAGTGATTTCTCGTGAAAAGGCCGGTTAGGTTACTCCAGTTTTTAAGAGAAACTCGTTTGCCAAAGCCTTTAAGTTTTTTAGAAGCTCAATACGGCAGTTGGAACCCTAGAAGCTCAATGCGCAGTTGGAACCCTAGTACTCGAATTTACCGGGGTGACGTAAAGTGGAAAATTGCAAAAAATGCATTTTCTCTCAACAATTTTGTCCGAGATTGTTGAAGCCAACGAAAAAACATTTTGCTTGAATTTAGTAAACTAGAATAAATTATGGTCTTCCTGTTTACCACAGTAGCAACCATTTTCTTGGAACAATTTGAAGGGAACAAATTGATTATGAATATCCTTATCATGTTTTATTCACAACGTCATCATCTCGTGTTAGAAAGGAGTTGAATTACAGCTCTGAATAGGTATTGAGAGAAGTAAACTGCCGGCCATGGCTTGTGGTCATTTGACAGGTGTCAGGGCAGGTAGCAAGCAAAGCAAGAAGCAATTACTATTCCATATCCCACTGTGGTAAATTCTAATTGACTGAATATATCACAAGAATAAATAGACCGTGATACTTGCAGGGCATAGCAGATCAGTTTAGAAACTGATGGCCTATTTCCACTTTTACGTGATTTGTGATGGAAACACTCATTGTCTATTGTTCTGTCACTACTGGAAGTTATTGACAACTCATCTGAGAGTAGGCTGGGCAAATAAGTAGCCAACGAGTTACTTTTCTTTGAAGATCGTTAATTTTCTGCCTTTGGTTTCAAAACTCACTAGTACTAATTTGACCGGATCTTGAACCAATTGGCAGAGAGAAGGCAGTACAAAATGAAAGTTATTGTCTTTATGAAATAATGTGCTTTTGAAGTAACCTATTTTCAAAATTGTATTAAAACATTTCTTAAAAACAGCAATTTTGAGTAAAAAGCAAAAAGACGTCATTTGTGCATAGAAACAACCCATCGCTAGCTGTGTTAAAATATTAATAAAAATCTATCAAAAACGAATGACTTGGTCAATTATTTTTAGAATGAGTCAAAAAACGAGAATAATAACTAATTTATGACCAGATGCACAATGGTGAGCTGTTTCGAAGAAACGAAATCGTACGTAAATTCAAACATTGAAATGAAATGTACGTAAATCTCACAGTTTGTCCTTGCTTTGTGACGTTAAGCAAGAATCATTGGGCATACTTCTTAGTTGGTTTGCTTTTAGATTCCATGCTTTTTTTACTGGCGTCTTTGGAGCTGTTCTGTAGAGCACAGCTCGAACATTCGTTAGGTGATGTACGTTTGCTTTATTTCATCAACATAGTGTATCATGAAGTATTGGAGATCGTTGACTAAGATTAAAGAGGATTTCGTTTGCAAGATAATAGTACACGGAACCAAAAGGGGAAGGTAGCGTTGACTTTCAGCAAACCGATAAAAATGGGCCTTCTATTGCTTAATTTGGCATTCTTTCAAAACGGGCTAATCATCATTGATGCAAAAATCATCATTTCAGACTCTGCTGAACACTGCTCTCTAGATCATCTGTAAAGCTCAACCAATTCCGTCTAATGAGTCGTTTCTGATCTTCCCTCATTTGTAGATCTGCACTACAAAGAGCTATTTAAAGTAGGGCATTATAATCGAACATGCCTTGCTTTAAATACACTGTGTAAATGCAAGTAGTCTTTAAGCGAGCTAAACCATTCACGATTACTTCAACACTTTTGTACGACTTAGCAAGAAATCTTACATAATATTCTTAAAGCAAATAAAGGAAAAGAGATCTGATTCTATCAAAGGACTTTGGAAACGGCTAAGAGCAACGTTCTTATACGTTACTTCACTTTATATCGACGATTTCGTTCTTTCTAAAACTACTTTGCATCTTTACATTATACATCATACACAATACATCACTCTCCATCATAACGCCTGCGATCACTTCTATTAGAGTCCCGTTTATAAAAACCATTATCCTGGCGAACGTTTCGATTCACTTTTTCAGCCCTATGTTCTCTTTCCTCTTTCCTGTCATCATCTGATCTACTGTCCTTGGTGTACCGTTCCTTGTATCTGTTACGATTATCGTAATCATCTCTTCGTCTCTTATGTTTCTCTTCAGAATCCCTGCCATGTGGGTCCTTCCAATCATCTATACGTTTTTTCTTTTTTGATAAATAATTATCATCACCGTATTTGTCTTTTTCTTCATGACGCCCCATAGTAGCTCTTGCAACCAGATCTTCTTCACTATCTTCATGATCACTTGATTCATATCTTCGCTTTTTCTTCTTACTTTTCTTGTCTTTTTTATCCTTCTTACGTTTACTTTTCTTTCTCGATTCCCTAAAAACACCGAACAATGTAAATTCACCTGCAAATAAACGGCTGCAAAGATCGCACACAGCAAACACAGAAAAAGCTTTATGGAGAACAAATTTCGATAACAAGTTTTCAACATGTACTCTTTCGATTTCCTGTGGTGTTAGCGCCTTCGATTGCAACAATCTAAAAGCTCCAAAATCGCAAAAGATTTTACACAAAGCTTGCGAAGTGCTTTTTCAAGACCTAATTTGGTTCGGGTCAAACTTTTGACGTACCTTAAATGTAGTTGAACTACACTATAATTGAATAAATTGCTCAAATGACTAGTTCAACACTTGGCAAAAGCATTTCGGCATCTGTAAATTGGAGCTGTGTACCACATTTGGAAATGGTAGTTGCGTACAGTATTTTGAAAATGGGTTGAACTTCTAATGGCATCATCACAAAATTTGTACGAAAAAAAGCCAAAAACCTACCGATCGCGCTGACCTTCAGAACTTTTGATGCTATCTTGAACCTTATCGTCAGCCTACAGTTTTTGAATGAAATGATTAGAGATATCGAATTGAATAGTTCCAGCATTGCTGGACTGCTCATTTTGAATAGATTACTTCACTATCGACGGTCAGCAAAATGTGTGCCAACAAAAGGGCGGATTAAGAACTGATTAAGGAGAATTGCCTTGAGATGTCAATCGCAATGAAAAATGGAAGGAAGATGAATACAGGGCTAAGAAGCTTAAAAATATTCATTGGCAAATTTTTAAAGTTGGGGTGCTGGTGCAAGCTATTGGAAACTAATCCAATTAATGGTTTACCTAAATAGTAATATGTTTCTATGTTAGGCGCAAGGAGCTACCTCCTGTCATGTTTTTGTTTATTTTTAGGTTTGTAACTTCGAAGGATTTTGGCAAAAAGTTATACAAAAAGTTATTAAGGAGCTTATAAATAGCTTGTTGATGTTGTTGTTGTTGTTGTTATTGTTGTTGATATCATAGAGATTATAGAATTTACGCGGTTTTAAATCTTTTCACCATCTTAAAACGCCTAGCAATGTAACAATATTCATAAAACAAGATTTCAAAGCATCTTCCATTAAACGCCTCCCTCAGTTAAACCAATTAGCTCTTGAGAGAGCAACAATTTCACTACCACATAGAGCGTTGAATTTAATTTGCCGTACAGAAAGATGGTAAATAAACAAACCATGAAAATTTCGTTAGTCGCAAAAGCTTTAGGTCGATAACGCAAAGTACAGCAAACAACATTTGCAACTTATCTGTTGCAGCAAAGGGTCATTCGTACAGAAATATATTCTTGAGAGTTGAAGATTGAAAGATGAGTAAGGAGAAAGACTTGAGTTCGCTTACCTTTGTAACGGGGTAGGGTGGTACCTTAAAACCCCTGTGGAAAGGAAGGATAGATAAAGAGGAATTAGACTATCTTGACAATAAAGCATTTGGTATTTCAAAAAATATTACAATTACGTTAAAAATAAACTCTCTCTTAAAGTTCGCTTTTAAAGTTTAGAAATATTTTATTAGGGTAAAAAAGGTTCTATAAGGCCACAACTAATAAGTACCTTGTCCCAATATTGCAATTAAGATATTGTTAAGAACTCAAAACATTATTAAAGCGGTGACTTTGAGAGGAATTTTTAAAAAAACTCAAGTATTCTGCTGGAGCTAAATAAAAACTGCTGTAGCACAACCGACTTGTTATATGCATTGCGGTAGAAAATGGGCGTTGTCACTTTACAGGAAAGCAGACATTGAGTGCAGACAGTTACTTTGCAGCTCCTTCCACAAAGCATTCTATGCAGAGTGTAAAAATCTCAGTGGTTTTTTATGATTGTAATACTTACAAAGCTTCAGCCATTGCTTGGGCTTCCAAATCTCTGACGCCTTGTAGTTCCTTGAAAATCAAATTTAAGCTTGCCTTATAATATGATAACTTTAACAATAACGGCACCTAATTTACTTTAGTCAAAAAAGTATATCTCTTTTTGATCAGATTGTGCTCGTAGATGAAACAAAAATAAGTTGCAGAAATATAAACCCAACCCAATAATAAAATACGCGGGGTTTGCACTTAGATGTCGAAAAAGCATTTAATAAACTGAATGTACCGCTTACATACTCGAGTGTACTGAAGCAGCCAATTGCGTGTATGTAGCAATTTAGAGCATATTATGTTGAAAAGGAAATGTATCATTTCAGAGACACGTGAAATCGTTGCATTTTGACGTATGTGTGCAACAGAATTTCAATGATTCGATATAAAACAATATGATTTGATTAACATAACAGTTGGTATAAATCAAAAAGCATGAATAGCATAATTAATAAACATTGTAGGACAGAAAAACAGAAAAATAAGACGAACATTGAAATGCAGATACAAAGACGTTGATCTCAAGCTCAGCAGCCCAGCAAGAAGTTGCGTAAGAGCCTCGTAGTTATCAGGCATCTGTGTTTCCAGACAAACGCGACATAAAAAAGGATTAGATCCGCGGGCAGCTCACTGTTGATTTCTTTGCACAGACAATGTTGATTAACCAGTGGTTTAGCCGAAACATAACCAGTGGTTTAGCCAAGACTGTTGATCTTTCAAACAAAATTAAGACGTTCTGAAATGTTTTTAAGCTAATCGTTGTCGCAAACATTTTCTGCTCGCACTCGTTTGTAAGGTTACTGAATGTTTCACAATATTCCCTCGTTTTTTGGGTTTACATAGAAAAGTCCTTCGCATTCTTTAGACATTCCAGATAAAATAGAAATTAAAATGCAAAAGTGCTTCAATCCTTAAAAAACCTGGATTCTGAAATGCTTGTCGGCGATTTTACTCCAAGTAGAACAGACTTAGTTTGCAACTTTTGAATACTGTTTATAATTTTTAGATATTTGCTTACAAATTTGGAAAAACAGTTTTCACACGTAGAGCTTCCTTGCCTTACACAATTCAGAAAACAAACGTGAGAGGAATTGTGAAGGAAATAGACAGTTGTAGAATGAGGTCAACCATGAAAAGAATTATGGATGCATTTTGCATTTACTGTGTGGAACCAAATAATTCAAAAACCAATAAATACTCCTTATGGAATCAATAAAAGGTCCAAGTAAGTAATGTTATGTTCCTGAAATCAGTTGAGAAACAGAATTGAAACAACATCAAACATGGCCATGAAGCTTAAAGTTCAAAAAAGTTGTATTTTTGTCAAAAAGTATTTTGATTTTTAAATTTCATTGCAAATTATCTTTTTTAAAAAACACACCTTTTTTCTTCTATCTTCTTCTGAAATCCCATCTTCCTTATCTTTGGTGTACCTTTTTAATAAAAAAACATAAAATCTAGTTAAAACATTTTGTATTCAGCCTTCAAAGGATCAATCAAAATTTGTTGTTGTTGTGAATCAGCTAGCAATGAGGAACAGGACACTTTTAAATGCAAATCAAGTTTCTTGCTTTTTCATCAGGCAAGAGTTAAAAAAACTAAGAAATTAAAAAAAAAATAAAATTTGTAAGAAAGGTAAACAACAAAATAGTCGTCTATGAGTTGATTGTAAATAAAAATTACCATACAAGATCTTTTCCTTTTTGCCATCTACCTACTGGTGCTTTCAAAGAATGACCTAAAAATGGAGGGATAACAAAAATTGAAAATAGTTCAAAGAATCTTTAACAGTTGGAACAGTTTTGGCACACAAGAAGATTAACATTCAAAAAAATTGTTCTACTTCAAACACTTCTGAAATTCAATTTTTTTCCTAGCTATAATTACTCAAAAAAACTCACAATCTACTTTACAATAAAAAAACTCCATAAAGCTTTACAATGAAAGACTACATGAAAGCAAACAACTTTTACGATTATCTTTTCCAAAAACTTTTCTCATCAGATTTCATTTGATTTTCTACATTTTTTAGATCGATTTCTATAAATCTTGATAAAGGCAAGTGCTCAAATCTAAAACAGACAAACAGATTTTACTCTGGAATCTGTTTAATAAACAGGGTGGGTGAAACATTTCCCAAATAATAATTCATTTTCCATACTGTTTCTTAAACTAATGGCTTTGAAGACAAATATTGAAAACCATTTAAATGCTGAAATGGCTATATCTGTGTTTCATAGTCTTTATGTTTCTGAAGACTAAAAATGCCAAATTATACCAAGCAGCAGAATAGCAGTCCCATGCCTACAAAAACGACAACCCAACATGCAGAATCCCTTGGAGCAACCTAGCTAAGCCTACATCATGCCTTGTTTATGCTATATTTGCCTCTAGGATAATTTGATTATCAGTTTAGTTATATTTTTGGGTAGTGTACAGAAGCACATTAAGCAAATATTTTGAATCAATGTTTATTAGCATAATTTATGAAGGTATAAAAGTAGACCAACAAGATCAGTGCATCTATGAACATACAAGGGACAGTGTAGGAAGAAAAGCATCTTTTGTATTTCAATTTAATGTATATTTGTGATCTTTCAACACAATTCAACTCTAAGCAATGTTAGTTACTTTACACCAAGGACATCAAATACTCCAAATGGTTTATAGACACATTAGCAATAACGTTAGAGCATTGCTCTCATACCAGAAATTCAAAATTTTTAATCAAACATATTCCATTCAAGAGGCTCTGCTAGTTTTTTTGTGAAGAGCCTTGTCTTATGGAAAGTTATTTCATTGTCAAATTTGCATTGAAGACTACAATAAAATGTTCTTGTAGTTGGCTTTTAGTTTAGTTGCCAAAAGGAAAAGAACCTTTTTTCAAGTTGAAAAAGTTACACAAGCATCTGAGCATCTTTGGTAAAGACTTTTATTATAGAGATTTTGTTCATTTGTTTCTCTCCAGACACCAGTCACAACTGTTGATCCTGCTTTTATAAAATAAGAAATAAACACATTTTCAATGATTATGACATACCATTAGAATCTGCCAGGAAAACATAGAAACATACTTTTTGCAGTTAATTCAATACAACAATGGTTTGCTTTTTGCATAGGCACAAGATTGCTTATAAATGTCCTCTAGGCAAGCAATTAATTTCATTCCAAATTATATTTTTCACAATAGCTTTTTGTAATCAGAGCTCATTCTTACTCCAACATTCATTGGTTAAGGGTCCAACATATAAGATACTGCATTCAAAGTCGTTTTTGATACTGCATTCCAAAATATCCTGATATATTTAGAATTCAAACTACCTTAGTTGCAGTTCTAGCCTGCTGCATTCTGTATATTTTACATCATATTCATATGCAATGGTGTAGCTAGCGGTCATGCTGGGCATGATCATCTATTTGCAGAGATAACATTTTTCAAAATATTTACTTTTCATAAAAATAAAGTCCTTTGCTCCTGATGTAATAGCTCAAGGGCATTCGCCTTTGGAGCCCTTTGTTTCTACGCAAGAATATGGAGCCCTCCGAAGGCACTCTTCCATTGTCGGGCAGGACTAAAACAGAGGGTTTCCAATTTAGTCATGCCCATAGCTATGAGCATGACCAAACCCTATGCCTATAACACTGGTTCACTATGTTTGGTCATGCCAAACAATAGGAGTGACGCAGGAGAGAACAAAGGCTAGTCATGCCATTTCCAGAGGGAATGACCATCATTATAATCATCAGAACCATCTTGTGTTACTTTGTCAATGAGAATGCGAGGCAGCATTTATCAATGATGGCAGCACTGCTGTGGCTAGTTCCATGAGATGGGAGGTAATGCTCTGTAAGTAAAATGCAACCAAAAGCTTATTGTCAAGCAGTAACTACTCATGCGGATCCCTAGAACTTTTACGACAATGGCAGGATATTTCAGCTTGAATGGTGTTGTTCTATATGTGGAGAAGAGAAAGGCACAAAAAATACTTTTTTGGTCCTCGGTATCAATAATGATGCTCTATGTTGGGACATAAATCAGTGAGCAGGATCATTTTATGCAACCAAACCAAACTCTCAGCCTATCCAGTAATCTATTTTTTCAGTGCTGTCAAGATCTAGTGCTGTTCAATTGAGATGGGTGGATGGAGAAGATAGCAATGTTATTTACCAAACCAACAGAATTTTAGCTGAAACTTTCCAAACATTTAGTAGCATATTCAGAAACTGTAAAGCCCTTCAAGAGCATTGTTAGTAATAGTAATAGATATGCCAAAACTTTCATCAATTTATTTTTCAATTTTTCATTAATTATCACATGCAATAACACTGTTTTGAAACACAACTAAAGTCAAACTGACACACAAAGCTCTTTGTAGTTGAAAGTACCTGTTTAATAAAATGACCAGAGATAAATCAAGCATGCTGCTGATCCTGATAGATGAATAGTTTATTCTTTATAATAACCTTTCATGTATTTGAAAATGCACAAGATCAAATTCTTTCATTCAAAACCCTTGTTTGCTAGATTTTGTAAGGATGATCCAATCATGTGGATATTTACCATATGTATATGGAAACATGTTTTAGTAGATGGCTAAACTGATTTTGCAAGGTACTTTTTTGGTCTAAATTTGCAGTAAACATTTTGCAATTAGGCCTATCCATTATTATAGCTTTTTATACTTCATATCAAAATTGACATATTAATTGGCCCATTTGTTTTATTCATCTATCAATTCTATTGTGGTTGTTAGATAATTGTGATGGCTTTAAAATACACTCAATAAATTGATCATAAGACTATTTGTGGAAAAGATGACCAAAAAGCTCTCATTCAGTTTCATGTAATTTATTGTTTCATTTAAAAATTTTAGCATATCTCTAAACTTTACAAATATATTTCAGCCTCCAAATTGAATGAAATTAGGAGAAGAACACAATTTTTGGTCTAAGCCAACATATTCTACTATCAGTTTTTATCCAATGTGTGCAGCAAGCTTCTAATGTGCAAAGTATTTGTCAATTTGCCTCACAATGTGTGCACAGCAATATTTCCTGCAAAGCACTTTTAAGCATTCCACAAAATTTTGACCATTTTGAAGGCCATTTTGACACAAGGCCATTTGAAGTTTATCTATAGGGTGTGCCCTTGAAAATTTTAAAAAGAAGAAGTTGCTCTATTGTAATTTACAACACCATCATGTTGACTGTCAACTGAGAACTTTTTGTTGTTTTTGTGTTGGACTGGCTCGTCTTGGCATGGTTTTTGAGGATTTTGATTGGCTAGTGATAATCCCATCAATCGAAAAAAGTAGGGTGGACTCCTACTTTTTTGTGCTATTGCGCACAGAAAAACATTGTTACATGCATGCTCATCCATGTGAGCAATCACAAAAAGTCGAGCGTGTAACAAAAATCACTGGGTGGAACTCAGCCTTAACCTTAAAAAGCTGTGCGTCATATTTCATTCAATGCGTTTACTTGCCAGAGCTTTTCAAATCAGGAGGAGAGTATCATCTAGAGAAACTCAATCTGCTCACAAAATGCACATTGCAAAAGTGGTACATGTTTTCTAATTTAATTATAAACTGCAACTTTTTCAACTTGTGACAATCAGATGGTTCTGATGCTGACCAACACAAGTTAAAGTTGTTTTATGAATACTGAAATCCCAATTCATCAGCATTTCAAAATTTCAAAGAAAATTTTGTTTAGACCAAGATAGGAAAGCAACGTTTATAAAAAGGGTGGTCCTTAAAAATTTTCCAGTACCCAGAAAAATGTGTGTGCAGCCCTATGTTTTTGTGTGCATTAGACAAGCCTCTGAAAATATCTTGTGTGTGCAGACTGGCCTGTTCTTATATGATATGAGACGGTCTGTGACTTCAATTAGAATCGCACATACCAAGATAGTTTTCTCTGTCCTTGTCAGATTTAACATCTTCCCAATTGAACTGATCTTTTCCGCCACGAACACCCCCTCTAGATGGATGATAAATGTTCGCGGACATCTTTGTCGTTTCTTCGTTGTTCAAATTGTTCTAATTCGAGGCAAATGTAGAAAAGAATCTTGAAAACGAGGTTTAGATCTGACGACATGTGAACAAAATGACGAAGCGATAGCGATTAAGATTCTTTGATTTATAGGAAATGAAATCATTTTACCAGAAAGAAACATGAAATGGCTATAAATCTTTAGAGCTTTATTTAAAATTATGCAAAATTATATTTTTACATCGGTATAACAATTTCAAATATCATATCTTAATTCTTACCTGCTGTGTTGTATGTTTATATCAAACTCCTCGGACAGAGATGTAACCGAGACAATTTCATAATCCCGACGCTTACAGCTAGCGAAAATTCTAAAATTGGATGTATTATTCAGTAGTCAGGTAAGAATCAGTATCATGATATCTAGTCCCGAATTTGCTCAGCAATCAGGTGGGGAGAAACCTGACTTTGATCCGACTTCTGCTAAATATGGTGCTTAAGAAGACCAAATTGGGCACGAGATTGAATACTGTCATGTATTTGTAGTTCTATAATTTATTAGGATGACTATCTTTACCTTAACTGAACTGAAGTGGAGGGCACGGCCTTTCTTCTAGAAAACCTGTCACGCACTCCATTTTCAAATCTCCCGGCCGCTTCAAATCTCTCTTTTGTTTTCTGTCCCGTATAACCGCGGGACACACGGTGCTCATACTTGCGCACGCGCAAAATCAGTCTCTTCTTGAAGGGTGATCTGAAGTTGAGCCCTCCTGCAACCAGAATATACGCGAAAAAGAATCCTGTTAAGCCAGAACGAAAATCGTCTACACAGGTATGATATTAAATGAAAATATGAATGATATGTTATTGGTTTTTATTTGGTGACAGTGTTCAGTTTCTGATCGCACCCATTTTAAACCGACGATTTTGATTTGGCTGGTTGCCTTACGGCCTACTACAACTGTACAACCTAACCACGACACACGACGTGCAGAAGTATAAGTTAATTTACCCACAACTGAAACGCAGGCAAACTATACGTCAAAACTAATAAATTGCCGCAGGTGTAGTTGTTTTTTATGCTATGTTTCCGTTGTCATGTTTCCGTCAACATTTTTGTCTGTAGTGAAAGATTTGTGCTTTCCTCAAAATTTTTTACTTAACCACTTGATCATGTCCTTTACAGAGGCGTCATGGCGAAAAATTCTAGAGGGGGCTAGAAAGAAAAATTTTCTAACAATATTTCTTTGATTTATTTTAATCAAATAGATGTATTTTATGTTAGTGTAAGAGGGGAGAGAAAAACACGTAACCTTTGCCTTAGCTGGAGAGATATTTAAGATGCACTTTTTTATTTTGTCTCTGTTTCTTCATATTTACTGTGAAAGTTGCCACCAAAGGTCAAAATTTTTCA
Organism: Rhopilema esculentum; assembly: GCF_013076305.1. Next base: position 6,781,276 of record NW_027019306.1, read on the forward strand.
CAATCTTAAGCTTCAAGTTCGCTGGAAATTGCATGCTTTCTTTGAAGCAAATTTTAATAATAAACTTTTATTCTCAAAATAAAGATCTACTGGCAGAAAGCAGTAGTATTGATTGACTTTTTCCTTGTTTTGCATTATGCAACATAACTGCATTAATTTTTTGAACCTGGGACAAAATTTTCAAATCTGGTGATAAGCACAAAATAGGCACTGTCCTGGTCTTCAATATCAAAAAAAGATATAACTTATGACCAATATTGCAAATTTCCATAACCAAATGTGGCCTTTGAAGATTCTGATTTTAACTGATTTTAACTGAAATCTGAGCAGCAAATCACTCTATGGTAGAAATCAGTAAATCCTGAGAAATCATTTTGTTTTGTGGAAACCTAATTTTCTTTACAAAAGTGAATTGCTTCTCGATAATACGACGAGTATTTTAATCTAAGTAATTTATGTCGCTTGAAGGTTTGTTCCACTTCTCCTTTTTGCTCACAGCTCAAGTTTAAGAATTTTCCCGACATAACAATGATTTACAAAAATCTGCCAAATTCTGAAAGCAGAAGGGGGCCACAGCCCCCCCCCTTTCCCCCGGTCACAATGCTCCTGGTCCTTCAACATAAACTGCAAATAGAAAAGGCAAAGGTTTTACCATAAGACTCATGTAAAAGCCAAGTTATTCAAACAACCATCTGTGTTTTTAATATGCTTTTGAGGTTTCCACTTCTACCCTTTTCAATGTAAGTAAGCCTATATAATTTTTGAATGGTCTTTTGCAAGCCTTATCATTCCCTTCCCTTCATCCGCTCGATGGAATTTACCTTAAATCTTTTCATTATATTAAGGTAGTTATATGAGTCAAAAGCAACAAAAGCCAACGCTCAGTGGGCAGCGGATAAAAACCCGCAAAAGAGGTTTGTTTTTCAGTTGATAGCGTAAGATAATATGAGAAAAAATGTATGTTTTCAAACATCAATCCCTATTGATGCACAATTGAAGCGTATTTATACAGCTATGTTTGTTATTGTAACATTAAGTCTTTTCTTATGTATATATAAAATTAATGATTGATGTATAGCACCAGGCCTGGCCATAAGAATTTTATCAGGGGAGCAGTAAACAGCTCTCTTTTTTATTTCTAGGTGAGGTATTTGTAGATAAATCAGAATATTAACAAAGAAAAATTAATTTGAATATTTCCATGGCCAGAAATTTGCTTTTTAGAAAATTAAGATAAATCATGCTCTATTGCATCTGTCTTATTCTGTATAACCTTCTGAAATTAGCCAAAACATGCTTCAATGTATTTTCCTTGAAGTTCTGATATACAACTTTTCATCTCATAATTGAATGTGGTGAAACATGAGATTAGCGTGACAAATTTTTTGTCTTTACATATCAAACAATATTATATTGCAGATGAGAAAGAGAAGTATGACCCTGGTACTTTTGCAGAGCAAATAATATCAGGGTTGAATGAAGCTAAAGGAGACCTTGAACAAGTAAGCTAGATATGACAAACTTAATTACCAATTCTTGAGCAGTAGACAAGTTGATGGGTTGCTTTTGTTTGCTATGATGTGAAGAATAATTGAAGATATAAATTATATAAAATTAGTCCACACCTTTAAAAGACAAAGGTTTCTTCTTAACATATTTGCAAAACTACTTTTTAGGAAAAATGAGAATGCCATGAAACAATCCTTTCACCAGTTTCTTGTCCTTGCATCTAGGCCTCAAAATTTCTAGTTGCCTCTGGTAGTAAACTCAACTATCGCACCTATGCAGAGACACTCCTTGACATTCTTATAGCTGGGGGCATGCTTGGTAAGTTAACTTGCTTTAAAAAAATTATTTAATCCATTTATGCTAAAAAACACTGTAGCACGACTTTCAAGAACATTTTTCAAAAACAAAATACTTGATTTGTTGTTCACTTATTGGTCAAACAAAATACCAGTTGTGTCACGTACCAAAAGTAGTTGGTACTAGTCTACAGAATATGATTCTGACATGCTGCAGACCATGCCCTAATTTAACATTTATGATAAAAGAAACAAGATTCATTAATTCAAAAGTTCCAAAAATGAATAAACACAATCTGTTTACACAGTGTCTGAATCTATGACATTTTAGTGATACAATCTGTTGCAGTGTTATTTATGAGAAAATTGTTCATTGTGACACTGATTATTAGTCAGTGAAATATGATTACAATATTTGACACAAGAGTTTGTGAGAAACTCTAGTACGGTCAAGGCCAAGACAAAAGGGGTCACATTGGCATGACCTTTCTAGAGGCTACACAAAGGAGTGCAGTTTATTGGAGGTCAAAGATAGACCATTCAGTCCTGGTAATATGAAGTTTGGTAATCGCACACCTTGAAAAGTTTAGGCGTGCGATGGCGTGCAATGACTTGCGATGATGTGCGATCCATAAAATGGAGACCTTACGATTTTTATGAAGACCTGATGTCATTTTTGTATTAGAATGTGTGTATCACTGCTTGAAAAAGCGTATGAGGTTTTGTGGAATTTTTGGAAAGAAGTTTTTGAAAACAAAATAATTTAACAAAAATAACACAAGTTTTTTTGGCTCTGTTGCCATTACTCCATTTCCGTATGAGAACTCGAATTTGAGTTTCAATAATAAGCTCAAAAACGGTGTCATTTGATACCAAACCAAAGTTATTCAAAAACGCTGTTCAAAGTGGAGTCATCCGAAAACGGAATCATTTGAATTTGCGTTGTTTTATTGGGAACAGTGAAGACAGAGGCATTCAAAAACAGAGTCATTCAATCTCAGTTTAAAAAAAAACTCGAGCTAAGGATATGATAACGTACAAATATGGAGTAATGGAAACACCTACGTTTTTGTTTTGACCAAAAGAGAGTGGCCCGGGGCAATGTGTTCAAGAAAATAAGAAAAAAACGGTGAGAGAGAACAGAGACATACAATAACAGAGTAACGAAATAACGGAGTAATGGAAACCGGGCCTAATGGAAATGAAGTAAAGAGTTAAAATGCTTCTGGGAATGCCATCAATATAACCCACACAAAAGAAATTAAAAGAAACAAAAAAGAAAAAGAATAGTCATTCAAAATGTGGAACTGCGCGTGTGATAGAAAGCACGCCTCAGGAGTTCTAGGTGTGTGTGGAGGCGTGCACATGCGATCGCATGCCTAATATTACCAGGACTGGACCATTTGAATATAAGTATTTCACGGCCCCATGCTCTCAGTCAAAAGGTGCTGCTATTTTTGCTGCTGCTACCACTGCCCAAAGTTGGTAGTGCAAAGATCCTCACCGATCATGTTTGGTATTCAGAGTCTGGATACCAGACATATAACAAGGTTGTTATTTAAAATGGGCACAGGCAATCAGTTATTTTGTTCTAACTTTGGTGTTGTTCCTGTGTGAGACGATTCTGTGCTAAAAGGAGCGAGAGCCTTTAGACACTCCCCAACGATAACCTCCCATTGCAGTCCTTTCCATTGCTATGAAACCTTTGCAGTCAAACTCTTAGATCCAACTCATCTGAATTTACAGAAACTCTTGTTATTGATTAAGGGAGGTTCAAAAGTATAAACGCCAGAACTTATAAAGATAAAGACTCATTGCATGCAGGCAGTGCTAGAAATGCGAAACTAATACTGCTGAGTATTTCGTGAATGCAAAGCAACTGGCATCATCCAAAGATACATAATAACAATAAGTTATGGAGAAACAGTGCTAGAATTTGAAAAATCGATCACAGTTTCACAATAGGGTGGGATTCAATAGAATGGATTTCAAGCCTACAGCATCTTATGTGTCATCATTCCAAAGGTCTGTGTGACACTATGCAAAGGTGTGCATGCAGTAAGAGAAAGAACAATTTTGAAGAAAAACTGAAAAAAGTGGCACTAAACTATTATGGTTAGTACCACTACATGCCACCACTGTCACCTGCATCCAAAATACAATTTTCATTTCTCCAATCCAGCTCGTGGATGCCAAAAGTCAACAATGATAAGATTGATTAGAATTTATGTTTCAAAGATTTTATGCACATAAATGTCTTTGCAGTATCTTCAAGATATAAAACATCAGTAAAACAAGTAGTTAAACAATTTCTTTTTTCAAGCCCCTGGTGGAACAATTTTCAATGAAGGAGGAGATAACACAACTTCATCGATATGCATTTTCAAGAGTGAAAATGGTCTTGAAGGCATCAAAGCAACAGTGCAGTTGTTTTCAAGGCTTATTAGACAGTACAAGTATTTGGAAAAATCCCTGGATGAGGAGCTGAAAAAGGTTCACTGTTAAATGCCTATTGTGTACCATCTAAGTAGAATAAAGATGTATTGTGTGTAGGTATAATGTGGGTTGAGGTACTTGGTATGTGTTCAAATACAATAAGTCTCCTGGAATTTTTATTGAGAGGTCTAACACAACAAAATAAAATCAAAGGTAGGGAAGGGTGACCAAGAGGGTAAGGTTTTGAGGTTTTTCTCTAGAGTAAGGGGTGACTATGAAGGACAGGGAAGATTAACAGAGATTTAACAGTGATGATTAGCCTGGTTTATCACACTGTAAATTTACTGTAAATTTATTACACTCTACAAGTTTGGGCTACTTTTTTATGTCACCCATTGTTATCAAAGTTTATTTTCTGCCATTACTATTTCCTTAAGCTCTTTCACTGTAAATTTGTTTTTTGGCCATTCTAAAAATGTTTTGATTCATTGCATACTGTTTTACATGAATAAGGAATATTCAGATTAATCTACAAACTACACCAATTCCTGTATAATTGTACAAATAGTATTGTTAAAGTAAAATCTTCAGTGGCAGTTTAATTAACTGTTCTAATTTTGTTTTGAAGGTTTTGCTGTTTCTCAAAGGCTTTACAGATGAACAAAGAAAATGTCTTGCTCAAGCAATTGCTGTTTTTCTCAATACAGGCATGTTTTCGTTGAAATTTAAGACCACTACAGTAAAACCGGTATTAGGAAGTAACTCTTCCTCACCATCCCTATGATGCTCTTCAGCAGCCACTACTTGTTGCTTCAATGAATTGTCATATTTCGGTATAAAAGTGAAAAGAGCTTCTAGAAAACATTTGGCTTATGTTTAAATATTTTTGTGGATACAGTAGTGTCCCACATATAAGTAGTTTATAGAATGAAATAAACTTCAGATCAGGATAAAGTTTCTTATTAGAAAATCTTGTATCATCAATTGACTACTCAGACAGGACCTCTATGATTTTGATACAAAGCATATCATTTAAACCTGGCAACCAGCACTGTATATACACTATCAAGATAAAATAAGAGAACAAAGATAGCCTAACTAAAACCCTTTGATTTACCTCCCTTTTCACATCCCAATTCTCGGTAGAACGGGCTCGGTTGTCCAAAACAAGACCACCTTTGACAAGAGCAAGCCTTGACAAGGCGAATGAGATGTTACTCTTACATTTCTAGCATGTTTTAGTATGGTTTCTAGCTACTTTTTTTACTGTTTCGGACAACAGAGCCAGTTCTACCGAGAATCAGGATGTGAAAAAGGAGGTAAATTGAGGGATTTTAGTTAAGCTATCCTAGTTCTCTTATTTTATCTTGACACTATCTTATCAAAATGTTTGGTTATGTTTTTTGTAAAGGTTTTGATATAAATATATATAAAATGAGGTATTATTTTGAAAATCAGTATCTTTATTTCTTAACTTTATGTTTCTAAAATATGCGGGCAGTACTGTATCACAGCCATCTCATGTATTTCTGGGGAACAGACAGATATGGCTTTTGATATAAATTCACCTTGAAGGAACATGTGTAATGATAAATCATAAATTATGTTTAAAATCCATAATGTACACCCTACTGAAGGATTATAACCGGTTAATAAACGTGAGTTGTTGAACAAGTCAGTAATAACTTCCATTTGTAGTTTTCTTCTACAAAATGAGCATCATGCACGCTCTTTTAATATAATTTGAAAGTCACCTCTCACACTATATAAATCAAATAGCAAGGCAATTTTGATTGTTGTCCTTGCTGTACACAGTTTCATTGACATATACTTAAGAAGTAGACAATTAACCTTGTAGAGAGAGTATAAATAAGTGAAAATTGTCTAAAAATGGCTGCTTAGCCAGTAAACCGAAGCTTTTGCCTATGGATGCCTTAAAATTTACAATTCTACTTTTGTTGTTTTCAGCTCTTGTTATTGTAAGTTCTTGTTTATTCTGGTGTTTAAAAGATTTTTTCCATTGTAAATAGGAAGTTTATCACCGCAGAGTGTTTGGCCTTGTCACGTCCTGGGATTATAAACTCAAATGAGCTGCTTTTAACTTGGCTCTGTAATTGAGAAACAACAAATGTCTATGTTAATTCTTTTTGTATGCTCATAATTCTTTCAATATGAGAAAACTAGGTAAAAAAATAAGAAATGAAATGCCTTAAAAATTCCCTTTTTAAGATTAGTTTGTTCCTTACAGGTTTGACCAGTGCAGGTGTTTTGAGTGGTTTGATTCATGATCACCTTGTAAAAGAAGGTAAGGGTGTGCTTCTGATATCTGATTGATATCTGATTGCCCAGCATTGCAGTGATCTTGCAGAGTAATAATCAAATGGTAACCCCTATGTAGTATCTATATTCTTCTAGAAACAGAACAGTGACCAAATATATGTCTAAATTGTTGTGAAAGTTATATCTGTAGAAGCAAATTAGGATAAAACCAAGTGTCCCTGCTCTTGAGGAAAATTGTCATCTCAGGTTAGTGCGGAAAGGACAGTATTAGAATCTTAATTCTGTAGGAATTATTTTGAAATGCACTAACATTTCCTCGGGAATAAGGCGATTTCATCTTTCATCCGATGGATTCGTAAAAATACGAGGGATATAAATATTGTAGCATTATCACCTATTTATTGCTATTATTCAGTAAATATGATAGTGACTACAAACATATTCTAGTGTAATATCTATTACAGTACTCACAAGTTCCTAATTGTTGGGGACTCTAATAAGGAGATCTTTGTAACCCAGGTATATGAATCATGAGGTGTTGTCACTTCAGGTAAAATGACTAGGGCAATACTCTTTATGCATAGGTTTTTGATATTCTCGAATGTGCCATCAGATACAAAGTAGAGACGTGCTAGGCGATGCTTGTGAGATAACTATTTTAACAAGCTGTTAACAAGCTGTGATGTTTTTTCAATACATATTGACCTTAAAAATGATTTATACTTTTATTAAAGGTCTTGGTCTAGACTTTGCAAACACATTCTTCAATACATGGCTAAGAGATTTGGAGAAAGACACGAACAGCTTAATAAGCATCCTGAAAAAAGCAGAGATAGATGGCAAGTTGCTTGTAAGTATAAACAGCTGCTTGAAACCACAGAATCTTCAGCTCATCTTTACGACTCAACATATATTATAAGTTACTGAAACAAATTAGATCACATATTTTATCAGTTTCACTAAAGATTAAACAGAGCTTTCAAACACAGTAAAAGCTCTTTTTTAATTGAAAAGTCAAAAGAGAGACTTTAGAAGAGAGTGTAAATCACTCACTAGAATCAATAGAAATGTGTGTTTTAATTTTCCTTCATCATGAGTTTAACTGACCAAAGCCGTATTTTCCTAACAGCAATTGTTTCCTGCCAATAAACGTTCAGAGGAAGCCTTTGAAGCATACTTCAACAAAGCAGGGCTGAAAGAAATCGTTGATTTTCAAGTAGGTGCCAGTTTTTTCTATCCTAAACACAAGGCCTTCAGACAGTATTGGTCCTAGATTATAACAAGTAGAATCTTAATTCTGTAGGAATTATTTTGAAATGCACTAAAATTTCCTCGGGAATAAGGCGATTTCATCTTTCATCCGATGGATTCGTAAAAATACGAGGGATATAAATATTGTAGCATTATCACCTATTTATTGCTATTATTCAGTAAATATGATGGTGACTACAAACATATTCTAGTCTAATATCTATTACAATACTCACAAGTTCCTAATTGTTGGAGTCTCTAATAAGGGGGGGGGGGGTTGACATTTTTTTAAAAAGCTCTAAAATGGGGGGTCATAATATATTGAAATGCGTTGATTTTCCGAAATTATGTTTAAATTAGGGGTGTTTAAATAGGAATTTTGCATGAAATACACAATTAGGGAGTTTTAATAAATGGAAATGGGTATGCAAAATTTCTGAAAAATGGAGTTTACGCCCAACTGCTGAATTGACACGGTACACTTTGATACCTTACTTTTTTTTCAAGCGAAATCAATATAACATCATCATGCGACGTGAACTAAAAGAGAAGTTGAAAAACATGATGGAACACGATAGCACACCAAAGGAGGTAAGAGCTACCCAAACGCCCTTTGTATTGATACCAGATCTGTATCCCTGCTTGTTCTCATGGAAAACTTTAGTCGATTAAGGAATTATTTGCATAGATACAAAAAGTAGCTGGGTTGCATGTTTTTGTATTCAACAAATGCCTTCTGAAATGGTAATTGTCGTTTCTGAATTTCAGATATCGCAGACGTGCAAGGAATACAAAGACAGGCATAATCTTCAAGAGTTTGAGATTTGTCTTCAGGTAAGAGCTTCATGCTGAATTTTAAAATTGAAGAATTCCAAAGGAAGCGAATTTCCAAAAGGCTTGCCTTCCTGTTTCACGTTTTTAGCTGTTTCACATGTTTTTAGCTGTAATTTCTGCCGATACCGCCAAAAGTACAGTAATTTCTGTAAAATTTCTGAACTCTAAACTTTTCTCCTAGCTCTGGAAGACAGTCATGGCTTCAGTAGAATGGAATAAGAAAGAGGAGCTTGTGGCAGACCAGGCTCTAAAACATTTGAAGGTGCGTGAAAAAAGGTTGTCATGAAAATTCTCATTGTTAGATGATGTACATTTGCGTTGTCTCGTACATTTATTTTGGTGATCAGTTGCCTTTCATATGTTTTATTTTTGTAAAAGATCGCTTATTTTGACATACTATCAAATGAGGGCGTAGAGTGTGATTTGCTTTACGCAAATAGCATACCCAATAATGACATTTATGTTGTTTTGTTTCCAGAGTTACGCCTCTGTGTTTGCAGAGTTTACAACATCAGGGAAGTCAGAACTGATCCTTATTCAAAGGGTTCAAGACTACTGTTATGATAACATGAACTTCATGAAAGTTTTTCAGAAGATCATAATGCTGTTCTATAAGGGTAAATATTTTAACTTGGTTTGGCAATTATATTCAGCTACTATAAAAAGATGTATTTTAGTATCCCCTCTATTAGGCCCTCTTTTCTTATACGCCTCCTTATTTAAACAAGAAATTTGAAATAAGCAATAAGATTTTATTACCTGATACCTTCGTGGAAACAATATCAAATCTCTGCTGTGAAGGTATTTACTTTAGTCTTAGGTGTTTATTCACTTCACTGAAATATCTTATTCAGAATTTATAAGCTACTGTTATCAAGAAATCAAGTTAACCGTAGAAAAATACATTTAAACATTTAAAGGCATTTAAACGTTCCTAGGTTTGGCATACCCAATGTTAATTTCTTAATATTTTTATTTGTAGTGGATGTGCTTAGTGAAGACTCCATCATTAAGTGGTACAAAGACTCCCACACAACTAAAGGGAAGAGTGTGTTTTTGCCACAAATGGCAAAAATGGTAGAATGGCTTGAAAATGCTGAAGAAGGTACGAAAGTTCTCTGCTTTTCTATTGTTTGTTGTTGTCATGCTGCAAAAACATAGGTGGATTTCCTCTGATTCTGATTCTTACACATAAAGCAGACAGCCTTAGTTTTACAGCAATGTTGTTATAGATTTGAAAAGACAAAACAAGAAGGTCAAAGTTAATCACATGCTGTTCTTCTCGTAGAATCTTCTGAAGACGAAGAGTAATCAAGCCATCACACAAAGCCATTTTAGGATTCATTGGAAAAGGACAGTTTCACTTTAATCTCAGTGATCAAACACTGAGAGTTTTTTGGCATGGCATTTCGTAGCTTCATATCTTCACCAATTATAGGGACATTGTAAAACTACATTTTACATCATGTAAAATATCTCGGCTGGTATTTTCTTTTGTACTTCTTGTTGTGGTTGCCAATTCTTTTTACGGGGAGCAACGAAATTACGTAATCATGAAATACGTAACAATATTTGCTTATGGACTTAATAAGTAAAATCGCATTGCAGATTATTTGATTGTGATGGATTTTCAAACATTGCCGTTTCTTTGACTTTCTAACTGCAACACGCATGGCCTCGTAATTACTAGGCAAGTTTTAGCCAAATTAAGCTGTGTTGTATACTTAAGTAAGATTAACGACCATCCTTTTGCAACTGGTCAGAAATACTAGAGCAGAAAAGAAATAGTTACTAAAGACAGAAACACATTGCTACAAAGAAAGACTGCAAAAAATTCAGAGCAAATTGTTACGTAAAAAGAGAGTAAATATTTCATTGGCATTTCTTACTTATGTACGAGAAACCTGTGCCCCCTGGTTGATGGCTTTAAGGTGTGGGGCCTTTACTTGAACTGGAGGTGTTATTTTGCCAATCACTTTCCACTGTCCATAAGGGTTTGTTAAATGTCGCTCAAACACAACGTAATCGATGACTTGCTTTGATTTCTTGAGATCGCCCTTTACTCTTCGACCATGCTCGTCTGTTATTGCCAGGATCTAGTGAGATTAAAATGAACCAAGAATGTAACGACAGCCAAATTTAAAATACGAAAATAACTTGAAATATTAGCAGTGTCTATTATTTTGCTACGACTAAACACTCGCAAGGCAGCAAGCTTTATCTTCTAGTCAACTCTCATCACAGAACTAATTTTAGTCCACCCTAAACTGTTAATGATTTACAGCCAACTCAAACAAATGTACGAAAGGTATATTGACTGTAATACGATGTTTGGAGCAAAATTTAAAACGACCAGTTTACCATGCTTCAAAACTACTGGAAGATGTCTACCATAACGTGGCACAATAAACTGAAGATGTATGTTTTCTTTGTAGCAGCTATGGTATTCAGTGATGAAATTTGTTATCTTTTTGTATCTAATGCACTTGAGGGTTTGAGAATTGGCAAGTATGTGTAGAGTATATTACCCCTTCTAGATTTGCCTCTAGCAAACGTTCTAATATCTAATACAAAGTTAGTAAGAATTAACTCGGTTGGTTTCTGTTTTTTTCCAAATTTTTCCGTTCAGAACATAAATAGGACAGAATGTTAAAAGACACTAGAAAAGAAGGATGCGACATCAAACTGAACTTGTGGCATACAAGACTAGGTGGGAAACAGTACTATACCTGGTCTGTGTTCATTTTCACTGTGACCTGTGCGAACAGATTCTCTTTATCTTGTACTGGCGCTACCCTTGCATGAACTATCCTTGGGGGTGTGATTGTGCTGACATGTCGCCAATGTATTCTACGATTTGCATCAAGGAATTGACGTTTCAGACCCTTGAAGGGAATAAGTAGTGAAAAATATTTTACCACTTCCAATATTATCCAAAAACAAATGCAATGTGAAGAATTTTCTTGTGAAATGAATTTCTAAAACCTGGCAAAGAAGCAATTCCAGCTGTACTGATTGTCTACATGTTTTTGTAATGCAAGCTTTCCAGGACAAAAAACATACATTGCCAAAGATCACAGAGTCCTGCTGGAATATAACCCAATGGCTCTACTCATCTGAATACCATGAACCCTCGAATTAGCCTCACAGGGGGCTTATTAATCAAGGGAATAGTTTGATAAGGGCTTATACGAGGGAAGGGGGGCTCGTTTTGAAGCTTTCACATGAATTTCAAGTTCATTTCTTTTGCAATTTCACTGAATAACATTCCCTTTGCAATTTCACTGGCAGTCTCTTAGTCAAAGCAATCTAGTCAAAGATGGGTTTATCAACAATTTATTTCTGGGATAGCGGCTCATCTTGGGGGGAAGGGGGGTTATACAACAAAGGAATTTGATTCTATAATTTTAATTAGACATTTCAAGTTTGTGAAAAATTTCACCACATGCTGAAAGGGGTCTTTTCATTTGGTATTCGGCTGAGAAAGAAACAAATTATGACCAATGGGTAAGCAGAACTTCATTTTTAGGTGCAGATTGAAGGTAACACAAAAAGAAGAACAGCAGTCCATAAATATTATCAATTGGTTGTTGGTTGTATCTTCTTCTCTAGAAAGAAAGATGATCAGGTGGTTCTTGAAGTCACAAACAACTAGTTTACTGAAAATAATTTCGACCAGAAAACGTATAGTTACATAAAACTTACATTGTAAACATCGCTTGTGCACAATTCCTTTAATCTTGCGACATCATTACTGTAAAGAAAAGATTGAATCTAACATAGCCTTGTTATATTTCTCTTAACCTTATTGATTTATAACTCCTGCCCTTTCAAGTGAATAATTAATAGCTTTATCCAAGAAAAAGGCTTAGAAGTGGAGAAATGATACACAAACAATTACACAAAGAATAAGGAAAATTTTTTAGGTAAACTTCAATGAACTCACTCTTGCAATGCCATATTTACTTCTATAAACGTTTTCTGAGCACCAACAGCAAAATCTCTTAATTTAAATGGCTTTGTGTATCTTTTGATGAAAGCAATACTAAAAAGAGAATAAAAAGGTTCTCATATTTGAAAGAAAAAATTTAATCAATTACAATGAACTTGGTAATAAGACCAGGCTTAGGGGTTTATGCTGATCCGACAATTTCCTATAACATTACTTTCTTTATATCAAACCTATTTTGCAATTGAAAAATCAAGGATGAATATAAAGAGATGGCCCAGCCCAAGACATTTCAAAATGTTGTGTACAATGTAATTTAATTAATAAGAGGGAGATCAGTGAGAGAAAGGTGTCTAACAGCCCAGAGTGTCCAAATAAAGCAATTAAAGGTACTCCAAATCAACTGCCCATTTTGCAAACAAGATTTATGTGCTGCATTTTACCCACCCTTCTTTTCAATGAAAAAAATCAAAGATAAATTTGATATACAATAGGGATGTAATGAAAATTTCTGTTAGAAAGATTAGCAATTGTTCTGGGCCAGCAAATGCTGAGGGAAGGTGGCACAATGAGAAAATGTGGCAAGACTATTTAATTGATTTTTAGAGCATCCCCAATATTGAAAATATTCCACCATTGTTGCAAATATGTAGAACATAGCATTTAAATAGAAATAGAGCATTAGTACAAATTGTTTCTCAACATGTGAAGTACCTGTAAGTTGACATAAGGAACATCTTTAATGCCTCCCATCTCTGCTTTATTCCCTACAACAGGATAAAGATGGAAAGAAGTGACAACAATTTGATGCAATATTGGCCATATTTAAAAGTGAATTTGATATTGCTCAAATTAAATATGAAAATTTGCTAGATTTTAAAAGCTCACTAATTATCACAATTTTTTTCAAAAACCATCCCAATAATATATCAATGATGCACATAATCTATGAAGGTGCTGTGGATGTACTTTATACCAATATGCTGGTTGGGTGTTGACCAAATGACAACTATTGCCAGCGAAGCTCAATTAAATGTAACAGAATAAAACACAATGAAATGGAACAAAGGAAAAGCTACTGGAACGATCAATCTTTAAAACATAATGGCACACAGTCAATTTTTTCATCAGATATTTATAACTTTTGCAAATCTCACAAATCTTTGCATATATCAGATGAAAAGCTATTCTTAAGAATAGATATATTCAAATGCAAAAGTAAAACAAATTCATCAGTAATGTAAAAACAGACCTTTTAATTTTCATTATCTGACATAATCTATCCTGGACAGCGCTTAACATAATATATGTTTGGCATTATAAATCATGGGATCATTTTTACCAACAAATAGAAATTACTATATTTAAAAAAGCTACAGGTGGTAATGCACAAACATGTACAGGCCAACACAGTCATGGGAGAGAGGGTTAAGAGACATGCACATTTTCAAACTTAGCACCATCTGCAAACGTTTTGGTTTGTGGACCCTCTAGAATATTGGTGGGCCTAGGACCCCTGCCCCCTCCTGCCACCCCCTGTGTGTTCTGATATGTCCATACCCTGTAATTGAAGACTAAATATTTCAAGCATTAGCAAAATAATTCTTAGATAATTTGAATAAAAAAGCAATACATGCTTTTTTATAAGGAACCACTTTATAAGGAACCCAGATGTAGATGGAAGAAATATTTAAAGAACTTATACTACTTTTCAATTTGAAAAATAACTGCAAGCATCAAGAACTAAAAAGCTGGTTCATTCATTTGCAGCCAATACTCGCATAGATTGCTATTCGTGTGTCAAGTGCTTCATTGAGTAGTTTCCCCATATGCTGTTTCACCCCTCTCTCTATTAAGTGTTAATGCTTATTGTACTCAAAACATCGAAAGTGAGATTTTCACTATAGATAGCCTTCTTTGTGTTTTTGCTCCTGAGTTCTAGCCACAAGTAAAGGCAAAATTCAATTTTTTTCTTTTTTTCCTGCTTCTGTACTATTTTTATGGCACTCGATGTGCAGTGAAAATGAAGGAACTATGAAGAAACGTTTGGTACTACAATTTGATGATTTGAGGTCTAAGAATAAAGAACTTTTGGAACTAGGCCTTGAGGTAGGTTCCTTATAAAAAAGCGTTTAATGTAGGAAAAGTACATAAAGCAAAAGAGAAAGAAACTTACTGTTGGAGTAAGAATCAGCTCTTTTCTCTGGAGAGGAACATACTCACTGATAATATTGCCTGGTCAATGAAGAAAACATATTTGTTATTCAAGCACAAAATATTAACTTATCTGACTATGAACACATCGTTTTGATCACAGAACTATTCATTAAATATTTTTGGCAGAAGGCAGTTTTATGGCATAAGAACTGTGGCTAGCTTTTGTGATTTTAATATGTCATTCATTTCCCAAGCACTATCACTATCACAACAAGGCCAATAGTTGTTCTTGAGGAGTGCATACAGAGCAAAATATCTCATTTGACAATGGACAAAATACAGACCAATTTATTAAATTAGATTCAAACAGGGTGTTATTCTTTCTGAATCTCCCAGGGTTACAGGAGATACGATTTACTGTAACCTTAAGTTAGTTTAAGGGGTGCATTCAATTGAATCATTCAACTGGTTTACATTTTTTAGATCAGGTTTATAAATGCACTGTATTTTAGAAATATCTTTTAAAAAATATGTATGTATGTATGTATGTAAGTATGTATGTACAGCTACCAGGGGTGCATAAATAAAAATGACTTTCACATGACCTGTTACCCACACCTCATCAGAACTAACCAGATTGTGATATGATTGAATCAGCTTTCTAGTTACACAGACCTTGCAGATTCAATCTCATTTTGATATATAGATTTGAAATAGATTTGGGATCATTTTCCCAAGTGGACTTTTTGTATCTGATCCAAATTATGTCACATTTAAGACCCTGTTTATGGGGAATGAATCCAATCTCTGATTCATGTAAATTATATTTTTTGGGCAAATATCCAAGGAAGTTAATTATTAGAGGAAATTGTGAAATATGTTGTGAAATAAATTAGAAAAAATGAAAGGGCTGAACCAAAAACTTACCAACAGTGTCTATAATAAATGGATGGTTGACTGGGATAAAAGGGAGGCCAGCAGGGACAAATGGTGAATCTCTTTTCCTTCCATGCTTTGGCCAACCAAATTCCTTATCAAGCTCTTCAAATATTTTTGGGTTTCCTTTTGGAGGTGGAAAAGGAGAAGTCTTCTTTGATTTATGCCTTACTTGAAAACTGTATGCAGCATTCCACAGTCTGAATTCACAAGTATCTAGCACAGCTGAAGTCAGACATGTGTTTCCTTTAAGCTAGAATAAACAGAAACTATTGCATATGCAAAAGCAGGAAAGTGATATATTATTGTTATGCTGCAAGCTTCACTCATTACAAATTATACCAACAGACTACATGACAATAGCTTGGCTTCATGTTAATCAGGAAACCTAACAATGTTTTCAATATCATACCTAATTGCTCACAAGATCTGCATAATATGGGGTTAAATATTCAAAACAGGGTATTTGAATGTTTGTGTATTTTAAAATCGTAATTGTCTCTTTTTGATTCTGAAATATGCATACTGCTTGTTCTTTGACTCCCACAACTTTTGCTAATTCCAAGAACTCTATTCCTCATGTAGACCAAACTTCATAGTTTCCAGTTGCCTGTCTGACTCTTGAGTTTGGACTTTTGCTAATTCCAAGAACTCTATTCCTCGTGTAGAGCAAACTTCATAGTTTCCAGTTGCCTGTCCGACTCCTGAGTTTGGACATATGAGTTTGGACACTTTATGATTTCTGGGAAAAAATCCACCAACAACATCCTTATTCCAGCTTAGTCTTTTCAAGCCAAAAGTTTTAAGAAACTGCAGGTTTTCACATTTTAAAAATAACTTGCTAACATATAAAATTTACATCATACTTAAGTCTTCCCATGAACCCCAGCTGTCTACAAAATAGCAGCTTAATATATTTAGATCAGTTCCAAAACTGCCCAATGAACAGATAGCCTGGCTCTGCCAATCATCTAAAACATACTGTCATTATAGTTTTTGGCACAATGTGGGTTGTCTAAAAGATGTTGTCCACTAGAAGCAGATCTTACCCGGAGGCGCAGGCTAGAACCAATAATTCACCCTTTCTGAACTCTCTTGTTAGTTTCGATCCGTCTTTCTGCTTCCCTTTTTGCTTTGAGGTTTATGTATATGTTATTCACCAATTTTTAACATGTTATTTTTTTTGCTCTTCCCTGCTTTTTCAGATTAAAGAAATCTTCAGAAAGAATGAGTATTGGAATTTACTATACTGTTAAGAAACTGGAGTACTCCAAGTTGACCTCCATTTCTAATAGAAAAGAAGTGTATTTCAGTTATTCTTTCTTGAATTTTTAATGCGAAACAACTAAATCTTTCATTATCTTCAAATAACATTGTACTGCTCTATATCTTTTTGAATAAAGATGAGTTTTGTTGGATACTACTCAATAAATCAGTGTTCTTTCACAAAACATTGCCATTTTGCAAAAAAACCAAATTACCATTTTAGGAGTAGTAATGCACACAAAACAACTGTCTTCTTAAGATAAATCGTGTTTACTAGTAGAAAAGATAATCCATCTTTTGGCTTGTATATACTCAAATATAAATATTTAAACAACAAATTCTGCAAGAGCTAAATAGCCCATAAAGCAAAACAAGCAGGAATCTTTTAAAGCCTGCATGCTTTTTACTCCTGGAGAGGCCTGTGGAAGCATCCTTATAATTGCATCCTTAACATCCAAATGAGTTCTTTTTAACAGGATTTGGAGAATTTTCTACCTATCCCATTTAATCCAGACCCTCTATCTATTCCAAACTAAAGAGAATGCTCCAACAGGTTATAGGATTTTATCTCTGTAGCTTTAATTAGCACATTTACCACCTGATTTGCCTAGGCAGCCACCCCTTTAATCTAGGTTGGCATGGCACTGCCAACATAAAAGCCGGCCTTTAAAAAATATTTGTTGAGACTGGACAAACCTGATTATCTTGTAAGGCTAGAAGGCCAAATAATTGATAACTGATAATTTGAACTTCATACTTCTTGTTATCATAACTGTTATGTTTAATAAGCCCTGAAAATTTATGCATAGTCACACAAATAAGTTTTTATGTACTTTTAAATATTTATTGTAGTTAACAAAAAAGCCAGTTTTGTTGACCCATAGGCTTTTTTGGGGACCTAAATTTCTCATCCCTTTAAATCTAAGCCTGCATAGTACAACAGTTTCCAACAAGATCTTAGGTGAGCAAGAGCAAAATTTCAAGTGTGCAATTTGGTGTAAGTGTGCACCTCAATTGCACACAATTTTGTGCTCTACTATGCATCAGCCAAAGAATATTTAAAGGATATCAAATAAGAAGCGAATATGAAAATGAAGATCAGAAAATGTACACGATTGATAGTTATTTTGCTATCAAACCAATGTAAGGTTATGTCAATCTAGGAAACATAATTCTCCATTTGACCTTAGCATTAGGTCACACCCATATCAAGCCCAAATCTCAAAATACTACACCTTTTACCAGGTGTGCAGGAACATTTTAAAAAAACATATCTGGTGTGCACTTGGCATACTCTGCAGTCTGGCTTAAGTTATCACTACTGTGCCTTGTCCTGATGATGACAAAGTCACTGGTTGATTAAAATGACTGCCATATCACTGTATTGTGCTCAACTTCAGACCCCCAGTTTGTAGATGGTGGATTTTGCCAAAATCTCAGTTCCATTAGAGATGTAGCTGGAAAATGTTAACTTTCAAACACCGTGCACAAAGTTTTAATACTTCACTGCTTCAGGTTTTTGTTTCCACTGGTTGGAAACACGATAAAGTGCAAGCCAAAGAAATATTTTTTATGTGCAATATGCTTAAGACATCAAGTATAGCGAGATGTTTTATTTTCAAGTTTTTTAGCCTGGTGGACTTGCGCATTTAAAGATTATTGTTCTGGCGTTCCCTCGCAGAAAGAATACTTTATCGTCTGGATGTCAGGGACTCGAACCATAGACCCTTGGGTTTGTAAACCACTGAGCCATCCTCGCAACTACGGGCAATATTTATTGTTTACAAAAATGCCTACCTTACCAGCGCCGTGTCATCAGATTATCATGAAAGGGTTTACATACAGACATACTAAATTGTTCAAGTGAGCTCTATCTATCTCCCATCCACATAAATGTAATTTAACTGGACTGGAAACAGCAAACTAAGATAATATAGCTTGATTTAATATTAGGTACATGGAAAATGTTACTCGATACGAGTAAAACGTTTATTACCAGACAAATGAAGTTTCTTTGCAGCATTTTCTTCGTTCTTTACCGTGTTCTACTTTCAAAGATGAGGCAAAGATCGCGAGATTCTGTCGTCCTTTCCTTTTCCCCTCCTTTGGGTGATCAAGCCTCGTTTGAAGTAACAAGCTACGAGCATGCGCAATCACTTAAGCCAGAAAGAGCTTTCGTCCCAACTTTTCGAAACTGCTCCAAGTTGCAGGAAAGTCGAAGGGAATAACCATGAATTACTTAAATAAGCACAAGGAGGTCTGTATGAAATTGTTGACTTTAACTTCATACAAAATAATTTCTATCTTATGGCTGTTTATGAATAGAGAATCGACCTTTTATAGTGCGTGTTGCTCTGTCCTGATGCCATGCGATTGTTGTCTGGTAAAAAGTAATTTTCGTGTTCAAAATTTGAAATGATGTTACCAAGCTATTCTTCTACATAAGATCAACAAGGTACCACAATATAACACACTAATGCACGAATTCTTCAATTTGATTATCCATACATACAAAGAGCCAAATATTCAAATTTACATTAACATTCCATTTAGTACCCTGTTTTTGGTACTGGCTTTGAAATACCATGGCAAAGCCAAATCAAATGGCTTCTGTTTCTTACTTTCCAATCGTAAGGTACATGGCCCAACCCTTTGTCATGACCAAATCCTGAGGTCAAGGCCATCGTATAATAATCCAAACCAAAATACACACAAAGCTTTGTAACCAAAAGTTGCTTTTGCTGATAATTTTTACCATTTGAATCACTGTAAAATTTTTTTGCTAATGACTCCAAGCAGGAGGAAACAGTGTCTAACAGATAATAACATAGAAATATTTAATTTTGTCTAATCAGTTCAAAAACTTTCAGACTGCAGTTATTTTACAGTGTGTCTTGCAATGAGGTTATTTCTAAATATAAAAATAGGTCTTAACCGCTTTACTGAGGATATAATTGAAGTCTGGTCAATTTTTCAATCCACTGAAATGACATGATTATGCCCCTTCACTGAAAGTGCACATCAGGACATGAAAACCCACCAAACCATGTGACAGGGCGGTCACAGGAAATTTTTCATGAATACCGTTCTACAGGAATTTTTTTAAAATATACTTTTGCAAGAAGCACTTTGGTTTCTTTCATGTTCATCAAATGAAAAAATATACACGTTTGTACAAGAACACTTATTTCTAGTTTCATATATAAACCATGTGGAGTGCATTTCTATCAATTTTTTAATCCATTTAGTTGTTTTCAAAAAACTCTTGTATCAAGTGCTTCCCCTGGAGATTTTCAAATTTTCAATAAGCCTCTCTTAAAAAAGGCCCTTTATCATCTAGTTTTGAATTTGCAAAATCTTTATAAATAATATTCCCTTGCCTGCAACAATCTATCTATACACATTGCGTACATAGTATACAAAAATTGCTTTATTTAAAATATTTATAAAGATGATCAAATACCAAGGAAAGCAATGTAAAAATTATTTTATTACATTATCTCTACCTTGCAGTTGATTCCACTTTTTGCTGTCACTGGTATAGGCATGGTAGGAGCTGGATATTATCTTGCAAGATTAGCCTTAAAATGTCCTGATGTGAGGTATGTTATGATTAAAAAGTTCAAGAAAATACTCCAACAAAATTTCCACATTCATAAATATAACTGTTTCATGTAACACTACAAAATTGGTTGATTTGAAAGAAAACTGAAGATTTTTGCTCTGCTTATACTAAATTCACAAATTGAAACTTGGTAGCAAGAGAGGTCCCCAAACCACTTGAGCTGACATATTGAATGGTGGATCATGTAAGGATACAAATCACTTGGGATTTTTGCTCTGCTTTACAACCCAAAGTTCATTGTAAATGGTGCTCAAATAAGAGAACGCAAAGTTGGAAAAGGGATGGGACAATTCATTCCTGAAAAGAATTGGAAATCCAATAAACATAAGATGTACTAATCCACCTGTTGAAAAACTTATCTGGTTGCTAGATTGAACTTTACTTTACCTATACATGTGGTCATTAAAACCCTTGTAAAACTGTGGTCAAAAACATTAAATAACAAAAATTGGTACACTGCTTCTAAATCAGTCTAATTTATCTTCAAATCCCCTTCATACAGTTGGGATAGGAAAAACAACCAACATCCATGGCTCAAGATAAAATCAGGAGAAAGCATCAAGGTTAGCTATTTATGTTTCAATTCCTTCAAAATTTGATATGTCTATTTGATTTATATTTGTTTTCCATATATACTTCCAAAATTATTTTTCATTCTTAAAGTCTGCCAATTTTTCTACTAAAAAACTTTGTTTTGTAATTTTACCCTTGTTTTGTAAATCATACCCTTGCTTGTTTCTTTACATTTCTCCTTTCTTCTTTATTTATACAGTTCTTTCAACACAAAGACATAACCAAAGTTATGGATCACATGCAGGCCCGCCCAGAGGAGGTTAAAAATATATGAAGCAAAAATGAAATTGTAAAAAGACATTTGTTACAACAGTTTTAAGGAGCAGAAAGTTTTAGAAAGCAGTGGTGTGTGACCCTGTTATGTCAGTTAATTTTTTGTCATTGTTGAAATTTTTCAACAATGGCATTCAAGTGAATTCAATAAATTGTCTTGATGATTTGGCATAGCTTTCTTTCTTGTTGTCTACTCTCTTTGTTGCATTCAAATTCAACAAACTATCTATATATATATATATAAGTTTTCAATTTTTTTTTCATATCATCAGAATTTCATCAATGAGCATATATAAACAGTTGCTGAAAAATTTTTTTTGTAAAAGCTCAATATAACAAAATTTGAAATTATTGACAACATATATAAAGTGTCTTTTTTGTCCTATTTTCCAAAACTTATTTCTCCAACATAATTCAGTGTAAAACCGATATTGGACTAATACCCTATTCAAACTACCAAAGTGCTCATAACATGCCACAGCACTCATACCTGTTGAATGATTTTCACATCATCTACAAACTAGAGGTTTCAAAAACCATTCCATTTTTCAAAGCATATTAAATGAGTCCTAATGTGAATGGCTTTGTATGTGAAAAGCATTGTAATTAACCTTTAGTTTTGATGACTTTCCACAGGGGTGTTTCATTTTGATGTTTACATATTACATACAAATAATTTCTTTGATTAAAAACAGTTTTGAATAAGAAAATATTGAATGTGTACCACAGTATATTTTCATCAAAGAAAAGTTTACAACAATCTAATCCCCAGTATTTTCAGACTAAAGGGGTGAAAATTTTATTTAAAATAATCTGAAATCAAGACACTACATCACAAGAAAAATTTATTCAAATATTTTCTTATCTCTTTATCTTTCTTGATAATTTGAATGTGATATTGAACTTACTCTAAAAACATCCGTAAGGGCCACTAAATTTGGTTCAGATGAGGAAATTGACCCCATAGCTCCACCTGACAGTCTCTTTTTGATTGGGTTGCTGTGTGCTCTCTTTTGTTTAACCAAATCCTATAATACATAAGGGAAAAGAATAAGCTGCTTACAATAGGATTTGACTTGTTTATCTAGGAAAAGGGTTTTTGGTCCTATGCATTTGAGAAGGGGGCAAGGAGGTTGATTGAAATGATTTTTTTTCCGACTGTTATAGGCAATTGGTTAAGTTCCCAAGGATTTCTCAAGAAAGTGAAAGGCTTGTTAATAACCTTGGAGCTGAATTTCAAACATCTTTTAAAGAACCAAAAAAAGTTTTTTTGGAAAAGATAATCCAACATTATATACACCCTTTTTACAAATAGCACCAAAATAAACAATGAAGCAAAGATTTTCAAAAATGCCAAACAATTTGCTAACCCATGCCCAGTCTGAGATTTCCAATGACAAATCCAGAATGACAAATTTTTTTCAGAAGAAAAAATAAATAAATAGTTTTGAAAAATACAATCATGTTTTGCACAAAGAAAATAAAAAAGACGAAGTTGCTTGATTCTACACTTCTTTGTTGAGATTTGTCTTTTTCCATTATACAGTTCTTACATTATGTAGTTGTATACAATTATATGGCAGGCTATTCTATTTCCAAACAGCGAGTGGTTGAAAGCAACGCCTCGAAACTTCCAAAATTGTTGTCTTTTCATGCGAAAAATTCAAACTTCGTGAAAAAGCTAATAAAGATTCATTGTTTTCCACGCCTGGAACCCTTTATTTCCGAATAAGTAAGCATATTGGTTATTAGATATACCTTATATTTTGGCTATACCTTAGAAGAGGAGGTTGTTCCATAAATCCCAAGCGTAAGGTCTTCGTTACTTTGTTTCGATGCAGCCGATTCTGATTTAGCAGTGTTTAAATTACGTCTTTGACCAATGCTCGAAGGGCGATTTCGTTGGGCTGTTTTAGGGTGAACAGGAGGCAAACCATTACCAAAATGTGAATATCTCGTGGTAGTGAGTTGGGTGTTTGAAGTAGAGCTGTTGTAGTCACCCAGTGTGGATGGTGTTGTTTGAACTTTTGGGCCTAAGTCTATTTCTTGGTCAGTGGTGTTGCTTGATCTAGATGGAAAAGAACGTATTCTCCTGAAAATATAACGTCTTTTTATTGACAGGTTTCTTAACGAATATAACTTCACATGCGACATGACTGGGTAGCGGATGTGACAAGAGGTAAAAAATCGAAAAAGTTGATGGTCATCTATTGGAAGACAAGATAGAAAGAAATAGAATAATGACAATTACGGTGACAGAAAAATTCTCAAGTACAGTTTTTATCAATTTTCATAAGAAAAATAAATAATCTTAGCTTCTGAATTGGCAGTATGAGATTTCAATGGAAAATACCAAAAAAAATAAAACATCGTTATGAAACAAAAGAGTAACAATTATACCGTCTGGATGATAAACCATTAATTGCAAGTTCATTTACGCTGCCAACAAATTCATCAGCACCACTTGTAGAAATGTTCCTGCTTCTTCGTCGAGTAGGCTTTGAGATTACTCCAATGTTTTTGGTTAAAGGCGTATTCAAAGAGTTGATTCCTTGAATCGACAGCTGGAGTTCTCCGTTGCCGTCCGCTGCCCTTGATTTTCCCGCCACTTGCATCGGTCGCAAATCAAATACAGCCGAAGTAAACAATGGCTGTCCATCAAGGGGGCAAAGAGAATTACCTCTGGACACCCAATCATCGATGCAGTTTTTGTGCAGCTGCAAAAGAAACATATTTTACTCAGCAACCTACAATGTGATTATGTAACTTGTTGCCATTACAAATCTCTGTCAGGTGATGTGATAAAAATTAATTTAAATTCCCGACATTAAGAAGAATAAAATAAAAGAATGGCAAAAAATTACAACTTTTAACTTGATGAGAAAAAACGACTTTTGAAACTTATAATGACTAATGAAAAACTGTACTAAATGGATTTGCTTTAAAAATGGAACAACCCAGTAAACTGCAATAATAGAACAACCTTTGCTATACTGCAATAATTTAAAATAGCAATATATTCAATGTTTTTACTTGAAAATCTATTGGGCAAAAAGTACTGTGGTATCATTTCCCATGTTTCTGTTTCTCGTGCTATCATTCAAACAAAAAAGAACTGGGATATGTGAATGACAGGCAGATAATGCCAAAAGAATACTGACTGTATGTCGACAAGCAAGATGGCGAACACTATCTGATACTCGAAACGTCGAGCAACACATTTGACACTGAAGCCTCTCTGTAACTTCGCGAGAATCAGTTGTCAGTACCTCAAGGGGTGCTACATCTGAAAAGATAATGCTGGTACCCCCTCTATCTTCACCCCTAAAAGAATGTAATATTCACACTGACAAAAAGTGTAATACAACCAACACTCTTAACTGGTACATTAAAATACAATGCTGTGTAATCGCTTTTAACTGCTGGTCATCGCTGAAAACTACAGATTGTCTATAGTTGCATGTCTAAAATGTACATTCTTGTCGCATGTCTAAAGTGTCTAAAATTTAAAGAGATTATCAAAAATACCATTCCGATTATGAATGCCTTGAAAAACCCGTATACCGCATTCAAAATGACAAAAGGATTTACATCTTTCTACTGCATGAGATGAAAGCATTACCGATTCAGGTTTAATAGAAAATCTTGATCACCGTCATTGTGATCGCCATTTTGTGAAATCTTATTCCGATACCTAGAAGCTGGGCGCCATCTTTGGTTGGTGTTCTAGGGTTCAAAAAGAAGAAAGCCATTAGCCATTTGCTTCATTTTACATGCAAAACAAAGATTTTTTACGTTTGATGAAACCTTCTGTTGGAAAATAGCATTATATTAAATGTGATACCAACCTTTCAATTTTTTTCCCTACTTTTAATTAAACATCGAAAAAACCTACATATCTTTGATGTCTTTTCCTATGTAGAGCACCTCCTTAAGAGGCCTGGAATCCTATCAACCCCCTACATCCGGCGTTGAACTGAGGACTAACCGTAGCCTCAAACTGAATACTTCGTCATAATTTTAAAAAAATCACGAATCCTTAACGTAGCTACATTAAAAATTTTCTTGCAACGCAAACATTAACATTATATGGTATTTATTAACGTCTTTTTTACTACAGAGGAATATGTCTGCATTCGTCATATGGAAAACAGCAGCATGATAATGAAATCACAAAAAGTAATAAACTTACCTTTCTGAACTGAAATGAATGTTGCATGTGTATTTGCTTTAAAAAGCATTCTTGGCATAGGTGATAGTCCAGACATACAACACACCTTTAACACAAAAAATATACATACAACATACAGCATTACAACATACAACAACAAAATAATGCGGATAGATAAATGCACGCGAGATGGATCCTCACACATACATATTGCTATAGATTTGAGATCTGGCGGTTGACTTTACACGTTGCTGGCTCTACCAATTTTAGCCCTGTGTATCTCTCTAGTAAATTTAGAACTTTTCAGGGTATAGCTCTTGAAGAGCTAGATGTTTAATCGCTTTTGCCTTTCTATCTCGAACATTCAAAATATGCAAAATTTATGTCTCGGTGACCATAATTCATACCAATCAGTTCATACCAGGGCATAAAAATTTATTTTTCTCCCTGCGACCGGAGGGAAATCATGCATAAATTTCCTGCAAGAATGGGAAGATAAACGGAAAAAATGGTAAGGTTCCAACAACCATAATAATATGTCACCAGTTTTTTATAAACTAAAGTTTTACTACCCACTACAAAATCAATTTCTGATTTGGTGACTGAAAAATATTCTTTACCCTTGAACGTCTAAATTAAACTGGAAAAGGGGCTCAATGATATTAATTTCCTAACTGATGAGAATATTTTGAAGCCAGATAAAAAACTGTATTTTCAAATAAACAACATTCTCACAGATTCTTAGGTACGATTATCAATATAACTTGTACAAGGGACCTACATAAGATATATTACTTTTGTCTTAATGTTTTTTCCTTTTGATGAACTTGAAAGAAACAGATAATTCTTGCAAGAGAGTAATTTGTAAAATATTTCCTGCAGAAGTTTATGCAGGAATAAATTATCTGCGACCACCCAGTCGCATGGTCGGGTGGGTTTTCATGCCCTGGTTCATACTACCATTCAAAAAATCTGCAAGATTACCCTGGGTTGAAAACAATGTACCTGAAGCATTTCCCTTGAATAGGAGAAATTCGACAGTTATGGCAGGTTGCACCAATATGCGCATCACTTGTTTCGATGTTCTTTCGGCTCCTTGTGGAAAGTTTGTGAAATTCTTGAATAATATCCTTGTGAGAGGAAATGTGGTATCATACATCATATAAATATAACAATTATAGCAGTAAAAAAACTTATAAAATCTAAAGAACGTTATCAAGCTTTTCTTTGAGCTAGAAGATGCTGAAAAACTCTCACTTGAAAAATTCATAACTTGGTTGAAAGCTACAAAGTTTGAAAAAGCTTGGTTAGTTTTTTAACACTAACAGAAGCTATCAATGGCAAATTCAACCATCCTCCTCGCACATTCCACTTGTGTTTGTTTACTACAAAACGACGTAGGAGAAGTACATTTTTTCCTTTGATTTGTATGATGTCTGTCTAAACCATCATCATTGTTTTAGGGGGAGGGGGTTCGGAAGTAGATGTATTCGGGAAAAGAATTGAAAAATTTAAAAAACACCCCAAATTGTGGGGTGTTCCAAGTACTTTGGCAGAGATCGTGTACAATCTTATATTTCTTGCCAGAACGTGAAGAAAAAAGGATGATATCAAATTTTTATTTTTAAAAAACTTCTTGGTCATTAGCAGATGTCTCACTGGAAGCAGTGGAATTGCTAGCTAGTGTTCACTAGGGCGGTGTTCAGGCTTTATTTGCCAAAAAAGTTTGTGAGCCATCCTTTATTTGCCGACAAGTTCAAAATTTACCAAAAAAGCATCCCTAGATAGCAAAAAACTTCTCGGTTTAAGATAAACAGGTTAAAGGGGTTTTACAACATTGTTACAAAATGCACAGTAACTCAGCTTCATCTTGTTCTCAATTTGTTTTTTTACAATTACCAATCTTGAGGCTTATGTACATATAAATTGTTCTTATAAAAAGATAGCTTTCCCGGATATCCTAAAGATTTAACTCAAACTATACAAAAATCATTACAAACCTGGTAGCTGCCGAAATCGCTCCTGCACAGTGGGCACTTTATTATATTGTCTCCATTTGTTTTTCGGTGTTGTGCCCAGACTTTCATGCATTTGATGTGTATATTGTTACCACATCCATACCTGTTTGTAAAAAAGCTGGATATTGACACTCAAATCAAGATGGAGTGAATAAAAACAGAGGGTAAAACAAAAAGCACTCTTCGCGCAATAATTTCCGTGCTTTTATCGTATAAAAGCAATCAAACTAAAAAGGAAGCATATTTTAGTGTGGTTTTTCCCACATTTTTTGGTCTTGGAAATCCAAAATGCGGTCTTGGAAATTCAAAATTGTGGAATGGGGTTTTTCATTTTAGCTATATTTTTGTTATAGATATGTTTTTCTGTTGATAGAGTTTTGAAACTTTATAACTTAACAGAACAGTACAAATCATCCATGAATCGTAGCGCAAGTTCCTTGGTCCAGATTAATCTGGTCCAACAAGAGCAAAAAATGTTACAGCCAATCAGCGTTTTGCTCTCAAATGGTGTAAATGCATAAACAAAACATATCTGTAATCGTGCTATGTTGAAAAAAAAACGCTTTCTACAGCAACGGTCGGTATTTTGAAAGTCCATGCTTCATATACAGCCTCCTTTTCTTAAAGTGTGGTCTTGGAAAATTTCCATAAAATAGGCCCTGCAAAATATAGAACTAAAAAATCATAAAGCAAAGAAAATCTGCCAAACACGTACTTGCAATGAGTAAGAGGTTCTTTGCAGTTCTTTATTTCTTCTTGGCAAATTGGGCAGACATCATCGTTATCAATAGATTTTGCTGGAAGCTTTCCTTTCTCTTCAAATTGCACCAATTCTTCTTTTTTTGTGCTGCTTCGTCTGTGAATGTGAACTCCTTGAATAATTTCATTGATCTCTCTTTCCACCAATGCTTGTTGAAATAGCACTAATATGAAAAAACGTCTTAATTATATATTTATGAAGTGTACAGTATTATTGTTGTCAGTAAACGTTAATATACAGTGGGATCCCTATAAAACGAACTCTGAAGGGAACCAGAAAATAGTTGGTTATATCGGGAGTTCGCTAAACCGAGAGAAAATGTTTCTTATTTCTTTTGGTAGAACATGCCTAAAAATACCTTTGGTGGGCTTGTTTAGGCTATCTCCAACTTCTGTGCACATTTCACTCCAAAAACAAAGCTGAATGCAAATATTTCTAATCGTTAGTAATCGAAAATTAAAATCTTTATGTTCCTCTTATACGTTGGAACCAAGAGAATGGCAAAACTAGGTCACTTCACTTCTAGTTGGTGCCTAAATGACGTCTGACATTTTTATTTGTTTTTTTCTTTTCGCAGTCAATCTGGGTCTCTCAATAACATTTTATCGTCGCTCATTGCCAATGTCTCATATGTAAATGTTCGCTAGTGTCAATGTACTTATTCGCAGTTATATCTGACGTGATCAAACTTTACTCTAGTGCACTGGGTTTATCGGCCAGTGCTTAAAATGTAGCATGAGCATGTTTTGCTGATGAAATAATGACAACCCCCCCCCCAAGAAAAGTGATAAACGAACACCGAAAAAAATTAAGTATAAAAAGCAGATGAAGAACTTAGGAAAAGTTGTTACATCGAGGGTAATTATGTCAAAGGGACCCAAAATTTGGTTTGTAATATTGAGAGATCGTTACATGCGGGGTTCGTTATACCGAGATAATTTTTAAGGGGTTTGTTAGACAGAATCCTCGGGGACCATACATTTAGTTCGTTATTCCGGGAAGTTCGTTATACCCGGGGTTCGTTATATTGGGATACCACTGTACTTCAATCTTGATCTCTTTCCACAAATGCTTGGTAAAATAACGCCAATATGAAAAAACGTTGACTTAACTATGCATTTATGAAATGCACAGTCTTATTGTAGTCAGTAAACGTTTATATACTGTAATCTTAATCCATTATTATCAAAAGTTGACTATAGCAAGAAAATGAACTATAGAAATACTTTATCACTGTCAGACTTCTTGTGAGATTTTGTAGTTTAAAATTTGGTGGTTTAAATATGTGGAAGAAGATCAAACAATAAAATTTGAAATTAACTACAGAAAAACAATTGTATATCTATATTTCTTTGTTGCTTATTTGTGGCTACAAAATTATACATCCTTTAAACAGCCAAATTACTGATGACGAGACATATAGACTAAAATCTAACTCACAGGAATTTTCTTTTCCCAATCTGAATTTTCGAAGCAAGATCCTTTGAAAAAAAATTGCTAAACATTAAAAAAATTGCTGCTGATCATCAAATTTCTTTATACAAAAATTAGGAATTTGTTAATAACAGTCAGGAGGACAGGGGGCCATAACCCCCTTCCTTCTATGGGTTAGAGAGATATCAAGGCTATCAGTATAGTTGGGATGTCAAGAGAAAATTTTTGGGGGGAAGTAATTCCTGATCTTGTCAAACATGGTCAACATAGCACTGCTCACAATCAATAAATATATCAGAAAGGATGATTCATATTTTCTAATGTTTACTGAAAGTAATTGGTTTTACTAGAAGGGTGCAGCACTGAAAAAATCCATAAAGATGACAAAACTGTCATATGGAAAAAACATGTGGCTTCAAAAAAGGTTGCACAAGCCAATGTTCATTGAATCCCTTTCGCCACTCTTTGGTAGCCAGCAGCTGACACCACTGTCACCGGTCGCCAGGTGGAACATTGACAAATGGCAACCACTAAGAACAAGCAAAAGAGCACAAAATATTAACAAGCATTTGATTTGACTTATATTTGATAAAAAGCGGCATACCATAAAATGTGAATGCATAGTTCCTTATCTTTGATGAAACTGGTACATGTGCATGAATTTGGGTCTCCAAGATAAACCTATAAAAGAATTTGAAATATAAACCAAAGTCTTCACTTGCAAGTTTGAAAATTTCCAATTTTTAAAAACAAGAGCTTTCTTTTACAAGAAACAGCTCATATTATTCTTTATATTTTATGTAAAGGAGAGTGCCACAAATTATCTGGCGATAGGGATGGCTTCTCCATCAGGGGCTGAAATATAGTTTAATCCTGACAAAACAAGACAAGTGCCAAGCAGTGGGCGTAGGGCATATCCATTTCATGCCTAAGTTTTATGAACAGTACAGGGCGATGGGACGCTATTTCATGCAAATAAAAATGAACAACCTTCAGCCCACATAAAAACGTCTAAGACAAAAATCATTGAACTGACTTTTTTGTTGCTAGTACGAATGGAAAGTAGGGCCATTTTGCCTGAGATCATGGGTGCTCATTTAGAAACCCTAGGTGTGCAATCTGACAGACAATGAAGTACAGTGCACCTCAAGAGTGTATTCTGAAGCATAATGTTGTTATTTGTTTTGCCATCTTATTTGTAGAGGCATAGCAAGTCAGCACATGACAGACTATTTTTGCTAATTTAAAAATAAGAATGAGCAAAATTTGAAATCATTGAACTTTTGGCTTTGAGTTGCCACTCCGAAAAACCCCATATATATTTGTTTAATCTTAATTAAAAAATCACCAGATATGATGGGGCGCATGCACCTTATACTTTTTTTCTTCGTCCTCTTGTTTTACAAGGAAGCCTGTTGGTCCACTTTCTCGAAGGATATAAAACCTCGCTTCTAAGGCATTGTCTATTCTTCTTTTCACAATATCCGGGCAACTCCGTCGCCAAGGAATGCTGCGAGACATTAGAACCAAGATTTTGAGGTTAAAATGATCACTTCTTAGGCCATTTTACTTTCGCCATTTGTTTCTCGCGAAAACGAGGCGGTTCTCATGGAGACAACACAGTTTTAATCGGATCAACCGCGGCAAAATCTTGACAGACGAGGTCCCCAGAGTGTAAAGTTTTCTTTGTGCGCGAGGAATTATTTTCTGCCGCTTACGCTTGTGCGTGAACAAATCATGTTGAAAAAACAGGTTAAAAGCTGCGGAATTCCATTTTTAAGCCTTGCGATGAGTCTATGCGCGGAATTAACACGCAAGTCTGTGTTCCAGCTGCGCGGATTAATCTAAATTTGCAAAAATGCGCGGACGGGATTTGCAAAAATTTCCCGCGCATACCCAAACTTTGCAGGCTGGGAGGGGCCTTTGCCCACAATTGTTAGCTAAAAGTTATGTTTTGCTCCTCTTGGTCCGTTTTTCTTCCTTTATTCAAAAAGCTATTCATCGATCCTGATATATCTACTGTACATTCCCATCAAGATTGATATGTGCATTCTTTTTTTATTTGTACAATTTGATATCCTATCATTTTGAGCATATGAATCTACCAGTAACATTATAAGAAAAACTGCTTTTGGGGCTTCGAACCCAATACAACAGTCTAAAAATAGCACTTGGGGATTTCTTAGCTAGGGTTTGCATCTTATCTTGTTCAGCGCTCAAACTACCCTCGTGGATAAAATTTCATGCTGGCATCTGATTTTGCACAAAATTTTGACAAACAGCTTTGACTACCATTAATTTATCTCAAAACAAAGATAAAAGCCAATCGGCGGGCTATCTTTTGGCTTGATTTGAGGTTCTCATTTGAAACTTTTGCTTTTCAGCAATGCATAAAGTATTCTTCTCATCTTTGATTAATATTTGAAAGCTGAGATATTGGATTGCTTAAACATCTGTAAGTTCCCAATACTTCAGAAAGGAGATATTTGAGCAGAGGTAAGCTAATCCATTGATGAAAATCTTGATTCGTTTTTGCAATTCCCATTCCTAGTAAAGCTAGAAACCTTTACGACAGCCAAAAGAAAGCTTTAGGTTTTTTAAGGCTTTTATCTGCGCCGGCAATTCAACAAAGAATCCACAGAAGTACTATTTACATTTGAGTGATTAGAAATGATGATAATTTAAACATAACGACGACGATAATGGAAACATCACCAACATTGTTTGGGAAACTAAAGTAATGATGAAAATGTTGCCTGAGGAAGACGAACGTTGGTGACAATTGTCAGATGCCAAGGTAGTGACAAGGAGACGAAAAGAAAAGTTTCTTTCGCTATCAACTGTACATACAGTTTCATATTAACTTTAAAATCATAATTCTAATTCTTTGCAATAATAACTACAAAATCTACTACGGTAGAAACAAAACAAAATGATGTTGTATTAAAGAAATGATGCAGCACCACTAATATAAGCTATCAAATGCATGGCAAGGCATATAATTATTTCAAACCCAAAATTCAATACTCGTTATTGCTTATTACTAGAGAGTCTGCTTCATTCAATTACCTAACCTTAGAAGAAGGGGGATGCAGTTAAGTGGAATTCGAAAAGGAGAAGAGAGAGAGAGAATCAATAGCAGGCTGGACGCATAGAGCATAAACGTGGTTCAAAGACCTGCAATAAATTGCCTTTTGACGTCAAACAAATTTCCTCGCCCAGCAATTTTAAAAGAAGGCTTAACTAGAATTCGCCCATGGATTTGAAGTTGGGTTTTTATACTGTAAGCAAAAGCCTTGCTTAAAAAGCTTGGCGCGGACCCTGTAAAGTTTCGGGAAAATTTTCCCTTACCCTTTGCTGATACTTTTGCTGAAAAGACATACGAGAAAAAGAGACGACGATTTCCTACACAACAGCGGTCATTCCACGATCAAAACTCAACTAGCCTACTTGCCATGCGACTACATAGACTGAAAATCAGTTGACACACAATGACCTCAATACCACAACTACTAGTTGCATTCCGAGACATAAAGCAGCTATATTGACTTTTTTAGCTACCGCGAAAAATGTAATGAAACGATACCGAGTTTTTAGCTACCAAAAATAATAATTACCTTATGTAATTTTTTGGAAAATAAAACATATTTTCTAACCTCGATCAATTTTTTCGCAAACATATAGATTGAGGGGCTTTATCATCCAAATCGATGATATGAAAATTTCTTGCACACGAGTCCCTTGAGCAGACCCTCTCCTCTTTAGGAGACTGCTTGAGAAGGGTGCTTAAGAAGGGTGCTTGAGAAGAGTGCTTAAGAGAAGTGCATACTTAATACCGGACGCCAATATAATTAACAAGAATAAACAAAGTATCCTACAAAAATAGCCTGAAAAATAAAATTAACTTCAATAAATCAACTTAACGAAAACAGGGGAAAACTGAACAAACTAGCTATCCAAATTAAGGGGAAAATCATAAAATGGATTAAGGCCACTTTCGAAGTTTTCAATGTAAAAAGATCTATAAATTAATCTGAAAAATAAAACTCACTGATAAGAGCTGTCTAAATTCCAACCGTAATAAAAATTATTTATCCTTACAATATTAAAAATTTGATGTTTCAAAAATAGAGGGAACTAGTGACAATGAAGCTCTAATCATTTATAAATAAATCGCATTGACAAGGCTAATTCTCAGCTGGTAGATTTCCTATTCGCTCAGCAGCAGCAGAATATGAAGGGTTTTCAAAATTATCAAATCTTTGTGGATTAAATTGCTTTCCTCCTTTCTTCTTTCTGAAGTAGTATATTAATCCACCAACAACGATCGCAATAATCATCAGGAGGAATATCACAATTAAGGCAGCTTTTCCACCAGTTGTCAGTCCTTCTTTTTTAACTATAAAGGCGAACGGAAAATCAGTCGATTCTATCATAACGAAATGTTCCATTGGCACGACTTAATCACAAGTTGAAATTGAATGATGATGAGAGGAGTTACTGGTTTATGGAGATAGTGATCATGAGGGTTTATTGATTATGATTACGATGTTCATTGATGTGATGATGACTATGATTGATGGTTATGATCATGACAGTGATGATATAATGATGTGGATGATGGTTTTGATGATGACTGATCTGGCGATGACTACTGATGATGGTTGATTTGATGATGATTATGGCGATGACTGATTGACTTTTATATGATTATAATCATGATTATGATGGATGTGATGATGATAACAAAATCAAAGCACCAAGATGGGGCAAGTGTTACAGACAATTTTCTAAACACGTATGAAAAGCTATATGAAATAAGAATTGCAGCTTCAATTAAACAAGACTGCGCCTTGTGAGGCAAGGTACGTAATACAGAATCGGACGAAATAGAGCAGCTGTATAAACATAAATGAATGATGCAACACTCTTACCAATGCTTGTCGCCTTTCCTTTCGATCCTTCGTCAACTAAAAAGTAGAAAGAATTGAAGTAAATACAAACTGGACTTAAATATCGTGTTTCACAGCTGAAAAATTTGATAGCAAAGTTCTACCGAGAAATAGTATTTTAATACTTAAGCAATATTTCAGAACCTTTATAATAATATCATCATGATACTCGTATAGTAAAAATATCAAAAAGTTGCAGTATTTTATAAAAATGTGACAAAAGTAAAGTTATATTTAGAAAAGAGTATCAAAGGTTTGGGCAAAGCAACAACGGACCAAGGAGCTAAAATATCAAACAAAGTTTTGAAAACAGCTTTGAAATTAGATATTTGATTTCATAAAAAGGTAACAAGGAAAAAAAACATAACAGAAATACGGAAAACTTCGCAAAGTTTGATTCGCCGTAACTTTGAGATGCATCAACAACTCTGAGATTAGTGGCTGAGATTTGTACATCCTAGCAATATGGGTGCAGGGTAATTGGGAGGAGAAATCGTGGAGGCTCTTACTTGCGAGGAACAGGAGGATCTCTACATTTTTATTTTGAATTTATTTTGAAAAACCTTATGTTTATTTTCATGAAACAATCATTTCACTAAAAATGCCCTCTATTTTGAATTCTTTTTGCAAAATCTTATTTGATTATTTCCATTAAAAATGCCTTCACTGGTTAGCCTTATCTCGCAGTTATGAGATGTGTCTGCAATTTTACGATCCTGTGATATCTCTTTTGATCGAAAACGTATCGGTGAGAGCCGTCTAACTTTTCAAAAGACCCAATATCCTGGTATCTATACATTTCTCTTGTTCTAAACAGTTAACTGAATTAAATCTCCTGTATTACTTTAGCAAGAATGGGAAAAATACTTGAGACTTATAACAGGTCCATCATTTAAACAATTTATCAGATCTCATCCAATGAATCTAGATAAAGATGAATCTAAGTAGCAGTGAAAAGCTAAAATAATTTCGATCCCGAGAAACGAAACAAGACAACGAACCTTCTTTTAGATCTAAAGAGTTTTTATCCACAACAAAATCTCCAATTTTTCCTTTAGCAACGGCATTTTTCAATGGCCAAGTAGCATTTTTATTGTTGGTTTTGAATATGATTAAGAATACAGCAACGACGCTGCCAGGCCTAGAAAATAAGAGGTTTTCAAAGCTGAATAAAAAAGAAGCAACACATTTTCAGATAAGCAGCCATATTTAATCATTATACTAGACTCCTTTTTATACTCTAATACAAAGGGCCTAAGTTCTATGAAATCTGAAGTTATAAGAGAAACAATCGGAAAGCATTGAAAGCCTTGTTTACCAAGGTTGACGCTGCATGTACGATCGCTAATGAGAGCACAACCAATTAAATGCTGACATGAATTAAACTCTTCTGTGACTTGCATGGTTGACCTTTTTATAACTCCCTTCAAAGCATCCTACTTTTGCGGGGTATACTACCTATAAAAGTTTTTAAAATATGAAAAACTTCTCACTCGAGACTTGTTACTTGCACTCCGAAAAACCCATCTTTGAACGAATAATCGCTTTGATACAACTGCATTATCTAAAAGACAATTAAAAAAATTAACTTTTAGACTCGGAGTTGCTTGAGAGCTGCAAGCTGGCCGGGTAAGCATGAGCCAAAAGTTATTCGAAACGGAACTCCTAGAATAAACCAACCCTTTTTCATTAGATTTAAATAATTAATTTTGATATTTTCATTACAAAGCTAAAATCGTTTAGCGACATACTATACATAACGTTGTTTAAATTATCATGCTAGGTTGCTACAAGTTTAATGTCAATCGTGAATCATAGCTTTTTTGCAATGCACAAATGGTAATTGATTTCAGATCTTCAGTGGCTCAGTCTTTCGAGCATTCGAACTATCAATAGCTGACCAAATTCAGCCAATCAAAACATCATTTATAGCTCATATGGCATGGCTAGGTTCTCACATGAATATACGAGCAACATGAAAAACTAATGAACAAGTCAGGCACAAAAGATGAGAAGATCAATATATTCAATGGACATGACAAAACATCTCCTTTATCAACGAGAAGAAATGTTGAATAGGACTGCAATATAAAATCGCCGACCAGCATAGCCTCTGACATAAATTTTTGATGATGCATACCGCAGTTTCAACTCTATCTGCCAGAGCTTTGTAAGCAGGGCTGCTTTTAATTTTGTACTCCTCTTTGTATTTCTCCTCCGTGAGTCTTATTTTTCCCTTAACGACGGTTTTCTTTGGTTCTGGTGCATCAGTTGGGTACACTATTGGTTCTTGAAAGGCAATGATAACAATCAAAGTTTAGCGATAAGTTAGAATTACATTATGTTCCATTTTCCTTGCTTTAAATTTTCGATATATGTTCTGAGCTTCATACTCTGAAGAGTGTCAGACGTAAAGCTTCAGTATGTTTCAAAATATTGCCTTTTTCAGAGCATTTTTCAATCACCAAAATTCAACAGTATTGAAAGAAAGGACAACACTTTTGTGGCTAAATTTTGATTTTGAGTTTCAAGCATGCTTAAAATAAGTCAACTATTTACTCCTTAAGATAACCACAGGACGGGCGTAATTGAGACACGACAAATTAACAACTTACTTAGCGCACAACCATATAGTTCCACCCTCATGCATATTCCTTGCTTCCAATGGCGAGGGTTTAGCCTGATGTACCGTGCACGAATTGAAGATGGCAACTTGACTTTGCTGACGCTTCTGCCATCACTGTTTCCTTTAAGTGTCTGAATAACACCACTAACTTGATACAGGTTCCAAAATTTTCCATCTAAACTGAACTGCACCCAAAAGTCCGTCACATACTTTGAAACATCAGCTTCAAAACCTTGTGTTGCTATGGAGGTGACTCGGCTTTCAGCTCCAAGGTCGAACTACGATATAATAAGTACCGTTTGAGCTAAAGATGTTTATAATACGTAAATACAAATAAGTGAAGAATATAAAAGTCAATTATCAGAGCAGATATACGTACTGAGTATATCTTAAGAATCCTTTCTAGTCGCAAATGAGCTTTTTACATGAAGCAACAAAGCTAAGACTAGCAGCAAAAGGCATCAAGGGGCATTAGCTGCAAAGCTGAACACGTATACATATTGCTACTGTGGTGTCCAACACTTTCTTTACAAAATAACAAGCTATAGAAATAAAATAAAAAAGAGGGAAACCTCAAGGAATTGGTGCTGGTTGTTATCGTTCGCACACCATGAGCCAACGTTAAACGACCCGTTGTTGAGTCTTCCGAAGGATGCGGCGTGCTTCTCCATGTACGATGATGCAGTGAGTGCCTTATCTGGTACCACACCAGATGCAATGCCGAGAGCTTTATCGCACTCATATGGACATCCAAACACTTCCACTCGCAAACAAATCTGATTTTTCCAAGACAACGGTTGGAATCTCACGTACTGGGCTGTGAATGGTTGGGTCAAGGAATGATAGGCAGCTGATTCTGCATAGGAATTCCCGCTAAATATCTGCAAAAAAGGATAGATGCATTCTGAAAATGCTCATAGAATAACACAAGTAATGTTAATGCCGGTTAAGTAACCAAGTGATCTAGAATGTTTTATGAGATCTCTATTTGATTAACTTCCTTATTCACCATTTTTCTGGAAGGAATTTATAATTGACAGCAAAATGTAATGCTCTAACACATTCTGTAAACCATTTATGAACAAGATGTGATATATTTTGATAAAAAATTGCAAAATTTTCAATCACGTTGATTCATCACATTAGGGAAATATATATTTCTTTTCTTCTGCATCCACAGAATAGAATTAGAAACATACCCTGATTTCCCCCTTTAAAGTTTTGTATGGTGTCCATGTTATTCCATCATCACTATACAAAAGCTTGTATGACGTCACAGTACACTGTTGTTTGCCAATCGTGACTCCTTGAGTGGCCACTTTGGTAACGGTCATTGGAGCAGATGAGAGGTGAATCTGCAGCCACTGGTCTGCATCCTGTGACTAAAATAACAAGACAAATACTTAACAAGCTAAGAGAACCTGGCTAGGTTCAAACATAAGGTGGTGCTGCTATCTAAACGTTAAAAAGCAGAGGTGTACAAGTGCTGCAGTAACTTGAAAGGTTAATGGCGTAATGTTTATTTCCAGATTTGGTCATTGCGGATTTTGGCATTTTACCCCCTACCAACAGCCATTTGAGCTGATTTTGGAGCTGCATTCGAGCAGGAAAACGTCATGATTTACCAAAGTCTCACGAGAACCTTTTAATGCGAGTTAATTTCAATGCTAAGAGCTCAAAATAAGATGTTATCATAACTGCGTAAGAGCATTTTTAAATTTTGTGATCGAATAGTTAAGAAAACGATGTCTACTATATCAGAGCCAAAAAGGTTTTAAAAGCAGAACATACTTTAGCACACCATCCTTGGCCATTTGGCTTTCTCAATCTTGCGTCGTAAGCTTCATGGGCTAGAGCACTGGATGAAGCTTTCATTTCCACGTTTCGAATGGTTCCTGACTCTACACCAAGAGGTTGCAAGCAAACTACAAAAAGACGGTATCGTGGTCAGATGAGACATGAGGATTTCTTCAAAACTAATTTAAATACTGTTACTAACATTTAAAATTGATTGAATATTAATGTGGATACAAAGGAGCCAAAGCAAGACCTTTTGGGTTATGCATTTTGCTTAATTTCAGCTACTAGTTACCTTCTAAACGTAAACATGGAAAGTCGGGAAAGAGCAATAAAATCCTTGCAACTTCTTACCAAAACTGCATCCGAAAAACTCCAGCCGCATGCAAATGGCGTACTTCCACGTTAGTGGATTAATTTTCAGGAATCTTGCATCAACAGGAGGTTGAAGCGTCGCACCCTCCGACGAATACGAGGCTCGGTTAGCGGGAAGGATTGCATCGCGGCCTTCTACTTTGTATGTTTGCCAAGTTACTCCATCATCGGAATACATCAGTTGGAACGAAAGCACGTAGTTTCGGGAATATCCTTGCGTACCAATTCTTGTTACACGCTTCTTTTGGCCTAAATCAACCTATGGTGTGAAAAAATGCTGGAAAACTTCTTATTGAAGGCAGAAATAGGCACACAGTCAATGATTGGCAAAAACACAAAATACGAGAATTAACTGAGTAACTTTGAAGCTGTAAACAGGAGATCGTCCTTATTGCATTTCTACCTTAATGCAAGGCGATGGGCTATTTCCCCTACATTGTACTTGCTCAAGATTTGGCTTTTCTAAGATTTTACAATTACATACAGCTTAGATACATGAACGAAACGCCAGCGCAAGGAACCATGGCTTTTTGGGGAAAACGAGGCTAGATGTTTACAGGAAGTATCCGCTTCAACAGCCTCGATAACAATGCCATAAATTCTCTTTATCAATGTGATCTGTGTAGGCATTGCAACAATGATTTTAACAGCAAAAATACCTGAATGGAACAGGACGTTACCTGGATGTATTGATTTCGATTGGTAATACCAGCACACCATCCCGTCCTTGCGTTCCATCGTGCATTCTGTGCAAAATTGTTTGCTAGCACACTTGAAGCAATAATCTGGCTATCTGTAATGTTTTTACTTTCCATGCCAAGCGCGGTATCACAGCCTAAAACAAAAGACACGATAGCCTCTTGAAAAACAAGCCAACTCAACACATTTTTCAGTAAACATGAAAAAATTTACCAAACATCGAAACAACTGAAAATCCTTACATGGAAATTCAAATTCCCACACTTGAGTAGAAAGAACACTGACCTAACTCCTTTTTGCAAATATAGCCATGATACGATGAGCATCTCTGGTCATTCCATCTGCCACTGAGATAAACCATTTCGATACAGTTTTCAGTCCCGGCGTTGTCGTTTGGTTCTCTCGTACCCCAGTTGTCAAAATCAAGAGGAGTCCCATCGCTCCATACCATGTGCTTTTCTCTCTGCCTGTCATTGAGACCAATCCAGCAGCTTTTTCTTCCTTTGCTAGCAACCTCGTACAGGAAATTTTGTTCACCAGGGCTATGAATACTGGCTAAATCAGCACCTTGGTCCAAGCACTGCTGGCGTGCTTCGGACCATTGCCTTGTGCCATAGTAGTTGTTGCTTACTAAGTAACAGTACTTATCATACTTCACCCAGTTTTTAGGACAGGTTCCTGGATGTTCAGGAATGATCTCTTGATCAGCTTTGGTTATTTTACACACAAATGGGAACTTTGCCGTACAGTTGCTATCAACCCAAAACCCATCATTATTTCGATTGTAGAGAGAGTGAACGCATGATCGCAAATGAAGCATACGCCTAGCTGGATACGATGACCATTCTGTGTAGTCCAGGGGCTGATTGTCTGACCATCTGAATGAGGTTTCGTTTTGTGGACGATGCAAGCCAATCCAGAGACGATTTGCATACTCAGCCATATGACTAAATACATACGCTTCAGGGAAAGAGAAAAGCTTGTTGGATGAAACATGGATAAAAACGAGTAGCATAACAGATAAACAATACTCGCTACTGGAGTTGCTTGTATAAGATAAAGTTTCGTTTGACCTCAGAGATTTTATGTATTAATATAAACATCAATAAATTGCAATAGTAATCATCAATTTCAGTCAAACAAATGGACAGACATACAAGGCACTGACAGCTTTACAAAACAGCATGAACCACTTCATCGGGCGCTGATAACAATTATCATAAAAGAGAACGAAAACAATATATCTTTGGATCGCAAAGTTCGAGCAAAGCCTAATGATGAAGTGGATAAATAATCAGTTGATTTTTTATAACGTTCCTATAACGAATGCCTATTTTCTTGTACGAAAAACGTTTGACTTGAAAAGATAATAGCATTTTATTTAGATGCTTATAACTGATAGCACTGAGGTCAATTTAGCACATAATGACGGCAATTTCAAGGCGAAAAGAAAGATATGACACGCCTAGGCGTAATTCACGGTAAGGAACCAAGCTTGAACTCACCTGCCTCGAACGTATTGTGAATACTAACAAGATCTGAGCTGGCATCTTCTTTGCGACAAGCGGCAGCAGCTTCATCCCACGTCACCAATTGCTTCTTGAAACTATAACAGTTGCCAGCGTACATTAAATACCCTTCTGGACAGGAATTTTTGGCAGGGGTTGAAGTAGGTAACGGAACACTAGACATCTCTTTTTGGCATATATACCCCTGTTCACCGGTGCATGGAACATCATTCCATTTTCCTTTGTGCACAGAGAACGGCCAGATTTCTGTGCAGTCTTCAGCACCCCAGTAATTGTCAGGCTGTCTTGAATACCACTTAGTGTAATCAGGATTACTTTGATCTGACCAACGGAATTTACCTTCAGTTTGAATATCATTAAACCCAATGAACATCTTTGCATACATTCCTTTCATATTGCTGAATAGAAAGGCATTTTCGTAGGATGAATGAATAGAAACAAGGTCGGCGTTCCTTCCGTTAGTCTTCTCTGCTAAGCAGGCATTCCTTGCAGCTTTCCAAGACAATTTGTCCTCATCAAAGATTTTGTAACATTTACTACTGTAATGCAACCATCCCGCCTCACAATATCCTTTTATCGGGCCTGCTGTCGGTGCAACGGTAGGTGGGCGTGTAGCTGTATTGTTAGGTCTTTTACAAATGAAAGACATCTCGCTGCCACAATTAGCATCATTCCATTGACCACCGTATTTTAAGTGCACGCAGTCTTCCATTTGATGCGCGTCATCGGGCTGACCTGGTACCCAGTTAAAGTAGTTAGCTGGCTTTCCGTCCGACCATTCCCAACCGGATTCAACTCCCATATCACTGAGACCTATCCAGGCTTGCCTTTGAGTAAAAGTCAGTAAAAACGGTCCCAAATACGACTGTTCTGTACTTGATTCAATACTAGTTAAATCACCACCCTGTGCTCGACAAAATGATCTGGCCATCGTCCAAGTGGCGAAATGAGTTCTGTTACTGAAATAATAGCAATTGCCTGTACTCGACGACCATACCCATCCAGCGGGACAGTAATTCAGATTAGATGTTGGCGTTACTGGTAGTGTTAGTGGTTCTGTCGTTGGTACGATAGTTGCTTTACCTACAGAGTAAAAAACATTATGAGCAATAAAGGGACTGTAGAAATCTCGCGTTAGCAAAATGCAACGGGGTGAACCGCTTGGACTAAATTATTGGTAGTTGAGACAAGCAAGTTGGAATAAAATTGCTAAAGGCCTCAGTGTCCGAAAAATAAGCCAAAAACACAGAGAAGAACTCACAGGTTCATATATTTTAAATAACCATTAATGCGTTTTTAGGTGAATCACTAACATTAAAAATAACATTCAACAAGTAAACCTAAAAAATAACATACCGACGCTAGCTTTGCAGATGTAATGGTGCTTTGTATTACAGCTATTATCCCTCCAAAAACCATTACTGGCCATTACAGTGCACGCCTGTTGACCCATGTTGCTATCAGGCTGGCCAGAGTCCCAACGCACGAATTTTACTGGCGATCCATCCGCCCACTGCTGACCTTTGAAAACACCCATATCCTGTAACCCAATCCAGGCAGAATCCAAGGTAGAATTCACCAGGAAATTGAAGACAGCCTCGTTCTCTTCAATAGATTAATTGTAGCAAGAGATGCCTTCTGCAACATGCAGATACTAATAGCCTGACTCCATGTAGCGCTGGTAGAGAGATAAAAAAGTCTCAACGTAGGAAAAGATTATTTGGAATAAAATGGATTGCTAACGTGAAGTCCTCATAAAGTTACTTTGAAATCTTTTTTTCGAAAAAATTACATGCAATAAATCGCAAGGGAATGCCGGGTCGTCGCTAAACCTTCGAAACAGAAGGGAGTGCAAGATATGAATTTGCCGAGAAATTTGCGTGACATGGGCGTAATATTTGCGCTGCTTAGGTGGATCTATACAAGGTTATGAACAACCGTTATTTCAAAGTAGTTTCGTAAAAATAAATCTATTCTTTTAACATTTCTAGATAGATTCTCTAGACCTCCTGTATTGGATTTTAAGACATTAGTTCTCTATATCTAACACAAGTTCCTTTTTTGGATTTTTCAACTGAGCCTACATTTTGTTGAATTTACCGAGGAACTAACTCCGGGGGAGGGGGGAGGTTTGTTTTTGGGTCGTCGCTTGATGGAATGTTTCCTATATTGCAGTAATTAATACAAAAGGAATATTATAGAGAAATGACAATCGTTAAATCATTGTGCTCTCAAATCTTTCATCTCAAACAAATTCAACAATTTCTTATTCCATTAGCGCAAATAAAATTCTTGAAGAGGTATTTGAAATGGAAAGAATGCATCCCAAAAAGTAGGAAATGCTGTCTGAAAGTTAAACAACTTCATTAGAAATATGCGTAAAGAAAAACAGGTAATGGTTCAATCCTCTATGATTTGGGAAGCAAACAACGCTTTCTTTAAACTTACTTTGTCTTCGAGAACTGATAACAATTGCCCTTGTACTTGAACCAACCAGGAAGACAAGAACTGTTGCTT
The DNA here is from genome assembly GCF_013076305.1 of Rhopilema esculentum. Next base: position 6,825,539 of record NW_027019306.1, read on the forward strand.
ACTATAATAGAGAAAACTTATTCATATCAATTTCACTAACAATATTAATTTATCTTACTCTGAAGTGTTTTTGTCTGTAATAGGATGTCTTAGATCTTAATTTGTTTCTTAATTTTCTAAGAAAAAAAGCTTCTCAGTATCCTTTTACATGCGAAAGCTGCAAAAAGGTTGAGCTCATCAAATTGTCATTTCAGCGTGGATTTTTCGCTACATGTTACGTTCTACCTATATCAAAGCATAAAAAACAAAAAGTAAAGAGTAACGGAAGTTGGAAATGGAAAAATTTTTAGAATGATATTTCATCGCGATTCTGAAAATTTACGAAAAGTTCCAAATGTTACCTTGCGTTACGACGGGTTTCGGTGTAGTTGCAGACGCTATATGGAGAAAAATGGACTTCAGATGAAATAATGGAATATTTTAAATCAGAAATCATGAACCGCCTAATTGATATTGCCGCTATAACGTATAAAACAGAACGGCCAAGTGTATTTTAGAGTAGACTTACTCCATGAGCCTCTGTTTCGCTACTGCCTCACTTGACAGACGCTACAACAGTTGTAGCAACTACTCTTATACCACCTATGGGCTAACGACATATGTCGTTGTTTCATATTTTAAAGCTTGCATTCAAAATTCTATTAACATCAACAATTTTGATAATCTTCACTTTGCAAACTGTGGAAGGTTCGACTCGACTGTGATTCTCACGAACAAGCTTACCTTTCAGCTTTTTACAAACGAACTGATTCAACGATGCGCAGCTATCATCAGACCACGTGATAAAGCCTCGATAGCCCTGGTTGAGAGTTGCTTTTACACAACTTCCACGCCTTGTTGAATCATCCGGCTGTCCATTGTACCAATTTGTATATATCACAGGTGACCCATCTGTCCACTCGTAGTTTCCTCGCAATTTCATATCGTTTAGTCCCGTCCAGAAATTTCCCAGTTCAAATGAATCAATTAGCAATGATGTCAAAAACAAGTCGTCGGTTCTAGGAAAGCGCAAGGCAAAACATAATGCCACAATTGATAAAAGTATTTTGAGAGAGATGATAAGCTTCAACTAATTTTGACAAGATTCCTATCTTCCACTTAGGTCCTAGGAGTCATTTGCATATATAAGTTGAAGGTTTACAAACTTGGGGGAGAAGTTAAAAAACTCACGAGGCCTTTTGAGAAGGCAGAATTTCAAAAGAATTCAATTGTCTTTCACACCTTGGAGCACAGTACCTTGTCTTGACCACTGAAAGAGAAGTACAAACAGTCGAGAGATGATTTAAAGTTAAATGGCAAAATATGGAAAAAAAGAAAAATTACTTTGAATGGATTGACACAAGTTCTGCTCCCCTTGATCTGCAATAGGCCCCTGCATCAGCAAACATCATTTTCTGCTGGCTCAACTTGTAGCAGTAGTTGCTTCCTAGATGAGACGACCAGTAACGATCGCACCCATCTGATCCGTTAAGCTCGGTATCTGAAGAATAAAGAGTCAATAATAAAACATTCATTAAACTCTGGAACCGAGATTATGACTATTCTTATGTAAATATGGAAACTCTTTTTCCAAAAGCAAATCTTGCATTTTCCGAAAATCCATAATCCGTACTAAGTATGTACTATGTAGCTCACTGGTGATTATAGTACATAGTGAAGAAAGAGGACTTTTTAAGAAATCATTAAAATCACCAATCTTGACAACCAAAGCTACAAATTACAATAATAGGTTTAGAACAATGTCCTTAAAAGAGAATTACTTTCCATTAAGCAGCCGCCTATCATTTGAGGGTTTCTTGCACCATTAGTTTGGTATGTTTAGAGGTAGATGCTCCCACCATTAGAAAGGTAGATTCTTTAAGACCCCGTTTACACGAGACCTGGACCGATCGGATCCACAAATATCCGGATACTTTTGGATCTGATCCCTGAAATGGCAATGCGTTTACATGGGATCCGATCCAGAACCATTTGCGTTTACACGGGAACGGATCTAAACGAATTCAACAGGTTGCGCGTATTATCAAAACACAGTTCAACCTGAATATGGAGGGAGGTAACGCTAAAAAGGGTCAGTTTTCGTGGACTGAAGAAGAAACTGCGCTACTTTTAAAAGTAGTATTGGACTACAAAACTGAAAAGCTTGCGGATGGGCAGGATTGGGAAAATATATGAGGACGACGACATATCGTCAAAGTTTCGTAATAATTTTTCAACACAGCAGTCATTAGAGAAGGCGAGGTATAATAACCAGGGAGTCATGCTTACCATAATAGGGGTTTTAATCATCAGTAAAAAACTTACTCGCCAGGATCCTTTTATCATTAAAGATCTATACATTATTAGGACTTTACTAACCGTTGGTACAGGTATACGTTGTCTTAAGCTCCTTTCGCGTTCCACTGCAAGTATCATTGAAATTTGATGTTGTGACGTAGAGCGAGCAATATCTTCGCTTTCCAGCGCACATGCTTTTCACTTTTGCTAATACATCTTGGTAGAGGCAAGCTGGGGGCTTTCCAAACTGAGCAGTCAATATGTTCAACTTTGTGCCGAAAGGACAACCATAATTTGATGTAGAATATTGACTGGTAACCTTCGTCATTACTCCTGGCAAAGTAAAAGAAAAATGGATAATGCAAGTCAGCGCTGATCAGTTACACAACTGCAAACGATGATCCAATTTAGCAGAAAATGTCATTGACAATAATTTGAAAATAACCTACCCTGGCAATAAAAACAGGAAAGGGGTACTCAACGCCCGTTCCATGAATGGTATTGTGTAAAAAAATTAAACAAACGAAATTGAACTTTTGCAGTCGAAGTGGGATGTCTATTGTCTACTTCACAGCAACAGACATCAACATATTCAAGCCAGTTACTGATAACAAAGAGCCTAATCTAATAAATACAAACTGAAACTAAAAACCACTTTGAAAGAATATCATACCAAGGTCTGTTTGCGTTCCATTGGGAAAACCTGGAAATAAAAAAAAATAACTTACAAAAACAAAGAAACAATTTATGAATACATCCCGTTTTTTCAAGTCTAGGAAACTGGTTTTAAGCAGGTTTTACTAGAATACATTACCTACAAAAATCGATAAAGTTAGTATCTAAAGCATAAAAAGTATCATAAAATGTATCTAAAAATGTAACCATAACTTGATTCTTTTGTTGACCTGCACAAATACAGAAGCAGAAGGAATTGAAGAATTGACACTTTGAAATGGAAGCAGGCTAAGGATTTACCGGTCATTGCAGAATCGGGGATAAGGGTAACCCTTTGAATACGAATCGAACTTACAAAGCCTAATTTGACATACTAACTAGGAGAAAATTTCAAGCCTCAGTGACTTTACATTGCTTAAAACAATAGATTATTGTCTACCTCTTTATATAAACGAAGGCTGGACCCAACACTTACCTTAAGAAGGCAAACACTATGAGAACTTTTCTATCAACTAGTTCATATAACAAAACAGCCCTCCTTTAACAGAAGTGTATGTTAAATACAACTTACATTGATAGCATACAAGACAAAGAGTATAAGACTATATGATCACTAAATGGCACTTGAAGATAGCTAAGGCGAGAATGGTGAGGCGTCCTACCTTTCTTACGTTGACATACATAAGCTTTTGGGTAGTAGTAGCTCAAGTCCATCCATGTTCCGTAGCTATCAGTTTTCATCACAACGGTGTCATATCGTCTCCAAGTGTAGCTGCTTGGGCGATTCTGGGACCAATAAGAGAACAAGACAGGGCTGGTATCACCCCATTCAAAGAAACGCCGTCTTGTTCTTGAGTTCAAGCCTAAAATGTTACGAAAAAAGTTTTTGCTTCTATTTGGAGAAAAAACAGGCTTTTAAAACAAAGCATTACGTTAAGAGGACCAACTACGGGTATTTATCGTCAGATTGATTAGAAGGAAATTTCCCACTAGAGGTGAGCACCCTTTGAAGGAGAGAGTTTTTGAGAATTTTCAAATAATCTGTAAATGTAACATTCAGTGATTTTGCTCTTAAACAGTTAACTGATAGAATGATACTAAAACCTTCAAGGACAGCGAGTACACTTACCGATGTAAGAATCTATGTTGGTACCAAATGGACCAATTGACAAGGAAAGGAAAGCTTGCTGCACGCTAGTCAAGACTGTTGCTAATTTTCCCTCTTTCTGTTCACAATCCTGTTTTGCCAGAGTGTATATGGTTTTGTTCGTATTAAACTGATAGCAATTTTCACCGAATGGCATCCAGCCAATTGAGCATACTCCCATTTCTAGAAATCAAGCGTTACTATGAAGAAGGTGTCGTTATTATAAACAAGAATTCTGACAGGTGAAAATCTTATGTGCATTTTAATCTACAAATATTGCTTAAACATTAGATATAGAAATACTGGTCCTGAGCAAAAACAGATCTTTCTATGAAATCGAAATGTTTTGATACCTATTAAGCTCATATCAAAGAGTATGTGACAAATACAAAGGCACTGCACAAAATAGACGATTAAATTTAAAAGCTTAGAGCAAAATAGAAAAGGTGTATATTTATAGTACAAAATGCTCTTTGTTGTGTCTTACCTGCAGTGTAGATGCTGTTGATTTGATCTGGTGAGAGTGATACTTCTCGAATTGCTAACGACATAATTTTGAATTTCGCAAAGCCTGGTGTTGACAGACCCGTTGCCTTTCCAATATACAAGTCAGAAACTCGGTCTACATTTACACTGCTTATCGTTGTGCCTCCATTATCAGTTACCCTATAATTAAAATTACAGGGTATAAAGCGTGTCGAAACTCTCTACAAGTGTGATTATAAGTCAATGAAAAATCATTTATTCGGCATAAGGATCATTGCTAAAGGAATGGCGTTTGATACTAATATTAGAAGTAACAATTCCTGAATCTTATAAAACGATTCCAAAGACCTAGAACAGTGGCTGACAAACTTACATTTTTTTGCCGTTGAGGTAAAGCGACAGACCAGACTCCTCGTTCCAAACAAAAGCAAAATGAAACCACTTTCCAAGAGTTGGACTGATTATTGAATGCCAAGTGTGATAAGCACTCCTCGTGAAAACGCCAAGCTGCCCATTATCAACATACACATACGTACCAGCAGCATCGTTTTGGCCAGGCCCCATTATATCAAGGAGATACTTCTTTCCAGAAGTGGAGGACAAACTACGGTCAAGATACAGCATCATCAAGAATGTTACCCCGTTTGTACACCGGGCAGGGTTACTAACGCAGGTCTGAGTGAAGCCTTTGATCATAGCATGAGACGTCTGTCCGTCAAATAATAATGCTTGACGCTTGACAGCCGGATACAAAGTGGCATCGACCACGGTTATAGTTCCATTTGTAATGCCCGTTCTCGTACCAGCTATAGTATTATTGGCAACATCATTTAGGGGCCAGTAATGATCAGTAGTACTGATCCAATCTAGATGAAATAATAAAATGATTTCACCCACTAAAGTGACAATATCTTTATAAAGTCTATAGAATAAGTTTCTGTAAAACCGATTAGTAAGTTTTAGCACGATGGTGTAAAATTCAAGTAGCTAAAATGCAAGGTGAATGTAGGAGCAATATTGAAAGAGTAAAAGCAAACAAGATTGAGTTGTATGGAAGAGACCCTGAGGTCGTCGGTCTCTCTATATCATTATTATTTCGAAATGTAAATCATTAAACACCTCCACAAGCTAAAAATTTCTTAAATTGATGGCCTTAATGCAAAAGAAGATTTCTTTCTCAAAAAAATAGAACAATTGACTCTTGTTTGGTGGCATTGCTAAGAAATACATCCTACCATTAAAAAATACATAGTTTTCCAAAAAAGCAGAAGAGTAGGTTAAAATTAAGAAAAAAGCTAAAGGTACTTACTTCCTGTATACTTGTCTTTCGGCGATTTGGAAGATTTCACTGTTTGGAAATAATTAGGAAAGTGTTCAGGAAACTTCAATCTTGGTTTTAAATGTAAGTTTCTTGGTTTTAAAATGTTTTCCTTCTAGATAATTGTTGGAGAAATTTGTAAGACTTAAATCATAAGTTAGAGGCTTCATGAAAATGCATAGGCGTAGGAGAAATAAGGACTGGGAGAGGTGCACCATCCCCCTAAACAGGCAACGTTTGTCCCATTACAGGCTCCATTCGGATAGTTATTTCTAAATAAAGCATAATATTCGGGCAATATTTATACTAAGCTCTCTAAACATTTTGTATCTTATACGTCCATATGGAAATAGTGTATACGATAACCGACTGTATGGCGATACTACCAATAAAAAAGTCGTGGAATACAAATTTTAAAAAGGTACAAGGCATGGAAACAGACGATGTCTTCAGTTATAACCTGTTATTAATAGGCTCATCGATTGTCTAGTTAGTTAAGTAGGTTGCTATTGATTTTAAAAGGCAATTTCGAGTTTAAGTGAGCATTTGTTTACAAGCCAATGTGCTGTTAAAAAACACATGTAGCCGTGTTCCAATCAGAAAAAGCTAAACAGATACCTATATGTCAATCATACCGATACAACTTTTGGAGCTAAAACATAAAGAAGAGATTGGAACAATATCACTTACATTTCCTTTTGCACATGTAAGGCTTACTGCTGGCACACTCAGTGTTTAACCATGTGTTATAATATGTTCGCATGGCAACACAAGTGTTCGCAACTGTAAAACAATATGAAAAACTCAATACTTCTTATCAATAAGCATGCAAGTATATTAAAAACGATAAGAAAGTCATGTCGAATATATCACATTAGTAGGTAAAGCTGTTCTTATACTCTTTCAGTGAGAGGCAGATAAGATCGCTTGTTATTTCTTCATATATATCTGATGCAAACTGTTTATCTAAAAAACTTCGACTGCATGGCTCCTACTTTCAGGTGGAATTATAATGGTGATTGGATGTTCAGTTTAATCCATTCGGGGTCAGATTTGCCGAGGCAAAATTCTACTCTGTTGTCGGCTTATTTGGCTGGTGATGGAAAAAAGGAACTGCGTAGAAATAGGTCAAGTGCATGGTGCGACTATTACCTAATCATTCATACGAGTGATACCTCCCCTTTGCAAAAAGTGCATTGAACCTTACAAGAGCCTCGGTATAACAAGAGGTCTTACTTTGTACAAGGAATCTATAAATGCATTTATCAAGATCAACGTTAAAACGAAAGCAAATAAATAAATTCAAAATGCTTACAGTAGCTATCGCGATAGGTGATAGGATAGCCCGAAGACCAGTGCGCAGTAGAAAAACCCGAGCCGTCACTCCAAGAAAAGATATATTTACTATCTCGGCTATTGAGACCCAGCCATATTGAGGATATCCTGGCTCGCAGAGGGTATATCTGATCTCGTATGAAAGACCTTTCTTCAAATGACGTGATACTCAACAGATCTCCATTTTCTAGCAGACAATTGGCTCGCGCAGCTAAAAGAAACAATACCATCTTAAAATCAAAGAATTCCACGATAGAAGTAAAAAACGAGAAATATTCATATTTGCTATTGCCTAAAACTCCAAATGTCAGTTGGACGGTGACCAATATGACAAATGATGACAAATGACTATAGCTGGCTAAAAATTGCACATAGAAACGAAGGCCCGCTTTGTTTTGACATATGTCCTGCAAACTCACAAATGGTTGAAGAAGTGGAGGTCTCCTCTCTATAAAGGATCAAGTCTGTGGTCCTGTGGGCAACATATTCCAAAGATCAAAGATGAAATTATGTTCTGATTGTGCGATAAAATCCACCTGAAAGTGTCTTTAGATTAAAGATCGATCAGTTTGTTATGCTGGGGATCACAATAACGCCCTAATGTCAGAAATTACAAAACATAATCCTGAAAAATTTAGATTAAAAAAGACTTTACCGAAGATTTTGGACAAAATTTCTCAATACTAGAAAATTATAAAGTCACATTTTGAAACTTCAAAATCTGCTTCTCGCATTTTTCACCATGGCGCGCATTCGCTTTGAAATACTAATATTCATTGATTTTATCTAGCACATATTTGTGCTGGCTGTTTCGGATGCAATATTTTCTTGATTGAATTTACGATTAAGGCCTCAAAGAAAAGAGAAAATAAGAAGTCAATTAACATTTTCAAAGAAAATTTAACAGTGATTTTTCAAAGCAGAGAGTGATTTTTGCGTAAAATATAATCCCTTTTCATTTTTTCACAAAAGGGTGATTCGTTGTTAATTTTTGCCGGTCTTAGCTTCACTTGGCTTCAAAAATCGTTGGCTTCTGGTTTTTTGCCCTAGACCTCATTGGGGGGGGGGGGTCTAAGAATACCCCTGATACCTTTGGATACCGTCAAAGAAGTACCTTTGGCACTAGAATTCCCTTTTTCAAAGCTAATTGGCAACCTTGAAAAACATTAAACTCTAAAAAATACCTAATTTGGACCCCTGATTTTACTTTCTAGACAATGTCTATTGATTGCATGATTGATAAAAAGTCTTGATTGAATGAAAAGTATTTTAAGTATGGGACAATCCCCCTTCTCACATTCAAAAAGCATGGCATGCGTATTGTATAGCTCTGAATTGTAAATATAATTGTATATAGAAAGAGCGCAGACGAAAATTTGACCATAGCCCGTCATCAAATGAATTTTGACGTTTGGCTAGGCCCGAAACATATTTAATAGGATTTACTCTTTCTACGTACAATTTTATTTCAAATTCATAGTTATATTGTTACCTGATATTGTACGACACGCAATTTAGTATTTTCATGCCTATTAGAAAGGGGGCAACTCACTCATTACATAGCCTTTTTTTAGTTCAACATCTAAATAAGATAAGCACTTCCTGACATACCTTCCCATGAAAGGGGAGTCGTTCCAATTTTGTAGCAAGCATTAAGTGCTGTGTTGTTCAACCAGCCTCTGCCACACTTTGAAGATTCAGTAGCTATCAAAAATTTTATTTATTTCATTATCAAAAATGTTGAAGATTCTGTTTTTAAACAATCCATCAATCGATAGAACAATAGTACAAAGAGCATATTATAAATACGTTTAGAAAAGCAATTGATTCTTAGGGTGTTATTAAAAAAAGGGCTAAGTAAGCAGTTAAGCTAAAGTAAAAACTGAAAAATGGATATATATTCGGTAAATAAGGAATGGTTTTCATGAACTTCCAAACGGACAAGAGATTAGATAATTGATAATTGAAACAATAACTAGCAAATTTCAGATGTATCATTAATAAATGTGATTTCTTAGTGGCCAAAGACATAAGCAAAGAAGACAATACCAGGTTGAGTTAACTCGCCCTGGGTGACAGGGTCAACAAAAGCAAACTTTCCATCGCCCAATAAAACGCAACATAGATTGAAGCTCAACCCGAGTTGACTTTATTCATGTGAAGGGTTTTTTAATCGATACAAAAGGCTTTACCTGCAGGGCATCCGTAGAACTCTACTCTCATGCAAATTGATCTTGACCATTCAACCGGGTGGATTTCAACAAGCCTGGCCTTAATTGGTGGCATCAGTTGTGCAGTGGCACCGTAAGATCTGTCATTTAAAGTATTCCCTGGCAGCACCTTAGAAGAAATACAGCGTCTTAGTGTGGCTTGTGTGAGTTGTTAATGCAAGGGGCGGACACTTGTTCAAAAATTGGGGGAAGCCTATTGTTTTAATGAGATGACGTCACATCTTCTCAACTTTTTAGAATGAAAGACCATAATCCTTTTAAGTATTGGGGGCGAAAGCCCCCCCCCCCTCTTGCCTCCAGGTGTCCGCCACTGGACATTGCTAATAGTTTCGAAGGAGAATGATTCATAACAGTAAATTCTGATTGCACTAAAAATCAGGTAAGCGAATAATCTAATGCATGTAAATGCTTTTGGAGGCAAAAAAATTTCACATACCAATAAACATATCCACCTAACAAAAGAAGTTTTCGTGATGTTACTAATTTTTTCCAGGGGTAATAATATCATCATTGATAATTCTACTCTTTAGAGCTGTGACGTAAAAAGGTTCAATAAGAGCTCGAATCACCATATACTTTTAAGTTAAGAACAATTTAAATACCAATGGAGCACCATTTGCTTGTTGTGAGCACATTAGGTTGGGGATCTTTCCAGGATCATTTGCTTATTCTAAGGACTGACTTGAAAACTTCCAAGCTTACCTTGTAAGGCTGCATGGGTGGGTTATAACCATACACACTCCATCGAAAACCGTCAGGGCTGTACTGGATAAAGAATGTTTTAACGTATGCACTTGTTGAAGGATGGCCTTGTATGCCAATATATGACACAGTGTAATACTCTCCAAGATCGACTCGAAGCCATTGGCTCTATAAAATGAAATGAAAAGTCAGAGAAAAGCCTTGTACAAAATGAGCGACAATACAAACCTGAGTACCCTGTGTCACCCAAACAGTTGGTTGATAAGAATGTAGACATCATTCATTTTTGCCTCCTTCATTAAATCACACATAACAAAATAAAATGAAGATGTACAAAATGATATCCCTTCCTGGCAGTCTTGGTGAAACCAGTACCCATGGGTGACCAGGGTCTAAAAAATATTCAACATTCCACCCCCAAACACTCGACCCCAATACGTTAAAACTTTAAAAACCGTTTCATAGGAAAACAACAATATAACAAAAAGTTGCATGGGTTGGTAGCAGAAATTATTTTTCAATACCCTATTCACTCTTTGTGCATACTATCATATCATATCATTAAAATTGAGTAAAATATTCGGCAGGAGATTCAGCAAAAGTTCGTGTCGTTATATAAGATATAATGGTTAAGCCGAAATTGTAATTAAGTTTAGTAAATGGCAAGGTAACTGTGCCATCTAATTGTTAGTATGTTGCGCATGCGCTATGCACAGTCATTTGGAACAATTACTATGTGTCACAAAAAGCTGTGTTTGTTTTTCAGTGCCCGCAGTTAATAGCTGTTTGTTATTTCATGTTCTATAGAGAATACTACTCCATGTAACTCCAAAACCCTTTACTTTGAGACATAGATGGTGAAGCAATGAATATTTTACCATTGGTGCCTGAACACGATAACAACAATGAATACCTTATCATTGGTGCCTGCACACCAAGCACCATCGAGTCCAAATCCCTTTACCGCATTCCTTCGCCCAGATGATGCCGGAGTGGTTTGCGACATCTGGGAAGAAGCCGTAATTTGGTCGTCTGCTATGTTGAAGTCTTCCATACCAAGGGGACTGTGGCATCTGCCATATTCTAAAAAAATTCTTTAGTTACTGGCTGATTTCCACGTTATAGAAAAAACCCTTCTTATAAATCAAACCATAGTTTTGTTATCAACACCTATCCTACCTGAGCTTTTCTAATACGGCTTTAAGGGTAATTATATTGTTGTCTAATCACGTTTAAGCCTATTAAACTTAAAGTACCAAGTACGGAATAGCTGACCAAACAGAATTACCGGTCTCCCGGCCTAGAAAAAAGTGGCAATAGATTGGAGGTTGATTGTACAGATTGTACTTGCAATACTTTTCAATACAAAATCCGAGATTAATGTCCAGGGGAAACAAACTCTAATTCTTAATTTTTGATAAACTTTTTATGAGGTATATCAGAAAAATGCTTTCCTTACAATTAAAAATTATAGATATAAAATATAATGTTAATATTGAAACTGGTCGTTGGTATTTTCAACTTTCTATTGAAAATTATGGAATCAGAAAAAGATCGAAGAAAAACTTAAAGATAAAGGCCTACCAAGGCACTTTACGGGAGAAAGAAAAAAACAACTTAATTGGAAATCTACATTTTCTCTTAGACAATATTTAGTGGAAAGGATCCCCATATTTTCGTTACACTGTAAGATCGTTTAAGCTCTTGAAAAACATGCTACTTCATGTTAAACCAAAAATTTCAAATAATACATTCTGCCAAAAAGGTTTGATACACGCATGATTTTGACATGTCAGGTATTCAACTTAATATTTCAAATAGGAGAGCCCTTATCAATGAGTGGGTAAACAAACAAGACCTTACCTCTCTTTCTTGCACAAACATAATAATTTCTTTCGGATGTCGAATTGCAATTTGCCAAAGACCACAACCCATTAACAGTTCTAAGCTCACTTTTGACACAATCAAGATCAACAGTATTTTTCCTCTGCTCGTTCCTGCCCCAATTGGAGTAGACGAACTTGGTCTTGTCCGTCCACTCAAATTGTCCCTCACTGTTGATATCATTCAACCCATGCCAGAAGAAGCCAGTACGGGTAAAAACAGAATGGAATTCTTGTGTCAAGAGACGCGTAGTCACGGAATCGTGGATGCTCACTAAATTTGCTCCTTCGAATGCCTGACAAGCTGCATTTGCTTCGAGCCAAGTCTTCTTTTGCTCGGGATGTGCGTTTATTTGGTAACACATTCCATTGTAGGTAGCCCAGTCTTCCGGACACATCGATTTGCCTGTGTTCGAAAATTGAAACTTGAGTGATCCAATCAAAGACACTTCTGCATATTATAAATTTCATAGCAAAAGGTGTAAAATCACGCAGACACAAATGAGCTCTACTTCTGCTACAATGAAAACTTACAGTAAACCTAACACTTTATCAACTATAAAGATTAAGGAGACAATATAACTTGAAATTAAGGTAAAATTGTAGATGACAAATAAGGACAAATTTGAAAACCACGTTTCGAGCGTGGCCCGATATCAAGTCACCGGTCTCCTCTCAAGGAAGGGGGTTAACTTCTTCTAAGTAAAAGTACTGCTAAAAATGATTTTAAGGACATTATGTATTTCGAAATTTTCAACGAACGTTTTCATCGATCAAACAGGCGTCGGGGGATCTTCAAAAACGCTGAAAAGGGGGCGTTTATATAAATAAAAAATGTTCTGATAAAGTCAAAAGGTTCCTCCTTTTTTCTACAAATGCAAGCGGATTGTTTGCAATAACCAACATTACATTAACATTGACTTAATGAGATCCTGAAGCCATAACGGTAGGTCTAATAATACCTGAAACTTTTTCGCAAATAAAATGGCGGTTTATTGCACATTTATTGTCATTCCAGCGTCCCGTGTCCCACCACGTCCACATTTCAACACAATCTTCCCCGCCAAAAGCATTGCTTGGCTCATTTGTGCCCCAAAATGCGACTGAGTTATTTAACCGACTGCCATCGACCCAAAAGAAATTGCCTTCTGTGTTTTTGTCTGTAAGACCAATCCAGTAGCCCTAATAAAGAAATTAGCAATTCAACAAGGGTGTAGCTGGGGCTATCAATGTTAACTGACAGGTAAACTATTCGATACAAACCATCCAAAGGTACAGGATTAATGAAAATTGCCTGAAGATTTTGGGAAAATTCCACCCTACTGTCATAAATGATTGTTAAATTTATTCGTTTTCGACAAAAAACCAAACTAATTGCAGAACAATCTATTAAGATAAGACAAATGTACCATACAACAATCTTGAATAAAACAAGTCACCGATCAAGATAGTCGTAGCAACTTGGCCATCGGACATTCAATTCAGAAGAAATTTCGAAAAAATAAATGCAGTATCTATAAATTCTGTGAAAAAAGCAGAAATAACAGGATGTCTTTTGCCTCCGTGTAACGCTCTTGTGAATTACGAAATAATGAGGGACGATGGTACTTTGTTACAAAATAAATTGTTTTCAAATATTTCCACCCGGCATTATCAGACTTTTATTAACCTTCTCTCTTTGTATTCTGATTAAGTGATTACGCTTGCAGCAGGAGATAGGGTTTTCCCAGTCGGCCAATTCGAAGGGTTGCGCTTTAAGAACTTCATGGACGGGAACTGCGCCAGTCGCTCGACGACTCGCGCCGGTTCGTCTAGCAATATAACTGTTACCGCAATGCTGAACATAATCGATGGACCTCGCATGGCAAGCACAAAATCCTAGTCACGACAGCAGAGGCTCCAAAACACACCATTCTCAACCCCCCCCCTGAACAGAACCTCCCCCCTCCCCCTAGAATTCAACCTTGCACCCATTCTAATATTACTCTTAAGTGCTATTGAATCTTATGTAATATTGGATTGGTAAAAATTTCTTATTAAATTACTCAACGAATCAAAAAATTGACATTGTAATAAATCAATAAATAGAAGACACTGCATTTCAGCTTTACTAGAAGAATGGCTCTTCAACTGAGATCACACATTACGAATTTGACATGAAAATTTACAACCTTTTTTGTTTTTTTTGGCATTACTTTTGCCATATACACTTTTGGGAGCCTGAATGGATAATACAAACAGATTCTAATCTTTTGCATAAAATTTGATATATTAAGTTCGGATAACATAATGAAAAAATGGATCTGGAAAGAGACTGACCATGTTATCTCTTTGGATGAAATTGGTGAGAAAGTTGTGCTCGCTTTGGCTGTCGACGATGGCCAGGTCTCCCCCTCGTAATTGACATTCTGCTCGCCCTTCTGCCCATGTTTTCCCTTCCTTTTGGAACAGATAGCAGCTGTTATTTAATCCGTGCCACCCAGCTTCGCATGTGATTGGCCCTGAAACGACCAGAAACGAATAAGAAGACTGTACTGAATATTTCGCGCGGCTCATAAGCCAAAAAAGCTTTCACACAGACGATAGCACTGACAAAAGGTGGCTTCGTTTCAATTGAAATTCTTACAAGGGCCTATACAATCCTTAGCTAGGATTTTATGGATGTATGTGGACAAGCACTAAAGTAGCAAGCATAAATGTGAACGTGTATTAGAGGGGTAATAAAGAGGGAGATATTGGTCAAGTGTATTAGCGAGATTTATGGTGGGTCCCTTAAAGAAGAGAGAATCCAAACACAAAGGTTATTCATCGTTCATGAGGCAATTGCCACAGGATAAATTAGGAATACACAAAATAAGACTGAATTTGCTTCTAACATTTTATAAATGTTCATAATTCTGAACTAAAAATATTTTTATAACATTTATAAATAAATGGTATTTTCGGAGCTTGAGTGTTTCATGTGCAAAAATTTTCTCCCCATTAAGTGAATCTAGCTAGACGCTTCTAAATTAGTTGCAAAACCTCTTCTCTTCCTTATTTACTAAATCTTTGAAGAAAAACTGTCAGTGTAAAACTCTGATCAATGTGCAACATGAGCGGCGCTAACTGAAAATGCATCAAAGTCATCTAAACATTGTCATAGAGAGGAAAATACAAAGGAAAGGAGGACAAACTCTGGCCGTGGGAAAGTTTTTCTGACAAATGGCGGGCTTTCGAATTAGACCTTGCTCCTACAAAGTAAGCATGCTGAGGTCTTGAGGGTATATGACTTGGTTGTCATTAGAAGGTTCAAGGTTGGTTATTAGGAAACCAACAGGCCCACGTGACTTTTGCGTTCTGTCGGAACCGACTTAATTAGCCCACAATTCATTTTGAGGCTAAATGTTGATTATTTACGTCACCAAGAGAAGACCAAAGTCGGGAAAACTTTGATAAAAATGCTTCCATGATATGTCATCAATGCTAACCACAAAACGTTATCAATGAACAAAACTGACTATATGGCAACTCTTGTTCCAAGTAAGCAGTGGCACAGTACAAGCGTGTGTGTATGCGTCACGTGCTACGAAAAAACTACCAAACCAAAGTGCAAGAGTCACAATTCATACAGCAAAGCATCTGCAATAACACAGTTCAAACAATATAACCTGCTAAACATGTCAAACAAAAATTGTATCTCAGACTGCGGCAAAAGAGAATACAAAAAAATTGTGATTGCTTGGGGAAAAAGGTGAAAATAAGGACAGGAGAATGAGACGTGTCATAACATGACGACAAAAAAACGTGGCATATAATTTTCAAACGGTAAAGGGAAAAGCAAAAAAGTACAATTGCAACTTACAACAAAGGCACACATTGTGAGAATTACGATACCTATACAGCAAGTGACTGTATATCAATTTTCCATGTTTTACCCGCTTGGTATGGTAAGGCACTCTTCCCCACCAAACGTTATGTCAACACAGTCAAAACATAGCGTATCGAGCAACAGTCAATCTGTTACCTGAAATTTGTTCAAGGCTTTATTTTCCCTAACCTTTTGATGAATGATTGGTGAATATAGACATATGTGAACCTGTTTGTTATAATGCGAAATGACATTGCTCGCCAAAAGAACTTGCAAGAGCCAATAGTTACAGTCCATTCTCGTTCTATTTTCAACTCACATCTATAGAAAAAGCGGCGTGGCCCCCTTCTTCGAAAAAACAATGCTGGGATTGCACCTCAGCAATCCTAATTTTAAAAAGTACAGGTTGCGTTCAAACAGTGAATTGCTATAGAGAATAGCCCAACAATGTTTGGCAGAAGAGAGGGGAAATGTGAATGAAAAACTCCTGTTCTGGTTCCAAGACTTTTTGGCAGGCACTCTCAAAAATTTTCTGCCTTATCCATTGCAGCACAAACGTTTTCTACACACAAGCACATGTCAAAACACCTATTCTGTCATAGCGGGGATGCATCACGATTGTAACAACCTAATACTGATGTTTCAATCATTTAACTGTGTCAGTTTTGTTGTCTCATTCGATACTGTAGGCTGTAGAATTTGGTGTACTTGAGGTAAAGATCCGGTCAGACCACATGTGCGTTAAGGAAACCCTAATCAGTGCTAAATTTCCTGTCACGTTTGCTGTCCAACACAGAGCTAAACAAAGTCATACAGCACATGGCAAGCACAAAAATTTGGCTGCCCCTAAAGGCGGAACGTGAATTACAGCGCCAATGTTTAGATTTCTTTGATGCACTCACAACCTACCACTGTTGCACATCTTGATATCACAATAATCCCATCTTTTTTGTGGATTCGTTGTATAACACCAGGGCCCACGCGGCTCCTGGTCCGGATTTCTGCAATAGTTATTAACCAGACTAGGAACATCCTCTGGTTTATTCTCATCGTGCTTATGCGGCGTCTGAGAATCCCACCTCTGGCAAATGTAACCAGATATTGTGGTGGACATGGTACCTCTATACGTTGTACCAAGAGCTGTTAACTTGCATTTCTCCACTATCAAGGAAAAGTTGTTAGCTTTGGTTAGTAAGAAATGTTAGTAAATTACCCTTTACCAGAGCAGTGGCTGACGAATGAGCAAGACCTACTTGCATAGCAAGGGACACGGCACAGGGATGTTCTATCTAAATTTTCACAAAGGTTTCTAAGTCGTTATAACACTGCTTATTTTGAAATAGAGTTACCCTGCTGGCCATGGAACTTAAGGCAAGGGCTTTGTTTCTGTATAATGCCTCCTATAAGCAAGATATCATTCTCTTATTATCGCAGATTTTAAGATAACAAAAATATTCTCAAGATAGATTTTCGAAAAATTTTTTTCTTCCTCTAGTGGCTTGATATATTATTACTCCAGTAACTTAATAAAACTAATTATTAAAAGATTATAGATATGATTGTTTTAAATTGTTATTCTAAAATCGGAAAAGTATCTATTGTGGGATTAACTCGAACAGGGGACAGGCAAGTATCAAGAAATACACTCATTTTATTAAAGGAAACAAAGGTCGATGTTGAGCACTCCAGTTTCTTAATGTTCTGGAAATTTCGATACAATTTCTAGGCCATCAGGGCAATCATGTTCTTGGATTCTACAAAATTTCGTTGTTCTCAGTTTTATAACGATTTAATAGTTTCTTAATTTTTTTGCTTCGAGTACTGAAGTTTCTTAATTTTTTCTGACTGTCCAGTACTCGTTTCTTAAAGCCAGTTTCTTATAAAAAAAATGAGTGTATTCGAACAAATATTTGCCTAGAAAACTTGCAATATTAGTAAATTTGTCCCTTGTTTCTAATTAAAAATTGGCTAAAATTTAGTTATCGAGAATTAACTATTAAATAACTGTAGGTTAGGGGATTTGCATCATACTAAAATTGATAACCTGCAACCTCGTAACATATCTTCTTAAGAGACCCTAACTTAACAAGCATGTCAGTACTTAAAAATGGCTGCCACTGTAATAGTACGTTCTTGGTTTAAGGATTATAAGACTGATGAATGAGAACAGATGCAGGTTAGTAGTTAAATAATAATAATGCGCTTTCAAACATTTTCAATTATTTTCAAATATTAAGTAACCAGTATACTGAATATAGAGGTTAAAAAAATGAATTACCACAGATCATCAAATACTATGTCATTAACGTTAGATTACTTTGCCAACAAACAAAAGAGATTTTTTCTTAGGGGCAGGGGGGGGGTATAATGAAGAGCTTTGCATCATTACTGTCTATTAAAGGGTATTAACTGCCAAAGTAAGATCAATAAATGACCACCAGTGAGTCAGATAGTGCCCTTTAACATAACATTCTAAAGATCAGTGAATGTATAGTAGAACAAAAGCTGGTTATGCTGCACAGTTGCATTAGAATTTCTTCACCAATTATGTAAAATGCCAATTGTCAAGATGCCTGAACAACGTCCTTCAGGTTGTAGAGCCAAAGAAATACATTATTCAATGAAGCTGTTAAAGTTGATTTTATTTCAATGACAAAATCACAAAAATGAATTTTTGAATTTTCGAAATTGGATCACATTACTATGGATGCTAAAATAAAATGTCTCTAATTATACTAAATCAGTCAAATATGTTACAGATTAGCTGATAAAGGAGCACATGACAACAGTAAATTTAAAGATATATCTTTGTGAAAGCAACCTGAATCAGGACAAATAAACTTCCTTCATAATGAAAATCTCTAGTTTAAAAATACCTAAATTGATTTCCAAGAAGACATCCTAGGTAATAGGTACCACAAACTTACTAACAGGAAGGTCCACATTCATAAACATTTCAAAACAGAGCAAACTTACTTGAAGAAGGACGAGGAGGCAGTGTTGGTGCTGGAGGAATAGGGGTATCTAAAAGACAAAACATGATTGTAATTAATAGCTAAAGATAAATGAAAATGCAAGGATTTAATAGTGAAGACTCTTGATTGATCTCGGTGGGATGGTGGTGCAAAGCTTAGAATGTTAATCAACATATTTCAAAATCTGTTACTGTATTGGAAAAAGAAATGAAAATGAATTGACAAGCAATGTTCAAAATGTTTTCCTTACTTTTCAAGCTCATCTAGTACCTTTACAGGTGGCTGCCTTCCTAATAAAGCAACAATGTTGGAGAAGAGTGGGAGTTGTTAAAAGAATGTTGTGTTATAATATTGGGATGTTATCCCAAGTCCCAACCATAAGGGTTTAGTAACATCAGATAGTAAGTTTAAGCCATGCTTGGTTTCACGTTGACATTATTAATTGTGTATCTGACTATCTACTGACCTAACATTTGAAATTATCAAAAACGGACCTAACATTTCAAATTATCATGTTGAATTTAGTTTATCATTGAAAATTCCATGCTGGTTGGACAGTCAGGTCCTTAGATAATAGGCTTCGAATAATTAGATATTAAACCAATTTCAAACAATTTCTAAAGGCCTGACCTGAAGTTGCTGCTGCAGTGAAATGTGTTTGAAACAACATGAAATTTTCAGCACAGACTTATTTCAACATGAAGAATCTAATTCTATGATTCATTTTTGGCTAACATTAAAATAAAAAATTGGCAATGCTAACTCATATTCAAGAATAAATGGCCCCAGGGATATGATATCTCAAAAGAAACTATCTGTTAAATTTTTGTTAGATAGGAAAGTATGCTACATCACATCTGTAGATATGGTCACTTAACACATAGCTAGTGTAAAAGATCTTTTGATAATAGAAAATGGGATTCAGTGAGATAAGTACCCACAAAGACAGAAGAGTGTTGACATATTGAAACCACAGACAGTTTAATTGGAAAGACCTAGTCCAAATGATTAGACTCTGTATACATAAGATGGTCCTGCTCAACTTAAACCAGGAATATTTTATTATGTTTAAAAAATTGATTTCTTTGACTTCTTGTTTTCCTGCAAAATGTCATGAGCAGGCTAACATATAATTGGGACACAGGAGCAGCGGGCATGGCTACAACAATCCTTTGAAAAAGTTTATTCAATTTTTTACTTTTTTGTCATAGTTCCTGGGTTGGGCTTGTCCTGGTACCTTAGGGTTTGTTTAAAATTATTCTTAACTGCCTCTTATTTTAAAGCACTGCATCCCTTGTCTCTATATAAGCAATATCCTGCATAAAACACTTGATAAATATAATAGAAACTGACAGCATTGAGTGCAGTTTCTATTACCATTCAATATTCTACTATGATGATTTCTCTCTCTCATTGTTTTTCATTTTAGATACACACCTTTGTCTTTTTTACAAATGAAGGCAAATTCTCTGCTACAAGAGTTATCATTCCACAGGCCATCATTATTTAGCTCAGCACAATCTTCATTTCCACCCCAGTTGTTTGGCTCTCCAGAAGTAGTCCTCCAGTGACTCCCAGTTGCAGCTAAGGACGTCCCATCAATCCACACAAATGTTCCTAGAAAATAAAAACATGTTGGATTTTAGTGACTTGTAGATTTTTCATTTTGTCAGTCGAAAAATGAATTGGTGCATTCATCATAGAAACTTGAAAACATTTTTACAATTATTTAGACATCTGTTTTTTTATAATATTTTTATAACTATTCAGACAAAGTTCTGATAAATATAAATAATGAAAACTTGAAATTTAATGTTTTCTCTCTTATTTATGTACTACCACTGTATAAAAACACAAACCATGTAACATACAACAATGTGTATTAAGAATATTTGACAGAGCAACATGTGGGAAAATAAGCTCTAAATGCCACTCCCTATTCAAAACACTTGAAGTGTCTTGTGACTCTTCTCTGAGTTACTTTGATTGCATTGTAATTTCAAATGTATCTGCAAATCTAGAAAGACAATAGCACATCTGAAATTCTGCAATTCCAAAAAAATCAAATTTCATTCATCCCTTTCCATAACTTTCCCCCTTTGGCATATCAAACTGTAAAGAAAGAGAAGCTTGCCTTCTTGGGCAGCATCTGTCAGTCCAATCCAGTAATGCTGCCGCCTTTGAGCTAGGGTCATCCTTCTTGCAATAAGTTGTTGTTCTGCAGCATCCTTGATAACTACCAAGTCACCCCCATACCTCTGACATGCAAGCCTTGAGTCATTCCAGCTCATGCCACTAGTTGAGTATGTAATATCATGGAAGTGATAACAATATTGACCATTTATAAACCAATCTGAAGGACATTCACCACAGACCAGACCTAACAGGAAAGTATCAAAGTATTATATGGGTGACACAATACAAACCCATGTAAACCCATACAACTGGGTAATATTTTGCATCTTGTTCTTTTGGATCCTTATTCTCATGTTTTATACACTAAGGAGTGTCAGATAATAAAGCTTTTAGTATGTTTTAAAAATGTTTGCATAAATATTATTTAAAGGGGACAGTTCACTATAAGCAGGCTATCCTGGGAAAGCCATGCAATTACACACACACACCTTGGCACCCATCTTGCTTCCACAAGAAGTGTGGTTTATCACACTTCTTATACAGTAAACATTCTTAGGCCCTGTTCAAACAATAAAATTTCCTTTCATATCATTTCAAGAGGAAAAAGTTCGTTTTTTTGTATTCACACGTACACAAAACAGAGTAAAAATGTTCATTTTTGTGGTTTTTACCACTGCTTCCGTTTTTGTACATTTTTTGGAAAGTTTTCAAAACCTCAGTTTTTATTGGTACACATTGTTTTTATGTTGTTTTTGTGCTTTCTAATAAAATCTTTATATTCCATTTGTGAAATAGTTTTGAAAAAGAAAATACATAATTCTGTGCAAAATAAATAATTAAAAAATCGGTAAAAATTTTTGAAATTGTAAGTACTAAGCATTATAGCAGTAAGTTTATTAAGTATTTCAAATTGTTGAAGCAGTTCTTGGCTGTGAAAGAGGTGTTGAAGTTTCTCTTTACATAGATACTTGTTCAGGTGAAGGCTTTGTCAAATTGACACCCAATCAGTTCTAATACCCTGGCTAGCCCTGAATTTACTGTACCCTTAACCTGAATTGTTTTTGAAAGCCAAAAGGGGCTTCAAAATATATCAAATGCCAATATCCAGTCAAAAGTATCACTTAGCTGGTCTCAAAATACATGATAACTGACCAATCTTTTATCAGTCAAGAATCTTTGGGTATTCTTTGGGTTCTCTTGGTTGAATCAGAGTTTTCAGATTATTTAGATATCTATCAGCTGATAGACCCAAGGGAGTAACTCAAAATTTTTACATACGGGGAGGTCTATCTGCAGCTATAAAAGTTTGCCGATGAGTATCAAAAATAAATTTTGAAGATCCATAATTATCAGCTAAAAAGTGTTGATAAGACCTAAAAATAACAAAATAATATTGATAAGACATCTTGTTGTTGAGCACATAGAAGACCACTAGCCATAGAAATTTAGACTTGAATAGATTTGTACTTCCTATAATAATGTAGACAATGTTCTATTCTACCAATATATTGATTGCCTTCTAAAAAGAAGCTTATCATCAATGTTTAAAGCAAAATAAAGAAAACAAAATACATAACACATGTACATGAAAATACATAACACGAGCACAAGAAAACAAGTAGACAGGACCCCCAACCTGCAGACAGGCAGCCACCACCCTCAGCCCCATTTGCTGCCCCAACAACAACCGGAGACCTCAAAAATGTCCAAACAGCCAAACGGGACGGTTATCAAAAGGATGAAAATTGTACAGAGTTCCAAACGTCTATTGAACTACAGGTGCCAACGGTGCTACAATAATGGTAGTGATTTGGGAAATTTGAAAAAGAAGCAATCCTATATGGTCAATAGACACAAACCCTTGTGCTTCCTAAAATAATCAGTTCAATTCTTTTTATGTATTAGTTTGAACCCATATGTATAAAAAATGTATGTTGTTCAATCAAGTACCTAAAGGTATCAGATCACAAGGAAAGTTCTTTCCCATGATCTTTGGACCCCCTGTATATAAAATGTTCAAGTGACCCCCCTTGGCTGCTAGACTTTGGTAATGATAACAGGTCACTAGAGATACTATAGAACTTAACTAAGATAGATATAAAAAGTAAAACAAATCTTCTTGGCTTGGTAAATTCCTCTTTTACTTGATCAAATTTACCCCATACTTGACAATAATTTTGATTTTTACAGGCCAAACGATTGAAGCTTGTTATATAATACAAGTTAAAATGTAGTTTTGACTAAATATCACTGTGAAACATTCTGTCAGAAAATACATTGTATCATGATTTCAGTTGCAATAAATTAAAACTCATTTTTTGTTCTCAAAATATCTCAAATGATCTTGTCAGAATTTCCAATAGCCCACGCCCCCTAAACGTTATCCATTCCATGCTGAATAGCTGATTCAGGTTTTGGACTAAATTTTTCGTCATGTGATAATCCAGTGCTGATGCGACTGGGCAAATCCTTGAAGTTATGAAACACCGACAAAAATTGATGGCCTGCTATCAAAGTTCAGCATTTTTTGACAACTTAGATTTTCAAATTTCAAAAAACCAACAAGAACATCGACTGAAATCAAAACCATCTAAAAGATGTAGAATGCAAGGGCTATAACAGCGGCATGATTTTCCTTATCAGCTTTTAGAGATATAAAAATTACTATGTCTTCAAAACCAATGGTTTAACACGGTCGAAAAAACTTGCAGCTTGTCAGAAACGTAGAAACAGAACAAATGTTAGAATTGGATGTAAACAAATTCAGAACGCATTCAGAGATTATCCTTTCAAAAAATTCTGAGCTTAAGTGGCGTATTTTTGCCGAAACGATTTTACTTACAGATTCGACATCGTTAAAATATATTTTGCTGCCTTTATAGACATATTCCAGCATTGACAAAATGGCAAACACGGAACCTCATAACCGTATAACGGTGCGTTTTGTTCCGGATAGAAAATTTTGATGATAAGAGAAGGGCCGGAGAGCCAATATAGATACATACAATTTTCAATAAATTCGTCACAGCCCGAGGAGTGATAACACAGAAACATTTATCTTTGTTCATAACACTAGATTTATACCCTGATAGCAGATTGGTTTTATATTCAAGTTTCAAGGAATCCCCAGGTGATTGGAACTGTTTTTGCATTCTTTGGAAATGCATCAACCTTCGATAATTTCGATGCATGACCAACTCGCTGCAGGATATCTAAGCTAGGCCTTGCGCGCTAAACATTCCCAAACACAGTCAAATTATAAACACTATTATCAGAAATAAACAAAAAACTTACATAGTTAATAAACAAAACCAAGAAATTCCACTTACTCGCAAATAACAGCGTAAGGAAACTTATCCGCAGCATCTCGACAGCTAACTGGAGACTTCCAGCCGTCACGTGCGAATAACTTGCAACCACTACCAGATTCAAATCTCCTCCAATGCCGCCCTGCGGGTGGTATTAGAATGTCACACTTGAAAGCAAGGTCGCACTTTGCCCCAACAAATGTAAAAGTACTTTTTTCAATTCTCTCGATGATGGTTTAATTGTTGGCTTTAAAATTCGCTGCGTTGACTGGCTTTTTGCGGGATTAAAAAGTCCCTTGCTCCTTGAGAGGGTCGTACAATAGGAATTTTTCTTGGAGGAGTGGCAACATTTGCTTTGCTAAATGAAAGCATTCTGTGGTGAAAGGCATAGTCGAGTTGACGATAAACAGAGCCTTAGAAAATGCAAGGTAACAAGGTAAAAAGATTAGGGGGCCGGGGGCAATTACAGACAGAGGTGAAAATACCGGAGGGGTTTAGGGGGCTGTGACACCCCCCCCCCCCAATCTAATAAATAGTCGCTTTCGCAGGGCAATCGATAACTTTGCATGGCGCCAAAAAACTTAATGCCACTCAGAAACGCCACCTCTGAAGAAATATCATATTTGTTATGAACCTCCCTTGCTGACATTGCATTTTAGAGAGCTGAACAGGTATGTCAGGAAAAGTTATCTGCAAAGCGAAAGCATTTTTTACCAAAAGTCTTAGCCAATGGATGCAATAATTGATGCATATGTTTATGAGGGCAAGGTTGAGTCCACACAAATAAATTTAAATTTTAAATTATTTTCATGACAGGCACGGCGCTCCTGAAGCGTGACTTTGGTCAAGATAAAAAATTTTTATCATTTTTTCTGTTACTTTTTAACAGTGTATGAAATAAGAAGAGAAAAACGCCGATTTTGTTTGATATAATTACTAGCTTATTCATGTGTATTATTTTTCTTTTATTTGCATTAATTCAGTAAATCACTTTCTGTATCATTGCAATGTTTTCATTTTGGATGTAAACATGGCCTTCTTGAGACAAGAAACTGCACATTTCTGTTCAGAAAAACAACATCTTCCTCTTGTAAAACCACTTAAAAAGGGGGTTTTACAAACGTGAGTTCGTATGTCGTTCGCAGAAACGTACACGATAAATACGGCAAAAACTGTTATTCAATTCTCTATACACTTCTTCTAATTCATCAGTTCACGTCAAACGACTAAAGAAATCTTAAACGGCTAACGACGACAATGTAACGGCAAACACAATTCTTCAAGCTAGCGACAAGGTACACTGAGTTCGACAAAGCTTACGGCAAGACTGAACCTAACTATAAAGCCACCCCTTATATACCCTAAGAATAATACAATTTACAGAAGCTGATGCAATTGCAGCGCAATGATGCAATTGTCATGTGATGTCCTGCAATGAATGGGAACCCTGTGTTCTAACATAGCCCCCTCCTTTGAAAACAAGCCTCCTGGCTTGGTCTTCTTGTGGCGTTTCTTCTTCGCATTTATATAACATGGCTTGAAACTCTTTCGTTTTTGGTAATGAGAATAATGGTGATGATGATCTGCACAGATGTTATGGAGCTAACAGTATATCGGTGATTGACGTCATTTCTTTGAATATCGTTGTCAGGGGCGTTTTGAAAATTTCTGCCTCGTCGAACGCTATTGTTTGGCCCAATTGCTCTTTCATCAAGTTAGCAAGCTCCTTTGTTATGTCTTCTAACATGCGGAACAACTTGCACAGAGCAACGAAGGGTTCAGTTGTGGTTTGGGTTGTCATTCTTGTCCGAATTTCGGCTTCAAAAACTGGGCCCATTTTTGCATTCACAGGCACAGAAGCTTTTCCTTGCAATGGTTGCTGCTTCAACGGGCGTCTTCTGCAATATTTGACCACGTGTCCCACTCTTTTGCAGTAATTGCAAATCGGCTGGTCGTCTGTGGTTCGCAGGTATCGATAAGTGCTCATCTTCTGTTCCTTCGGCTCGGCTGTCCTCACACGGGGTAACCAATGTAAAACCACTTAAAAAGGGGGTTTTACAAACGTGAGTTCGTATGTCGTT
>NW_027019306.1:6861007-6948967 GCF_013076305.1 Rhopilema esculentum
ATTGCAATGATCACATGATAGGATCAACTGAGAAATTTCATATAGCCCTTGTTAAACTTTTACTACATCCCTGCCTCAAAGTTAAAAGTCGAATTTTGAAAATGGGCGTTTCCATAATTCTCTAGTGACCTGAAAAGTGTGACACCAAAATAACCACCCCCCCCCCAAATCATTGTTGCTTAATTCCGTCCCTGGTTATCTAGATATTTCAACACTTATTTTTCTATTTTCAAAAACTATAAATTGTTTCTCAGAACATCAAAGAACAGTTTTGATTGTCATTTTTAGAAGCACGGTTTATCAGTTGACAAAATCTACTCTGTTTTTTAAGAGACAATATTTTCAAAATGAATGGTTTTCATTCTAATTTTTCATCTGAGAATGGGTATGTTCTTACGTTGTTCTTTACTTCTGGCAAGATGAGTAAGGTACTTGTTGAAGTACGATATTCAAGTTGTGGCATTAAAAATGATGGTGGAAAAACTACAATAAATGTTTGCCAAATCATCTAGGCCCCCCGACCCCAAACTGTGTTCTAGCCATAGAGTTAAGAACGCTCTTAACTCTATGGTTCTAGCGTCCCTACAAGTGTACATTTGAGAACAGAAATGCCAAAAATAAATCCTTGCACAAAGGAAGAATTTTTGTGAAGGCAAAAATTATGTTTAAACTCAGGGCCGCTGAAGCCAGGGGAGGGGGCATGTAGTAGGATTAATACTTTGTTTATCACTGTTTATCTATTGTTGTAATTGCACATGCGCACTGTAAATAGTATAAAAAGTCTTGTTATTGTAATTAAGGGGAAGTAGTTGTTGAGTTGTTGAAGAATGAAATTTCTTGTAATGATATTTGTGTGTTGATATTATGGTGAAAATTACAAAGTTGAGTTCCCCTTAGTGTGAAACAAAATAAAACATAAAGCTTCACCACAGGCACGGAGGCACGGGGGCACGCCCCCTGATGAGAAAATATGTAAAATGTGTCCTTTTCTAAGAAAAAAAACTGCGTGTAGTTCATTTGCTTTGAAAGAGATAGAGACTGAAATTTCGCTTTGAAAGAGATAGAGACTGGAAATTATTATTGCAAAAGCTAGAGGCTGAACATTATATTTTCGGTTTATATTAATCTTTAAAGTGTGATTTCATTAATGTAAATTCATTTTTCTTTGGTAATTTGTAATTTATCTGAATATTTGTCGAGTAATATGCATCTGGTTTAAGTATGGGTGAAGGCTGTGTGCCTGCATAGAGGTGTGCCTGCCACTTAAATGGGGGCCCTTTCCACTTACAATAAAAATTAAAAACAAAAGTAAGCACAACGTAACATTAAGATAGTATCAATCATACAGGGACGAAAGATTTACACAAACAAAACTTTCAACATGAGGAGTTATACAAGAAAATATGCCTAAGAGTGTATGCCCCCTAATTTAGAACATAGCCATATCTGCCCTCTAGCAAAGATAGTTCTTGCAGAGCCGTCGGAAGCGGGGGCCTTGGGGCTGGAGCCCTTCCAATAATTGTCAAACTGTAGTATATTTCATTTATAACAGTGTACTGAATGGGAAGTAACGCAATGGGAAGCCCCCTGCCCCGATTTTGTTCCGACGGCACTGTTTTGCTATGTGCACTGTGTCATTTTTTCTAAATTTCTAAAATACCATGAAAGCTGTACCTTTTTGGCAATAACCAAAGTTATGGAAAAAAAGCTGTTTGTGCCCTTTTTATATATTTTGCCCCCCCCTTTTAAACCTGCATCCGACGGCCCTGTAGACGTCAGCTGCAGCATGTCTCGCATGGTCCGTTTTACTGATACTTGTAAGTAAAAAAGTTGATTTTTCAAGGAATTCCGGCCATTTAGGAAAATGACGTCATACAATCATCATTTCAGCAAAAATTTTGGCTCTAGAGAATTTTCTGAACCTCCATCCATACCAAAATGCACCTTGTACAAAAATTGGAACTTCATTCCCGTCAGTTTTTCCAAAACCCACTAATTCACCTAAATATATCCGCAAATGGAAGCTTCGCGGCAAACTAATGATCATCAACTGTGGAAGAATTAAATGGCAAAACGACAAGGTTTGAAAGGTGAATCAACAAGGAAATAAGAATACAAGCATATGAAGAATTCAGCTTGAGCATTAATAGATAAATAAGACGGTCGACGCTTTCAAATAAATTGTGGCAAGTTAAGTACTTCAAATATCCATGCATGTCGCTATTTTGAGCCAATGCTGTAATGTCATGTAACCAAAAGACATATACGCCCTTACCGCAGACTTAGAGAAAATTGTATAAGCTGCAATTATTGCTATGAGGAGCTCAAAAGAAGCTGTAGTTCATTCTTGCAGATAATCCTAAAATTGGCTTTTCGCAAAAAGGTGCTCATGGATTCACCCAAAAACGCGAAATCCAAGAATATTAGTTTCCGCAAACTTAATTTCCTTATACTTTCATGCCATCATTTGCTCTTACTTGTTATCATTAAGTGCGATATGACCATTTATTTCATTGTTAATTAATTTTCTATGAAGAATCAGTCGGTCAATCAAGTAAAGTTGGTCACTTTTTTTCTGAACGCCCCCCCCCCCCTAAGAAAGTTGGTCACTTTTTTTCTGAACCCCCCCCCCCCCCCCTAAACAAAATTGTCTAGGCACATTACTGGTGATATGGACAATGAAGAGTAAGCAAATTTCAAGGAATTCAAGAAGTGCGACAAAGCAGGACAAGTGCTTATGTATGTTACGTGAAGCGTGCATGCAGCAGATAGAAGGCTGGCCCCAGCAAATACAAAAGAAAAGGCACTAGACTTCGACCTCATGCAATGGGCCACATACAAAGATCATTAAGAGCTCCCATCGCTCATTGACTATGTTCTATTGTTGCTCCAGCATTTATAGGAAGCAAGTCTGGGGTGAAAATGCAACCATCATATTAATGGTCGGACAGACAATAATTGCAAGAATAACTTAATTTCTAAAAAATGATGGAGCGAGGTGTAAATGATATAAAGGATGATCTTGCTCAAAACTTGGTAGAATCCCTATAATCGAAAATTGAGCTCTATAAAAAGTGACGTGTGTCCGGCTGCTGGTAGACTTGCTTCCAGTCTATTTCGTGCTTGAGACAGGGGTATTTGTTTCCCTACTGTGGACTTCTGCGAAGGAGTCGAACGGCGGTGAGGGGAAAAGCGAAGCAGCTGGGAAAGATACAATGAAGGTAGCTTGAAGATGGGAAAGAGAAAATTTTCGATTCACTAACAAGAGGTTCATTGCTATGAAGGAGGCTGTGTAATCCCAAGAACTAGAAATGGCTTGGTAACCTGTTTGGCGTAAGCACATTTATACTCGCAAGAAATATTATAAGTAACATTAATAAATAAAAAAGCGCAAATGACCGACAGTCCATGAACTAGTCTCTTCTCTTGCTTTTTTTCTCCTTCTTCCGTTTCTTCCGCGAGAGAGACTTCTGGCAAGTCCAAGACATGATCAAAAAGGGAAGGCTACCATTGTTTTCAAATTAATTAATTGTTTTCGCGCCAAGGCGCCAACGAGCAATAGTTAAAAAGCATTTTCGTTCCGTAGAACTGGCAAGGTCTTGAATGAACTAGAAGATGAGGTCAAGCTAGCCCCCTCTCTGTCTACTTTTAAATATAGATTAGTCGAAAATAACTGCTCTACAAATGTCTACCACAATAAAGAGAGGTTGATCTTGAGACAGTCGCTTTAGTTCTTCAAAAAAAGATCATGGTTTTTCTTATTCTACGAATAAATTAAGGAGCTGCTAACCGAATTCCAGTACACAGGGGTAAATCATTATTTAAAACAAATCATAGCAATTTTGTGAAAGTCATACTGTAAAGCAATAATGGATTCTGTAGCATCACAATAAATTTGACCTTAAAAAATAAGAAAATCAGCTGATTTTTGAGTTGCAAGGAGAGTTAAATGTCTTTTATTAGACCCGGTTTATTCTTGTCTTTTTCAACATCTTGGAAAAGAAAAAATTAAGGGCGTTTCTCTATTTTCACCCACAATTCTGAAAGAGTTGTGACTAGATGATGAAACTTTGAGATTTTCGTATCCGTAGCAAACTTGAATTTGAAATTCTTCACCAGCTTAACCAAAACAACTGTTGTTTCAAAGTAAGCAAATCTGTATCCTGGACACTTCCTTTTACCAGCAAAACCAAAAGGCTCAAAAGCAAACTTTTCACGGCCCTTTGAGTTTTCATCACTGAACCTCTCAGGGTCGAATCTATAATGAGAGAGAAAAAGTAGTTAGCGTAGAAACGAGGCATGCTTCTACATGAGTTGGAGGCAGTAAAAAAAGAGGCACTGACCGAGCCTAAACACTAATTAGACTCTTAACTCGAGAAGCTGAAAAATTTTCCCTCTCGTGATTCATGTCAAGTGACGCATTTGAAGTACTGAGCTTCTTGCTCGAGCATGTTTCTATGGAAATCTCACCTTGCTGGTTCTGGCCAGATCTCTGGATCTTCAAGAACGGTTCCAAGAGAGAGTAACATTGGAGTCTGAAATGAAAGCAAAATGGCCACAATTTCATTGGCTGCCAACTCTGACGTTTCATGCCTAGAAATATTATATATGCAACAACAAAAAATCATTCTGTAAAAAAGAATGATGTCCTCAATACTGATACCAAAGTATAAAGCTTTCTGATGACTGATAGAGAGCTTGAGGCCGAGCCCTCTGGCTCTGTGCAAAAACCAGCTGGTTTTATCCTAATTCCTACTTTTTCGTACACAGTAAACAGGAGGCTAATAACAAAACGGGTTTGGGGTTCTGACATAAAATGATCACCAGGGGTACTAAATGCATAGTTATTGTTGAGTGGGAAAATTTGTCAAGAATTCATTAGCGGGAGGGTGTGTTTATTAAGGACACTGGCTTGACAAAGAACTTAAATTGCCACTGGCTTTTGAGATATTTATTGGTGTATTCCCATTATTCTTTATATAGCACTAGACCGCTGATAGAATGCTTTGCAATACTGCAGGAAGGCACTTTCCTTTATCATAGCTTAACAATTGAAAATATGCCGGTTTTTGGAGAAATAAAATATATCATCGAAAACAAACCATACCTTGGCTGGTATCATATGTCCATCAATAACCATGTCAAAATCCGCATACCTGGCTGCAAATGGTGCAAGAACTGAAGCCCTTAGAGTCTCATCTATCACCTGCCTTGTATACCTGTTAGAATATTACTCAAATTCAGTGTTGTCTAGAATCTCACATTTGATTGTCTCTAAAAAAACTAGTTTTT
This sequence comes from Rhopilema esculentum, assembly GCF_013076305.1. Next base: position 6,866,300 of record NW_027019306.1, read on the forward strand.
GTACCACCCTTGGCTCTAAGTCTTAACTACATGCATCCAAACGGCAACTGGACTTAAGACGGAAAAATGTGTAACTTCTCGTAAATCTGGAATTTTCACTGCTCTAACGTCTCGTGGTGCTATAAAGCTAAGGGGGCTCTCTTTTTTACGAATGTTCTGCTGGCAGTGTAAATTGCCTAGATTACAACAGGGGCCCCTATTAAATGTAAATAAAGAGAAAAGAGTAATCTAAGTACAATATGCTGTGGTTGTGCTAGTTGAAGAATAGATATAGAAAATCGTACGACCTCATAAAGAATATTCAAATTATTACAGAAGTTATCTTCGGAGATAGCTTTCGGGATAAACTCGAGCTTTTTCAGAAAAAGTATTCTTAGTAAAAAGTAGGGTTATTTGAAAATTAGAGAAATCAAAGTTGCATGTTTTCTAGCAATCAAAGACATCATACGTTAGGCTCTTCATGTGATCCATTGTTATATTTTCATCATCATTCACATATTCCTCGATCTCGTTAAAGAGCTTTTCTTGGCATTCAGGATGCAGACAGAAGTAATATATCACCCATGATAGAACTGAGGAAGGAAAAAAAGCATAACAGCCTACAGAAAGTGGGCAGTAGTTTAGGTTGTTATAAAACATACACTAGTTACAATTCACAAAAATTGTGGGAAAAAAACGATAGGTAGTCAAAAGAAGTGTATTCTAGAAATTAATACACTATAGAGGACTCGGATGTTTCATAGGTATTGAAATCGCAAAATAGCATCAACAAGTTGGTGTTGAAATTAGCTGAAATTCGGCTTCTTTGATGCATTTTTCTACCAAATACCATGATACTAAACGACAAATGTACTTCATTGCATTCACGACATTTGGCTTTCACTAGAAATAAGAGATGCATATAGGAATTGAATTTACGTACGATTTCCTGTTGTATGAAATCCGCCGACAATGTACGTTATGGCATTATCAAAGATCTAGAATGTTTCAAATAGAAATAAACTTAGACTGAGGTTTCATAACAAAAGTAATCAAAATAAACAAATACTTTTATAGATTTATATAAAATCAGTGGTGATTAATGGAACATCAATTTATCTTAAATTTCCTGACGATCAAATTTTCATATACAGCACTTGTAAGCAAAAGTGTGACTTTCCCAGCGACAAGCATAAATAAATATCTAAATGTTTTATAACACTTTAGGACCAAGAGGCAAGAGAAAGATTAAAAAATTTAGTGATAGGCTTGGAACCCAGCTGTCCACAAATTTTAAAGAAAAGACTTACTTTAAATTTTCTTAAAAATTACAGTTCAGTTTAGCTGGCATAAAAAACCTACCATATCATCTGTTGGGAAAAGATCTTTATTCTCCAGCATGACATCAAGAAGTAAATGACCTTTTTTGTCTTTTTCATTTTTTCTGTTAGCAATCACATCCTTTACAATTGCTTTCATTTCCGCCAAGGCTTGAAACAAATATTTTCGTTAAAAATACCATTACATATATGGTTCTTGAGAAAGGGGGTGGACAAAATGCAGACAGGTTTCTACCCATTGCCGGATGACAGCGCGTCAAACGAAACCCCGAAAAATGGCTACAGAATGTTCCGACTGTTTTGTCGCTTTGTTAAAGTTAAAAATACCTGAAAGCATACGAATTGTGTATTTTTTTGTATCATTTTGCATACTAAAACAAATTAAAAACCAACCCTTTGCAAACTTTTTCTGTTGTTCACTTCCTTCTGGTGGTGGCCCATTACTTAATCGCGATTCCATATCTGACCAGCACTGAAAATAAAAGGAACTTCTGACTCAAAAATTGGAATCAAAATGCTAAAATTAAAGTTAAATGAAAAACAGTTAATAAATCATTAAGTAAGACGAACTTCCCATCTTAACCACAGTTTTGCAAAAATAATCGATGTTCATTAGTTCCATTCAAAATTAAGTGGCTGGAGGTTAAGCTACGGTCAAATTTTAATATGAAAATCTTTGGTGATGTCATTTTCAACAAATTCAGCTAATGAAGGCGACAATTTTTCCTAATGTTCATCAAAATGAAAATCATTGACGATACTTACAATGTCATAGACTCTTTCAAAATTGATGATTTGTTTGTCAGATTTGAAATAGTCTCCAAACGACGTCAACATAATAGATTTAATTGCTACAGCTAGCATATATTCTCTGAATGGAATGTGTTCTTCGGGCTTGCACTCGTTCAGTTTTTTTATCAATTCATCCCCAACCTTTATAATAAAAAAGTGACACTCTATAACGGTAATGCAAAGGACTAAGAATCAATATAAATAAATATTATTAAAAACAAAGATAGAATAACAAAGTGAAATTGACCAAACTAGTGTCTTATACATGAAAATAAAAGGTATCGTATGAAACAAAAAAATATCAGCACTTCACTTATCAGCATTTGATGAGGACCCAAAAAGACCGAAAGATGAGATGGATAGGTGTGATAGACGAAATGAGAAGTTTGGGTGTTTACGAAGATAGAAGTGCAATAAAATGTTTACGATCGACGTTGATAATTCAAGAGGAATTCTATGCTCGTGCGCATTGGAGTAGATTGGTTCGTACGAGTAGAAAACCGTTGTCAAATAAATTTTTGTATACTTGTTGCAGGATTTATTTTAAGGATTTTTTATCACTGCATATATTCAAAAATTTTGAAGATTTGGGTGTTGCCTTTCAAAAAATTTCATGACCACAACAATCAAACTAACTTCATTTGAAGCTTTCGCATAACACCAGCTCATTTAAATATGTTTTCGAAAATAAAGATCAAAGGAGAAGATGAAGAGCGAAACAAACTAGATCGCTTCTAGATACTGAACAAATTTTAGAGAGGTTTCATAGATTATGATTATTGGTACTGTTACTGTTCTCGTTTTTGTGTACGAAGGATGAGTACACTATGTGGTGGGTCGAGGGGAACGCATACATGTATGTATATATATATATATATATATTTAATACTGTAATGCTCTCTGGTAGTTCTGCAATTTTACTTTTCAATACCAAATCTCTTTATTTTAGTTTTATCACTGCACGAAATTGTCTTCTTTGCGACTCCCGTCTCTTATAACAATTTTAAGAAAACTTAAATTTCTCTGAAAAAAGTGTAGTATTTTAACTTCAATGTTTCATCATCTCTTAAGAAATCATTAAGCTATGATTTGTGATATTTTACACTGAGAGATTTGGCAATAGAGAGCAAAACTGCAGTGTCAGTTTCAGTATTTACTATTCAGGATACCTAGAGTATCAAATTTCGTTAAAATCTGGACTCGCTGTGAATTTCCACCATGAATTGGAAACACCATAAATTTATCAAATTTTTGAGCAACATAGTGCAGTATTTATTACAAAGAGGGCTCTATAGAGAGAGGCATTCAATTCAAGGTTTTGGTTCTCCAGAACAAAGCTGCTCAATCTTTTTCTATGCAACTGGACAGTAAGAATGTATTTTAAAACTTAAGAATCAGATCTCAGACCCATTTCACATATCAGAAGAAGGATACACATTACCTGCTACATCTATTCTGTACAAATTCAAAATATGGCAGTTTTTCTCAGGATATGCCCTTTAAAAGCAACATTAGCACACAAACCTTGTTGAAAATTGAGCCGTATTCTTTTACTGCTTCGTGACTGAAACTTCTGTCTAAAACATGTCTAATCTTTCGTCCCCTTCCATCATTTGCATACTGAACGCTGTGTCTCCCAATCAATGGTTCAAACATCATAAATAGCATTGCTATAGAAAAATAGTTATCATGCAATGTAGAATCGCCATGATATTTAGAACTTCCAAAAAAACTTCAGGCCACTTCAGCAAGGAACAAAAATTGAATGTTATGAAACTTCATTTCACTTTTCAGGAGTTTTCTGGTCTAATTCACAAATTGCTGAGTTCAATTTCTTTATAATATATGCTAGTTTCTTGTGCTAAATTTCAATTTAAAATGCATTTTAAAGGACAGACATTCTTAAAATTCCAATACAAACATCAACATGATTATAATTCAGGTGTTGAATATGATCATCATTAAAAACAAAACTCAAAAACTGTAACTCAAATCATAGTTTGTAACAAGTATTTCTATTGACACATTCTACAATCTTTTTATAAAAAGGAAAAAAATCTCAGTGATGGTGCCAAAATGGTATAAAATGAGAATGCCTGTTTCACCACTTTAGAGACACTCAAGAATAATTTGTTATAAGTATAATTTGCCAATGTATTACTTCTCCCCAAAATTTTCTTAACAGTACAGACATGCAGTCATAAAAAATGGCTCCATAATATTCCAAAGTTATTGTACAGACTTTTATCTCACGGAATTCAAGATAGCAATGATAATAAATCCATATAAATGCATAATGTGAGATGACACCTTTCACTAGAAATCTTCTTCTAAATTGAGTTGAAAGATTGGAGCTTACTGCAAGATCTTATACATATGTGGTCTGTTGAATAGTGTTGCCACTTCTTTAAAGACTTCTGGTGATCCTAAACTAACAACAAGCTGCTTGCCCCACCAAAAGCTAGCAACTGGACCAAACTTTTTGTGAAGATCAACCAAAAACTCATGCAAACTTCCAGCTTTGCTTATGTCAGGGAGATTTCCCTGTCTAAAGATAAAAAAGTGTTTTACTTTAAGACTTGCTAGAGACACCAAATAAATTGAATGAAAACATAAGATGCACTTTGCTATTGGCTATGGTGCAACCAAAGATATCTCAAAGAAACCTGGATGTTAATTCCTATTGACATTACTTTCCACTAACAAGTACTTAATCATATAGACAATTTTAGGAATCATTGCAACAAAGTCAAAATGAAAACTTAAATATAGGGACTGACACAAGAATAAAGAGCATTGGGCTTAAGTTGACTAAGGAATAATAATCAGTTTTACAAATACTTATTACAACAAGCTTGTTAAACAAAACATCAACCATATAATAAATGCTAGTAAACAAAATATGTATAGGGGCATACCTAATATAGAAATACCTATTAAACTATGTACCATGAAAATCATGGGATCATTGCCATGATCAAATGACTCATACCCCATGACCTGTGCACGACGTTGCTAAAACGAGGAACAAGCGGAACAACCCAGTAACAAGCGGAACAACCCAGTAACAACCCAGTAACAAGCGGAACAACCAAGGAACAAGCAGAACAACCCAGGAACAAGCGGAAATGTGAATTAATTGTTTAGTAAATACCACATGGGGGCGTTTATAATCCAACTCTCTGAAGTTTGTGTGGGCTAGAACTATCAAGAGGCCGTCAATCATGTCTTCGTCTGTTTCGGAGGCTTTGTGAATTTGCCAACGGACAGAGAGAATCTATCGACCCCGGGTCGGGACGAAAAATAAATAGTAAAGCATGCCTATACATTCGATCACAACAGACACACTGTTGCAAATAGATGTGCATGCCATAGTGTAAATCTGTACATGTAGCCCTGTTGCAATCACATTTTTCAGGCCCGTCGGAGCCGGGGGGCTGGGGGGGGTTTCTGAAGCCCCACCAATAATTGTCTTACTGTAGTATGTTTCCTTTATAACAATGTACTGCATGGGAAGGAATACAATGGGCAACCTCTTACAACTTATAATTTGGATTAAAGAAGAGGTTTCCGCCTCAGTAAAAATGATTCTAGGCAAACCATCAGTTTCCTGGTTCCTGGATTTTCCGACTTTTATCCCACGACAGGGCATGATTTTTCTTGTAGGCACATCAATGTCATTTTTCTCCCCAGGCGATTGAATGGCGCAATATCGTGAAATTTTGATGGCAGGGTGACAAACACGCAACCAATGCTTGGCGTTTCCATCATCATCATAAAAAATTAATTTATCTAAATAAACTTAGTTGAAGAGCCATAATACACTCTAAATACAATCATATCTAAGTACACAAAATATAACGACATCAGAACTGAAATAAATAAATATTTTGACATATCCAGATATTCTTATTTTTATTTAGCTTTAAATTCTTTCCTATAAAACATAGCAAGTAGATAAACATAGAAAATTTCCAGAAGACCAGAGGTTTTCCGACAAAATAGGAGTCTAGCTCGAAGGGCAAATCACTCCAAGAAAATCTTGTACACCTTTCATGAAAATCCTATTGTTTTATCTGAAAATCCCTAGAAATCCTTAAGTTTTGGTAAAATCTTGTACGCAATTTTCAAGAGTGAATTGTCCCTCGGTCTAGCTCTACAGGGTTTTGTTGCCACCCTCTGATGCCCTCTATCTTAGCCACTGCCGCCAGAGCAGTTTACCCAGCATATCTATTTTAGCAACCAAAATAGCCCCCAGAGCAGCCACCATTTTCAAAAATTTCTGGGGGAGCATTCCCCATACCCCTTTAGGCATGCTTCACTATTTATTTTTCGTCCTGATCGGGGATCGATAGATTCGATCGTTGGCAAAATCACAAAGCCTCCGAAACAGACGAAGACATGATTGACGGCCTCTTGATAGTTCTAGCCCACACGAACTTCAGAGAGTTGGATTATAAACGCCCTCCTTTGTTTTTTACTAAACAATTAATTCACATTTCCGCTTGTTACTGGGTTGTTCTGCTTGTTCCTGTGTTGTTCTGCTTGTTCCTGGGTTGTTCTGCTTGTTACTGGGTTGTTATTGGGTTGTTCCGCTTGTTACTAGGTTGTTCCGCTTGTTCCTCGTTTTAGCAACGTCGGACCTGTGCAAGGGCCAAAGGTCACATACTAAGTAGATATACTGATAGTATTACAGAAGGCCCACTATTAAACCTAAGCTCAGCAGTCCTTACATTTAAGTTCTCTATTCTATTGATATTGCTAACTGTCAATTTGTATTAGCATAAAAGATATAAATATTTATATGCATTTATTACTAATTAGATACTATTAGATCTGGAATTATACTCACTTGGGATCACTTGGATCAAGTCCTGGGCAAGACAGTTTACCCTTTCTCTTCTCGATCTAGAAACAAAGTCTTTTATGTAAGATGCTGTTAAAAGTAGGAGTACTAATTGAAAATTACAATTTTAATTATAATACAACATGATAAGATGTGTTTCTGAGGACCTTAGCTAATTATTGTTTATGACAGTTTCTGGTTTCGTGCTCCTGTTTTTTAACCTTGGCCAAACAAATATATGCACTAGCAGTCAGGCAGCATTTAACGAAGTAAATTCTCTTACTTGCTTTCTTTGTGGTCCCTACTGCCTGTGCTACTGTTTGTCTATTACTAGAATGAAATTTTCAGGCTGCACTGACAACATCTTTTCATTGCCAAAGTTCCCTATTCCTATGCAGTGTGACAGGTGTGCAAAAGTGCTAGGCAGAGACTGTCACTTGGACCTTACAGTTGTCAGATGCAGGAAACAAACAAACTGGATGCTGTTTTCCTTGCAAAAACATGCAAGGAGTTTAGCTAAGCAATAAAATGACTATTAAAATTCACATTCTCCAACAGAATACATAAAGGGAATGTTGTCAAATGGAAACCTCACAAAAAATGCAAGTTGTCCATGTTCAGATCAGGTTGGTGAGGCAGCTCGTGGTGTCTATGATTTTTAATGTGCAGGTGCCTGGTCATGAAGTCACATTTGGCACAGCTACCTATGGTATTCACAGGGACTGGGGATGGTCTCCCAAGACCAAACATACAAGCGGTCCATCTAATAAATCTTGAAAATTATGAGGGGTATTGTAGGGATACAAACAATAAAGAAACTACATAACAGTACCTTGCATTAAACTTAAAGGCATTCAGGTTTTGCCATTTTGATATTACAATTGACATTCTGAACAGACATTAAAACTATTTTCATTTAGAAAATGTCTGAGTAGCCCCCAAGATATTGTGTCATTGTGAGTTTAGCTTTAGCAAAAAGAATCATTGGAAAAAAAATTTAGTGAAAAATGATAAAAGCATGCAAAAAGACTGTGCTGGTTACTTCAGTTTCAAAGATTTGGTCTGTGGTGTCAGTGAAGTATAACACTCTTCAAAATTGAATTACAGCATGAAGGCATGTTAAGGCAAATAATTTTTAAAAAAAATTAGGCATTTATTGCATCCACAGTTTAAGGTCCTGGTCCATGAAAGTTTTCTGACCCTGTCCTTTATGTGTGACAGTCAAATTTTTTTTGGATCTGCACCAGGAAATCTTTAGAGTTTAATATGTTCTTGCACAAGGTTTGCTTTCATCAAAATTGAGCCAATCGTTACAAATTATTGAAGTGGTAGAAATAGCGACCAGAAGGAGAAAAATAGATTTGCAACACTTTCATCAAGACAGATGCAAAACTTTAAACCTACATTTAATACACTTTGTTGCTGATGTATTTTGCTGTCATTGTTATTTGAGGGGGAGAATAAAAAATCTTAACTCTGACTTGCTTTTCTTCATTTTAAATCAGATTGAATCTTTATAGCTAATAATGTACTAAATATTAAGCTATCTTATTTTGACATTGATAGTGGCACAGACAAAGGAAAAGGTCCAGCAAGGCAGTAACCTTCCAAAGACCAGCCAGGATTATTAAGTTTTAAAGAATAATGAAACTAAACAAAACTGAAAGTAAATAAGAAACTGAAAGCGAGTTGAAGTTTTTTGGCTATGTGTAGCTGTAGCTGTCTGCAATTTTCAAGGTGAAAGCTGCAAGTGGAATGGAAAAAGAACAGGGTGTGGGAAGCATTGGGCTGGGGAGCTGGAGCTGTATTTTGTCTAGATCCAACGAGAAAGTGCCGGGAAGGGTAATATTTCAGCAAAGTATTTTTTGTGATTTGATTCTGTCATTTGTAAATTACCTTCAAGTTGGTCATGGGTAAATTACCTTGAAGTTGGTCCTTATCAGTAACATTGGTGTTCCCTGTTGGTAATGGGAGTTTTTAACAGTGAAACTTACATGTCCTGAAATTCTTACAGCCTAATGGCTGAGCTCCCCAATGCAAAGCTTTGCAACAGGTACAGCAAGAATTTGAGAAAAGTCCACATTCTCCTCGTGTTTGCACATTATATGGACATGGTCACTCTTTGCAAACCTAAACCCAGAAATGTGAAAACCACATGTTTTGATCAAAACAGTTTATGAGCACAAGTTAATCCAAACTCTAAGATAGTAGGCTATTTCACAACAATGTACACTTAGGGTACAAAAGTATGGAAGCAGTGTTAAAAATTGCGGCTCACAGTGGCCAAGAGCCTAAGGCGATAAATTTCCGAGTCTTTTTTATTGACCACAAGTATAGAAGTATACAGCTTCTTCGTTTATTGTCAGTTGCTTAATAGTACAAAAAAGATTGAGCTTGCATACCAAATAGAGGTAAACCAACGTAAAAACCAAAACAATGATGGCAGTAACAGCAAAGGCTGCATAGTCCGTTGAAACGTGGCTAACTAACTGCCTCATTCTTTTACGGTAAAATCACTGTGGTAAAATGGACCTGAACGCTTCACCTTTATTTTACGAGAATGATTACGGGAATCTACAATCAAAACGAGGAGGATTCGAAAGGTCAGAAACCGCCTCGTCCACGTGTACCTAGAAATATATATAACGACAGCACTCTTTATTTGAAAAGTAGCTCTTCACTTCAAAGGCCGGATAAAGGGAGACAGCACAGAATTACAACGAAAGTTACAGTTTTCTTTAAAGAGAAAAATTCCAGAAATTTTCCGACAAAATTGATATTGGCTTTAGCCCTCCACCCCACAGCATACCTTGTCGTTAACAGAATCACTTGGGGCAGAGGTGAAAGTAAATTATCCTTTGAATACAGGCACGTAGCCGAGTGGTGGCGTGGGGTGGCAATGCCACCCCTGGAGCAAGAGAGTATCAGCTGTTTGCCACCATGAGAACTCTGTCTCTACATTTTTTAATGGGTTTTTTTAGTTTTCGAAAAAAGCTTGGCGCTACTTGGGCACTACTCAGAAAAATTGCTGAAACAACTGCCTTCAACAACGTGCCTGCACAAGGGCATTTCAAAATCATATATTATAGGAAAAACACTTATTTGGACAATATACTATAGTATAAGTATATACATAGACAGGCAATGGTTTAAGAAGTAGGGGTGTTATGTGTTGTTATGCGAGAAAACGTATTGCCTGAGTTAGCCTTTGGAATCATCGAATATTGCAAAGATGGCATTTGAAACTACCTCAAAATCAAGATCATCAAGGAAGTTATAGAAACGAAGACCGTGGATTGGCTAAAGGATGGCTGCATCAGCTTAGAGAGGATGAGGCCAACTGGATGTTCCCTTTTTGTAAATTGCATACTGTTGGACATTCTTAAGCCAATACACAAAGTCATAAAGCAGTTTCAAACTTCGAGCATAAATCTTTAACAGTGCTGTCTGGATTGACGCCCCCAAAACGCCCCCAAAAGCTTTGTGATCACAAAGAAGCTGATACTAGAATGAATGTTTGTCTACGTGAAGAGTATTTCCAGTTCAAGATATGGAAGATTCGCAATCGAAACGGTCGACACTGATGTTATCATAATAACAATTGAATTGTTTCTTCAGCTCAGCTGAGTACAGCTTTGGGTCGAGTTTGGGACAGGAGAAGATAAAAGATGGTTACCACTCCACGATTACACAAAAGCACTTAAAGAAAGGGTTTGCTTTGGCCTCTTATTTAGGCACGCGTTTACTGGCTGTGACACAGTTTCTTCATTTTGTAAAACAGGCAAAATTTGTTTGAAAGATTTTTTTTCATGTAATGGTAGCTTTCGTTGCTCTATCAAGTGCTACTTACCAGTGGCGTAACCGACGAAGGTTGGGGTTCGAACAACTCCTAAGGGTCCCCTAGGAGGGGCCGTGTAAAGGTTTTCACGATTAAGGTTTGTTTGTATTAGTTAACGTGAAAAGTGATTTGAGAAATAAAAATTCTTCTGGCAACATGTTACATTAAGACACTTAGTTCGCAAAGAACAGTAGTTTCCTTTTAACTGAGACCATTGTTTATTCAAGTTTACTGTATGAAACGTCCGTTTCAATCTTCACAGTTTTTGAAAAATTATTTGGATAAGATGTCTTCAAAAAGAAAATGCAATGCTAGAGCCTTCAAGAGAATAAGGAAACATTAAGCAGCACTTTCCAATACAAGGCAAATGGCTTTTTACTTTTCACTTGGAATATTCGACCATGACATGACATTCCACGTAAAAAATACTTCTAAAAGAAACAGAGAACCGAAGCAGGGGAAAGTCAAAGTGCTGCAAAATGTCGGAAGTTTAGTGGTGCAAAATATAAGATGATGGTGTTTAAAGCCAATCTGGAGGGTGTGGTAGCAAAAATATTCCCGGACCCATCTCCTTTTCCATTGGAAAAGTCTCCTCTTTTGATCTCATATACCTCCAGCGTCCCTTTTTTTTGACCCCGAAATATCAAAGATGTTGAACCATCAACTTCAAGCTCGACTCATCTATATTAACTTTCCGCTTTGAAGTCTGTGGCGTTGGCCGTATATTCCTTCGCTAAGCGACACTTTTGCCAGGATGAATGACTTTGAGAAAATGCCTGATAATTAACCTCTTTGATATTTTTCACTATCTGAAATTGTTTTGTTTCATATTGATATTTCAATTTCATTATCGCATAAACTATTTATCTTGCTGACTTCTTTTTTTGTCTGGTTTTGGAAAAAATATCATTGTTCAAGGGCCTCCGAGCAAAGTATTACTAACGGCCCTAAACTGTTCCGTTACGCCACTACTACAACTGCAGTTACCAATGAACTCGTGACCAATTCCTACGTACGAGCTTAGACAATAAAGTTTCAGAATTGTATCAAAATTTTACAAGAAAAGCAGATTTTCATCTTATTCATCATATCAAATTACGCCAGAGGACTCGAAGGAAAACTAGGTACAAGTATCCCAATCTAGAAATAGATTTGGGGCGTTTTTGAAGTGGGGTCTACATCTTATCTTATTCAGCATGTCAAATTACGCAAGAGAACAATTTGTTGGTTTATGACATGAACAGTTTAAAAGATATAGAAGAAGACCTAAAAGCGGACTGGGTACAGGTACCCAAGTCTAAAAATAGCTTTTGGGGGCATTTTTGAATATGCTTTTGAACCAAAAGGACATTTTATGACAGAAAGGCCCTTCCACCTCATTGGGCCCTTCGTTATTAGCACAGTTGCCAAGTAGAGCTGCTCCTCCTCAGAGGGACCTGGAAGTTTGGTCCCCGGATATTCACGTGACTGTGGGTCTGCGTTCTGTATTTCCTAGTTCCGACTTTTAATTGGCATTGGACCTCGTTGCATCAAAAATAATGCAAGAAGGCAGTTCAGAGAATATGGTTATTTCGTAAATCGGCGAGAAAAGAAAACTCAGAGCTATAAAGTTCTGAATATAACACTGCAATAACGTTTCAATGTAAGTATTATATGAAAATTCAACTGATTTTAGTCCTAGGTAATTGTTATTTTTTATCGGTTTCTGTTTTTATTCTAAAGTGAAAGTAAATTTTGAGTTTTGTTGGACTACATTCATCAAATTTTAGTTTGCTATACACGTGCTTATATGAATTAGCATCTATTGATTGCCATTAAATGGATGCACTACCAGGGCCATGCTACTCTCTATCGCTAGATTTGTGGGTAAAATTCGAAAATTTTGCAAATTGCTACTTTATCAGAATTTGCAGAAAAAGTCTTCAGCGCCCCAAAAACTTTGACTTTGACACTGGAAAAAGTGACTTGCAACCTTAGGAAATTGAAAATATACCCAATGTAATTGTTTTTGAAAACTCCAGATAATACCATGTGAGATGGAATTCCTAAAAGAATAAACACCTAATGAAATCGGGATGTTCTCATGGAAATGCAACCAGATATAAACAATAATTGCAATAATGACTTGATTTTTACAGTCATTAATATGATCACAGTTGCCACAAAGGTAGAAAGAAAAGTTAAAAGAATAGCTAGAATTATCTTCTATACACTTAAACCAAAATGACCTGGAATGTTTATACTCATAAAAGAGGAATGCAGGACATGGCCTGGATCCTTTCCTCTTTTTTTTAATGTTAATATTTGTTTTACACTATGCTCAGTGGCGTGGTGGGAATTTTTTAAGGGCTAGGAAAATCAAGTTTTTAGGGGCTTGCCATTTTGATACTGATTGTTTCTTGATATGTTGATGTGTCAGAATCGAGTGTCGCAGAGGCAGCCAATATATGCCTCTGTCACAATTCAAGCATACAATAGATGCCCATATATCAGCAGAAAATTTATAATATATCCAAAACTCATCTGCTAACGAAATATGAAGCTTATGCAGGACCCTTTTTTGTCAATCCTTTTATTCATAATTTTTCTGAAAATTTCATCAAACCTTCCATGCTAATTTTTTTACCCTTTAAAAGTCTTCTTTATGGGTACATCTAGTCTTTTTTCTTTAATGCTTTAAAGCTTAGTATTTTTTCGGTTGTGAAACAGTTTTGTCTATGCAGTTTCACTAAATTTATTTATGATAGCATATTTTCCTACTAGATTTAGAATCACATAATGTCTATGAATCCAAAAGGTGTTATACCAGGAGGGGCTATGGGAGGCTGATCAATAAGCTAACAAAAGATTAGATACTCCCGCAAAAATTAATGTAATGCTCTTTGGTTTCAGATCTCCCATCTTCTCTTTGCACAAATACTTAAATGACACTATACAAAAATGTTAACTTTTTTACTGCACCCCCTAATCAATTATAATTTTTAACCCCGAGACCACCTATCTGATGTATTTCATATCAATTCCTGCATGCAGTTTAAGTTTCAACAACATTTGTTATGTAAGCTGCCAAAATTTGTGTGAAGATTCAGTATTACTGGTGAATCAATCCACTTAGGGTGAATATAAGTTTTACAAACAAATGTAGGGGAAATTGAAATATGTTTCTGAAAGTGGTAACTGAATTCCATGCTTAAATCAAAACATAAAGGATATTCAAGCAGTTATTCTGCTCTACAATTCTGATAGCTAAATCAAGTGTGCTTTGCAGCAACTGTTAAGTAATAGAGCAAATGCAATCCAGCTAGAGGCAAAGGATCACATAGCATGGACAGAAGAAAGTTTGAAGATTTTTCTCAAGGAAAAAAGCGCTCTCTTAGCGTCCTCTTCAAGTCTTTGATATTCAAGTCATTGATACTCTTTGTAGCAGAAGAGATCCTGTTTACTTGGCAGCTTTTTAGACCAATTGAAAAATTTGTTGATAGAAACTATTAAAAAGAGAGTTCAAAGAAAAGATTTCTTTGAAAAACCAAAATGCAATTCTTCCATTTGTGATGTAACACCATTTGTCCAAGCAAACTTTGGACTCCAGGGACTAAAGAAGGAACTGAAATGACCCAAATTTATTTCAATTTTTACACTAGAAATGGATTTTTTAGTTCCTCCCTTAGGCAGTTGGAAGACTTTTAATGCCCAATACCTGAAATTAAAAAGTATTGTTCTGCTATGCTAATGGCTTTATATAAAAGAGTAGCAGTTATCAGCAGCATCAGCATGAAGGTAAAATGGGTTAGGGCTCAGTTCCGAGCAAATGATGTAGAACAAAGTTCTAAGTTGGGCATTCCTTCATATACATATATAAGGTGGCCTGTGTTCCAGACCCCTAACTTGAAAGGCTAATATAAGGGACACAATACAACCTTTCTGTATTACAAAAGCTCAATACGGATGTATTTTAAAAATATTGTACTATTTTGAATAGCACTGAAAAAAGTGACCTATTCAAACACAGTAGATATTTCATATTTCAAATCCGAAGTGTCCTCATCTGAAGTTGAGTTTACTTTTTATATATGACATGTTTTATATGACATATGGGCAAAACGATAAATGGGTCGCTATAGCTGGCTCCAGAGAATCTCCTTATATATTATTCATTTTAGGTTGCGAGGAAAACCAAGAGGAAAAAAGTAATTAAAAATAATCTGAAATCAAATCATGCAAATTTGCAGTTGCAACTTTGGGATGTTCAACCAGGAGTAATGTCATTTAAAGTGGAGAAAATGAAAATATTTATGATTTATCAGCAAAAAACCACAAAGGTTACAACATGGATGCAAAAAGACATCACCCATGTATCTAAGTAATCTGTTACATCATTCAATCCAGAACTGGCTAATACTGAACCCTGGGCATTGAAATCACTGAGGATACATCATTGTAAATGTTTTTGTGAAACTCTAACAATAGATTTCTTTAGGGCTAGCCATCTGTAGAAATCAGATGGTACATATCTGAAAATGTTGATTTTTCTCTAAACACAGTTAAATATTTTTGTGAGATAGTTAAATCTTTTAAGCCAATGTTTATTTTCCAAAATTTTAATTGCTTTTACACTTTGGGATCAGTTTGGGATCAGCAGGGGCAGACACTTGGTAAAATATTGCCAGGCAAGCCTATTGTTTTGATAAGATGACATCACATTTTCCCATTGTTTTAGAACAAAAGACCATTGTCCTTCAAAATATTGGGGGGCAACCATCCTCTGGCCCCCAGGTGTCTGCAACTGATTGCAAGTGAACACCTTTAAATTTGATATAAGTAATATCTAACAAAACACTGCTTTATGTTGATGCTTGATATGGAACTATGAAGTCTTACTTAGAACCCCTTCCATTAACCTCCTTTTTTGCATCCCGAATTCTTCGTGGAACAGGCTCTGTTGTCTGAAGCAAGAATACCTTTGACAAGAGCAAGCCTTGACAATGCGAATGAGCCTTTGCTCTTTTTATTTTTATCATGTTTTAGTATGGTTTCTAGTCCTTTTTACATAGCCAACTTTTGTGATCTATTTTTGATCTATTTTTGACTTATTGTTCAAACATTCAAACAACAGGTATCATTGACACACCTAGTTGAGAACAATTTAATTCCAGACAGTAGATGGACCAAATTCGACTTTCTCTCTGTTTAGGGCAAACAAAGACATGAAAATTGGCCAAGGAAAAATGTCTAGAAACCATAATACTAAAACAGGATAGAAATGTAAGAGCAACAGCTGATTTGCCTCATCACAGCTTGCTCTTGTCAAATGTGGTCTTGTTTTGGACAACAGAGAAAAAGGCAGTTTATCAGAAAATTCTAAGTTGGACTATTTTAGTTCTGTTATTTTATTTTGATATAAGAATATATTGAAGAGATTAAGTGCCACAGGCCCACAGTTCTTCTTGAAAAAAATGGAGACACCATTGTGACAAAGATCCAGTTGTCATCTTTTTCTGCCATATAGGCTATCAATGATGAGCCGACCTGTATTACTTGATTAAACATGAATGATAAATTTGTTTTTTATTAATAAATATATTCAGAAAAAATTATATTCTTCCTTAGCAACAAAAGGATTAAGCATGGTAATCCAGAAACTGCTTGTCATTCTATGGTCATCCATATTGGCAACAGCAACAAAAGATAATATAATCTGTCCAGATGGTAAATCCATGTGTGGTGATTCTGAAACCTGTTGCCAAATGAAATCAGGGGATTATGGCTGTTGCCCACTTCCAAATGCAGTGTGCTGTACAGATAATGTTCATTGTTGTCCCTCTGGGTATACTTGCAATTTAGAAACAGTGTCTTGTGACAGGCAAGGTCATAAAATGCCACTTTTTGACCAAATATCTGCCAAGCCAGTATCACATCAAATCAATAAAGGCAATCTTGTTCAAGTTTTGGGTTTGAGTAGAGTTATGTGTCCTGATCACTCTTCATATTGCCAAGATGGCAACACCTGCTGTAAGACAGAGACTGGCACATACGCATGTTGTCCATTGCCTTCTGCAGTTTGTTGCCCTGATCACATTCATTGCTGTCCAAATGGATATTCATGTTCAGAAGGATTTTGTCAAAAGGGAAATAATTTTGTTCTAATGAAGAGAAAGATTAATGCCATTAAGGCTTTTAAAGAAAAGACTGAGTCTTGTGATCATGGCCATGGACATTGTCAGCCGGATGAAACTTGCTGTCCAATGAAAGAAGGAGAGTTTGGTTGTTGCCCAATGACGGATGCTGTCTGCTGTTCTGACAAGGAACATTGTTGTCCCCATGGTTTTAAATGTAATGATTTTGAATCGAGGTGCACTGCAAATGGAATTTCCATTCCATATCTACCAAAGATTAAACCAAAGAAAACATCCACCATCATCAAACTTCACAGCTTGACAGAACTCAGTTTAAATGAAGGAAATACAGTTTTCTGTCCTGATCATATCACACAGTGCCCTGAAAATTTCAGTTGTTGCAAAGACATTTTTGGATTGTGGGAGTGCTGTCCTTTTCCAAATGCTACATGTTGCAATGACCACAGGCACTGCTGCCCATATGGCACAGTATGTCATATATTAAATATGACTTGCATTAAGAAAGATTCTGGTTTATCTATACCCTGGGTATCTAAACAAAGGGCTAAAAGAACAGTTCCATACACAACCACATGCCCAGATATGACCACATGCCCTACTGGTTACACTTGCTGCCTACTCTCAACAGGAATGTATGGTTGTTGCCCATATCAAAATGCAGTTTGCTGTTCAGACAAAAGTCATTGCTGCCCCCAAGGTACAACATGTGACATTGCTCATGGTGTGTGCTTGCAAGAAACCATGGCTAGTCTTCAACTGACATTAAATAAATTTCTAATTGATACGAAACCTGACAGTCATAAAATTTGTCCAGATCACAAGTCATTTTGTCATGCTGGAAGCACTTGCTGTCAACTTTCTGGTGGGACTTATGGTTGCTGCCCATACAAAGATGCTGTTTGTTGTGAGGATAAAGAACATTGCTGCCCACATGGAATGACTTGTGATACACAAAGAGGAAGGTGTCTTAAAAAATACGTGGTCGCCCTAATGAAGAGGAAATTACCTAGTTTCAGCAAAAGTTTGCCATCCAAAGTTTCTTGTAAAGATGGCTCCTCATGTCCATCTGGATATACTTGCTGCAAACTGTCCGCTGGTGGTTATGGTTGCTGTCCATATAAAGAAGCAGTTTGTTGCAGCGATGGGAAACATTGCTGTCCACACGGAACAACTTGCAATCTTGCTGGAGGCACATGTGATGGTGGAATGAAGTCAATGGCAATTTCCGAGATTGCAAAAAGCGTGAAAGATGTAAGTTGTCCTGATGGAAGCTCATGTCCATCTGGATATACTTGCTGCAAACTGTCCACTGGTGGTTATGGTTGCTGTCCATATGAAGAAGCAGTTTGTTGTAGCGATGGGAAACATTGCTGTCCACACGGAACAACTTGCAATGTTGCTGGAGGCACATGTGATGGTGGAATGAAGTCAATGGCAATTTCAGAAATTACAAAGAGCGTGAAAGATGTAAGTTGTCCTGATGGAAGCTCATGTCCATCTGGATATACTTGCTGCAAACTGTCCGCTGGTGGTTATGGTTGCTGTCCATATGAAGAAGCAGTTTGTTGTAGCGATGGGAAACATTGCTGTCCACACGGAACAACTTGCAATGTTGCTGGAGGCACATGTGATGGTGGAATGAAGTCAATGGCAATTTCAGAAATTAGAAAGAGCGTGAAAGATGTAAGTTGTCCTGATGGAAGCTCATGTCCATCTGGATATACTTGCTGCAAACTGTCCGCTGGTGGTTATGGTTGCTGTCCATATGAAGAAGCAGTTTGTTGTAGCGATGGGAAACATTGCTGTCCACACGGAACAACTTGCAATGTTGCTGGAGGCACATGTGATGGTGGAATGAAGTCAATGGCAATTTCAGAAATTACAAAGAGCGTGAAAGATGTAAGTTGTCCTGATGGAAGCTCATGTCCATCTGGATATACTTGCTGCAAACTGTCCGCTGGTGGTTATGGTTGCTGTCCATATAAAGAAGCAGTTTGTTGTAGCGATGGGAAACATTGCTGTCCACACGGAACAACTTGCAATGTTGCTGGAGGCACATGTGATGGTGGAATGAAGTCAATGGCAATTTCCGAGATTGCAAAGAGCGTTAAAGATGTAAGTTGTCCTGATGGAAGCTCATGTCCATCTGGATATACTTGCTGCAAACTGTCCGCTGGTGGTTATGGTTGCTGTCCATATGAAGAAGCAGTTTGTTGTAGCGATGGGAAACATTGCTGTCCACACGGAACAACTTGCAATGTTGCTGGAGGCACATGTGATGGTGGAATGAAGTCAATGGCAATTTCAGAAATTACAAAGAGCGTGAAAGATGTAAGTTGTCCTGATGGAAGCTCATGTCCATCTGGATATACTTGCTGCAAACTGTCCGCTGGTGGTTATGGTTGCTGTCCATATGAAGAAGCAGTTTGTTGTAGCGATGGGAAACATTGCTGTCCACACGGAACAACTTGCAATGTTGCTGGAGGCACATGTGATGGGGGAATGAAGTCTATGGCAGTTTCAACAGTTTTCAAAAGTGTTAAAATTTCCTTTCCCCTCTCTTCAGGTTATGGGGATGTTGTTTGCCCTGACGGTCTTAGCTCTTGCCCTGATGGATATACATGCTGTAAATTGAGTTCAGGTGAATATGGATGTTGCCCTTTCTTATCAGCCGTCTGTTGTAGTGATGGTCAACATTGCTGTCCGAAGGGTACGAGATGTGATCTTTCAACACAGACTTGTATTGGTAAAAGTCTATTCGTAAGGATGAAGAAAAAGGTGACTGCTGTTAAGACAGAGAACATTGTCCTTATGAGATGCCCTGATGAATTAAGCTCCTGTCCTCGAGGCTTTTCTTGCTGTAAACTTTCAAGTGGTGACTATGGGTGTTGTCCATATCGGAATGCAGTGTGTTGCCAAGACAAAGAACATTGCTGTCCTCTTGGAATGTCATGTGATTTGAAATCTGGACACTGTATTGCTCGCAATGATATTGTTTCTTTGCAAAAAAATGTTGCTGCTGCAAGTGTTCGTAGTGTTGTATGTCCGGACGGGAAACATCAATGTCCGGACGTATATACCTGCTGTGTTGTAGGGGACGATAAATATGGTTGTTGCCCGTACCAACATGCGGTTTGTTGTTCTGACAAAAAGCATTGCTGCCCAAGTGGATTCACATGTGGTGCGCAAGGTAGGTGATGATTTTATTTCGGATGTAGCATAAGCCTTCTTTCCATCAGGAAACACTTTATTTTGTTTGATCAAAAGCAAAATGGCTTTCTAAATTCATTACACGGCCCAGAAGATGCTCCTTGTTGTCAAAATATGCTGTTTGTTGCAATGGAAGCGAAGGACAAATTATTGTTTACTTTTTTGGTGATTTGTCTCGTAATGCGCTTAGGCGACTCATTTTAGCTAAGATTTGTAACTTTTTTCCCCTGCCTGTCATGCTTCTGCTGTTGCCGAGAAGGATGTTAAGAAGAGGCTTGCAAAGTGAAAGGTTTGCAGTTTGTTTTCTACCATGTTTGAATTTAAGCCAATATTTGACAAATTTTGTGTTTGGGGTACTTTCAGTAGAAGCAAGTCAGATTTCGAAAAGTAAAGTTTTGATTGATTACGTTTGCATACCATGGTTTATAAATTTTTTCGGATAGGTTACTGCACCAGGGGACCAGTCACAATAAAGGCTCATGCTCATTCACCTTTGTCTCGGCATGAAAGTCTTGAATCGGTCAATGACGATGACATCATGTGCCCAGATAACGAAACAATCTGTTTGGAAGGGACCAGCTGCTGCCTAACGCAGGATAAGAAAACCTTCAGTTGCTGTCCAATTGAAAAGGCAGTTTGCTGCGATGACCATATTCATTGTTGCCCAAGCGGCTGGCATTGTGACATCGAGCAAGGTAATGAAATTCTTTGCAATAAATCGAATCGCAGTTGCATTCTTGTTCGAAATTTTCGAAGGGTTCTGGATGCAAGCAGCTCAGATTTCAATTTTCTCTTTAGCCTACTATCTAGAATTTTCAATTTCTATCTTGAATTAAATTTGGTAAATTTTGGAGTTTTAAATTAAATTTTCAGATTTACCCAAAATTCTGATGGGCTGATTTTCCGTCTCCTTGGCAGTAGTGAAGTAACAGCGATAGGCTTGTTTTTTAACACCCTTTGATAGCTAAAAATATCGTTGTTTGGGCTTTCATGAGGCACGGCAAATGGCTAGTTTGCACTCCTCAAAAGCTTGCCCAACACCCTCTTTCATTCTTTTATATAGAACAATTTTGAGAAAACCGTCCAGTATTCAATTTTTATAGGTTTATTATAATGTTTTCTTTATTTTGATTGACTGTTATATAAAACTGGTTTGTTGTGTGTTTATTGTTGCACATTTTTTCATCGCAGGAACTTGCCGAAAAGGGAGTAAGGGCTTTACGAATAGCCCATTGCTGAAGAAAATCCCTGGAAGGAAGATAAAACGTAAGTAGTTATGTACGTCTCTTATAACTTTTGTTACCTTATATTGTATGAAGTTATAATACCACTCCATAAGAGCAAGCATATGTCTTTCTTTCGTGATTGCATGTTAACAAGATGAACTAAAGAACCTTATCTTGTCTTGATGTTAACAACTCCCTCCAGACAGAAAAATTCAAAATATTATACGAGTACGAATGAAAATTATTTGAACGTTTGTTTCTTTACACACGGGTAAGACAATTGGTCATTTTTACATTTCCTAATCCCGGGGTGCCGTGGAGGGGGTGGGGTGCTCAGCCCTCTTTTTAAATTTCAGGGAGATTTTAAGGGAGCTCAGCCTACCTTAACAAGCCAGGCTGAGCATGACCCCAATATGTTTGGTTGGGCGAATTCCTTACTTGGCAAAGTAAACTAACTTTTATAATGCTATTTATTTCCCATCAGTGGGAAATGTTTATTAGCCTGTTAGAGTCGGTGAATAGTTTGAATGATTTCGTATTCGCAACAGAGAATTTTACCACAAATGCGAGTATGAAGGGGTGGTCGTCTTTGGTGTGGCTTCTAGACGTTGGCTACAGTCCGACGCCACTTTGTAGCTATTTAGGAAGGCACCCCTGCCATAATGCTGCTACTGTTTTGGCAATAGGTACACCTTCAAGTCATTTAATTAATTTTCGTCTTCCTTGCAGGTCAATCGACGAAAGATACAAACACACATTACATCAAATTCCCTTAGATACAGCTTATATTGTAGCGCTTCCTCAAGTAGGTATGCGCGAAAAAAGACTTTTATGACAACCTAGAATTAATAGTTAAGTAATTTTGATTTGATATAAATTTGTAGCAGTCCGTTAAGCAAACAATGTTTAATGTTACAGTATTAGGATGGTATAATCTGTGCCTTACCAGAAGCTAAATGATCAGCGAATTAACCATTGTACTCTTCGTTTTTCACCCTCTTATTTTTGAAGGTTAAAACTGTCCACTTGGTAGTAAATTAATCAATCAATCTGTGATCCTATTTAGGCCCAAAACTGAGTTTTCAGTCTCTTAAACCTTATAGTCTCTTACATTACAGTGCAAGATCCAAATAGCGTATTCCAATGGATAAGAATGAGTAAGGTTATCTCGTGTATTCAAAAAGCATCGATTCTTTTTCCTTTTTTCAATGTTACATTGTTTTAATTCAAATAAAGCAATATTTTTCTTCGGACTTTTCACCCCGTTATTATTCCTTCGATTAGGTGCCTATTACTAAATCTCATGTTAAGCCTTAGGAAATGGCCTTTGCAGTAACCAGCAGCCAGTATTCTAAAGTATCAGAATTTTTCACCTAGAACATAAGTTGGTTAATATTTTGTGATAATGTTGTGGACTGCCGTTGTACTATTTTTTTTGGAACCTGTTAAGAAAAAGAATTTAATTCTGATAGATCTTGATATATGCATTTTTTAAATTGTTTTTTATGCTTGGAATATGTCGAATTGTGTCTGATCATAAACGTAGCTGTTTACCTGCCGAAATTAAAGGTTTATAAAAAATAGTCTGTCGAATTTTCAAAATGTACGTCTCCATTTCATAGAAAATATTTTAGACAAAACAAAACCATGCTCTCATAAGAGATACACGTGGACAATGTAGAGCTCTTTTCAAAACATCTGATCGGATCCAGATGGCAACACATCTAGACTGGTACAGATCAGATTTAGATCTGCTACACGTGACTGTTTGAATCAGGGTAATCCCCAACGAAATCCTTGACGTCAGATTTTTTCGAAGAACCAGACCCTAAGACCCTAGGACTCCCGGACCCCTTGGTTCCTTAAGTACCAGGGCCGTAAATCTGTCATGTCAATCGGGGGGGGTCAGCAGAGCGAATGAATATAAAGTGTGCAGTGGGTCATGGCACCACCAAGCAATTTATAGTGTGTGTTAAAGAAACAGTTTGAGTGGCAAACGATTTAAAAAACAAAAATAATTGTAGATTTACTAAGGTTTTTCAGCCCTAAAGAGGGTATTTACAGATATTTCTTAGCACGTTGACTTTTTGTATTTGAGTTGATAACATTTTTCAGAGACAGCTTGAATAAATTAAACCTAGGGGGCTGAGAATCATGTTTAGTGATGTAGGAGGACCCACCATGGTTGGGTCGTGAAAGGAAATTTTTGAAATCATACCTTCTAAATAGCTATAAAAGCATCTCCCTGACCAAGTTTAACAAAATACTATACCGTTCATGATAGGCAAATCGACGTTTCTCAGAAGAACAGAGACTATTGTTTCTGGGAGAAATTGGGAAGGGGAAGAGTCTAGTGACGGATATTGGGGAAATGCTTAAACTCTAGTGACAGACATTGGAGAAAAGAAAGAAAAGGTGTTTTCTATTCGAGAGCAAGCGTTTTTTTTCTTGAAACCATATCGGATTCGAAAACAATTAGGATGTATCTAAGAACATATTCGGGCTCCAAATGAAAATTTTTTTAAAAAAATCAAGGATGGGCAAAATTTATTGCATTCTAACAATAAAGAGTTTAGTCATTACTTCTCTCTATATTAAATGCAAAAGTACTCCTTTGTTGCCGTGATACTTTTTGCGTAAATTACGCAAATTAATTTTACTTCTTGCCCTCTTTGTCTTCTGGCCTTGTTCCTTGTTCCTGTGCAGTCAAAATTAAGGAGCTATTATGGATGTCTTGGTACCTCAATCTGACTAATAGAGGTTCAGAAATTAGGAACGACAGGACCTAGCTTTTGAGTAAGGATTTTTATAAAAAGGCGTGTATAAAAATATGTGTAATATGAGTTTGTCGAGATTTATGGCGACTTAAACGATTCTTTTCTTACATGCTTTTTGAGACTTATTCAAGGGGAGACCGGTGGATAAAATATTTGGGGCTAATTGCCCCTCCATGGGCATCGTCACCGACTCGACACCACTCTGCAAACAGCCATCTACAATAGTCGATTTGCACTTGGCAATAGTCACCATGACATAGTGGCTGAGGTATGTTACAATAACTCAGCGAAACTTTGTCAGGTTCTAACCCAGCTGCCGGGGATTCCTTTCTTTAAAAGTAAATGACGATAATTTCTAAAAAAATCGTTTTGCTCCAGATTTTTGGGGGGGTCCAGTCCCCCCCGTCCCCCCCCGGGATTTACGGCCCTGTTAAGTACTGAATGCAAGCCACTACATACTGTTTACCTAATTGAACGGGGGCTACTCTGCTTGAACAGAAGAGTTGTACAGGCATACTTCAGAGACCCACAGGTATCCCTCGGTCTAGCAACATCATGTTTTGATTTCGTGACATTCAGTCCATAGGTTTCTACGAGACATGGATGAAGAAGAAGAAATAACGGTTTTAGTCTAACGGGAGATAACGGGAGAGTTTTAGTCTTCTGTCCTTTCCAGAGAAAAAGAAAACAGACGATGTCTGTGAAAAGGAGGTAAAAACTTCCCTGGAAAATAGGCCTACGTTTCGCTGTTTTTCACACGTTTATGTAAATAAAGGAAAGGTCACAATAGCAGATTGTTCGACAGAGAGCTCTGATGCAGCCCCGTAAGCCGGTGCGAAATATTAGCTACCATTAATTTTCGTGTGTTCTCTTTTGCCCTGCCATAATTTTGTTGGAAAAGAACCATACTTGCACGAATAGCCCCCTAGAATTAAAGGAGAAACACGCCATTCACGTGCTACAGCATAATACGTTTTATCCAAAAAAACCTAATAACAGTTACTTCTTATTGCTTTAAGCCTCTTGAAAACGTTTAATTTATATGTGCCCAGACCTAAAACTACATAATCCAGAGTAAATGTTCACATTTCTTAAATGCGGTAAGCTTGATAAATATCAAAAGTTTTTACCAATAAAATTATATTTGCAAAATAGAATTATGATTGCTCTATTGATTTTTATCTACAACAGCAATTCTTTTCATTCCTTTAGTTCCATTATTTTCATTTGAATTAGTTTTAAAATTCCACTACATACTGAAATCATTCAATATGCAACAATTAACA
This sequence comes from Rhopilema esculentum, assembly GCF_013076305.1. The sequence continues at coordinate 6,891,728 of NW_027019306.1, forward strand.
AGGATTACATAACAAGTTTGCAAAAAATGAAGAACAACATACTATAAATAAATACAGAAAATCGATAGAAATTTGTAGGGAGGGAAATTTCTTAAGGAGGGGCTCTCTAAGCTAATCTAAGTTTTGGTATCATATCTGAGTAAAAGAGACAATACAAACGCAAAAGGTTCCCATTATGGTGTGAAGGTGCCTTTTTAAATTTTTCCTAAATGAAAAGTTAGACGATAAATTTTGTATTTCCCTCTGTAACTCATTCCATAGCTTGGCCTCCATGTTCCTTTAGTGTCCATTATGTCTCATCTCTTTCCATAGACTGTTAAATATTTTAATTCTGTGGCGCCGTACTGAATTCAAAGATATGGTCAGAACTAACATTTTCAAGATAAAAATAACTTTTCGGTGAACATGTTAGCTCTAGATAAAAAAATTAAAAAGAGAACAATATCTTTCTGAATAATCAGTGGTGGATCCAGGGGGGTGCAAAGGTACCCTGGGTACCAGAGCCGCAAAAATTAAAATTAAAAAATCAGCTCTCACTCTCATAATTTTTTAATTTTAATTTTTGCGGCTCTGGTACCCAGGGTAGTGCAAAGGGTGCTTGAGCACCGGTCAGATTTTCAAAGTACTGTTTTTTGTACCTGTTTCTGTGCGTGTTTCCGAAGAAAGCTAAAGATTAATACTGATTCGATGTTTTCATATATTTTGCATGAAAAATATCCTTTTATCTAAAGAATTTTCTTTTGTCGCGTTAATGTTTACAATCGTGGCATATTCACTGGAACGAAATTCTGGTAGAATGCAAGTGCTGACCAATTAGATTGCGGATAACAAAATCATCCTCCAATGAAATCCCATTATTCTATGCTATTCCGAGCACCGGTGGGTTCGTAAATTACAATTGTCACGAACGGAGCTAGCCAATCAACTCTTCTCACCGGTGCTCAGATCCAGCATTATCCAATCATTTGCTTTATCACTGGTGTACAACGTAATCTGAGCACCGGTCAAGACGAAATAGCCAATAAAAATTCAGGGAAATTGATGGATAGGGAACTGGCATAGGCTTTTGGGATTTGCGGCAACTCTCTTTGTATTACGGGGTGCATGAACAGAAACATTGCTTTAATATTTATGGCAAAAGAAAAGCCTGGTCAAAGAAATGCGGATGTTTTCGAGCTTTATTGGGACGACAATAGCGCTGACTCGTTCACTGATTCACAGCTCTTTTCCGCAAGTGTATCAGGTAAGTGGAAACATAAAATGAAAAATTGCAAGACATCGGAAAATATTATATGCATCTGGTTGAGGAATAGGGTGACATGCCAGGTTGCGTTTTATTAGCCATGTTATTAGTTGATTTGAGTTTCGCAAACGTGAATCAATGTTGTTTGCTTTGAGGTACCCTGGGTACCAGACTCACTATATAAAATAATAGAGAGTCTGGTCTAGTGCGCCCCATTCTCGTTCTGGTGAACTTACTTGAAAGAACTGAAGTCTATTTAACAGACTAGGCCTGTGAAACAAGACTGTCAGATAAATAACAAAGAAACTCAGTAGTCAGAGGAGTTTTGAGAAATCTTAAAACAAATGTGTTTTATTTAGTTCTTTAAAGTCGACATTTTTAATACAGTGGTAATAGACTTTTCTGCCTCAAGATAACAATCAAATCAGGTTTGAAACGCAGTTTGGCAGCAAAAAACATGTGCGAAGCATGAAATTAAAGTTAGCACAATGCAGTTATTAAATGTTAATCATTATCAAATTTCGTATACAACTTGAAATAAGTCTTTTGTAATTTTCTCATAAATTGTGGGTACTTTGAACGTCTACTTCCTCACTGTGAAGGCAGCGCGCTTGGACACCGCGGCGGTTAGAATCATCACGTTGGAAGGTCACCACAGCAAATATGGCCAATACGACAAGCGAAGCCCCGTATGCCAGGCGAAATATTAGCTATAACTGATTAACTGTGTTTGTTGTTGTTTGTTCTCGGCGCCTTGCGGTGTTTCTTATCTACTGCATTTCACTACAAGGCCTAATTTCTTTGCAACGAGAGGCACAGCCTGAAATATCAGAGACTTTCCAAAGCCAGTTGGCAATATGGCGAAGGTGTCTCTTCTCTTTACAAACAAGGCTTTCAATGCTGTTCTGTTCTCAGTTCCACAACATGCGGAAAATATTCTTTGAGTACAGTTTTAATTTAACAGCATCTTCAAACTCAATCGTTACGGTCGCTATCATCTATTTATGTTCTGTTCTGTTCGATGTTTTACACCAGAGCTAAGTTTATTGTTTCGCTGTGACCTTTGAACGTACAGAAATCTGTACACTCGGTTAATATCAGCACACCAGAACGAGAATGGGGCGCACTAGACCAGACTCTCTATTTCATTTCATATATAGTGAGTCTGGTACCCAGGGTAGCTTTGAGGTAACCAACTATGAATTGCTCAACATTTCTCAAATATATCCCTAACCAGTAAAACTTACCAGCCTACAACTGCCTTTATATTTTTTTTCTATACCTTTCCTTTTTCGTCTTTATCCCCTTTACTTGTAATTCATTTTATTTTCTTTAAATTTTACTCTTACTGTTATATATAACTTCAAACTGAAATGGAAATCTTGTGTTTAAATACGTCATTAGGGCACATGACTCGATAGCTCTTCACGAGTTTTTTTCATGTTTCCTTCAGCAAAATAAATCTAATGTATCTGTTGTAGTTAAAAAACTAAATTTTGAAAGTGCTAATTTTTGTATTTTAAATTTGCATGTTTGGTATATTGTAATTAACATTTGTTCTTGCTGATAAAAGATTTTGAGTTTGAGTTTGAGTTTGTAATTGTGATACTACGACAAAGCGTCAATTGAAGTGTTGAGATATTCGCTTTGTTTTTTTACGCGAGTAATGGCATCGCAGCTCCCCTTTGTGATTTTCCTAAAGGAAGAATATTTCAAAGAGGCGTGTACATGCCTGTCGAATTTCTTGGAACATCAACAAAATTTTTAACATAATATATAAAATGAAATAAAAATAAAATTCATTTTTTAAGAACACAATTCCAATCTGCAAAAGATAGCTTTCAACCAGTGTAACGAATTTCGTAAAATATTTTCTAAATACATTGCCTTATTTTGTACAATACTTTTCTTGCTTCCATAGCCACTCTTGTTTACCGTATTCTATCATATTTTTGGCCCCATTAGAGAGTGGGGCTTATTGAGAAAAAGATAAAAATCCACCAATAAAAAATTGAGCTTTGGAATTTAAACAATGATTGTTTTTAGAAAAATCAATCACACTTGTTATGGGCATAAAAATAACAATATTTCAATTTCATCCGAGTCGAAATCCTAGTAGATTTGCATAAATACTGGTGTGGCATCTTGAATATTTAAATTGTCAATACCTTCAAATGTATTTTTAAGTAATTCTGTCAGTAGTTGCAGAACATTTTCCAAATTGAAACAGCAATGGTTTTATTCAATATATTTAAACTGATTACTATTGTAAAGATTTGCTTGTCTCTATATGTTTTCAAAAATTTGGGGGGCGCTCATTGGAGAGTGGGTGCTGATTAGAGAAATTTTGCTCAAAAGGGGGGCGTGCATTAGAAAGGGATGCTCATTGGAAAAATACGCTACTTAACAAACCATGGACAAATCCGGAATTACATCCGTTTTAATTTTGGTTGTTTTATTTTTCTCAGTTTCTCCTTTTACCTTACGATTGTTATAGTTTTTTTCTTGTAAAACCAGGCTAACCAATTGCAAATTATCTTGTAATAGTGAGATTTGTAATTGTAGTTTATATTGAATTGAAAATGAAATGTTTCCATTGAAAATGAAATGTTTCCATTATTATTATTGTTGTTATTGTATTTTATGTTATTGGTATTTTTCCTATACGTAAAGTATGAAAAGCCTCTTAAGGTTACGGTAAACGTTTTCTGGATAAAAATATCAATTTTTCACACTCAAGTAGCCGAGCTTTCAAGGTACACAATGATATCAAATTTGAAACAAACAGAAATTTTGAAAATGGAAAAATCCCATGTAAACTAAGGTTTCCATAATTTCTTTATTAGAACCTTTTAGTTGAGGCCTGAAAACCTCTTGACCTTTGCGGTTGTGGTCGCATGTCTCTTTTACAATATCGCATGACACATCGATATATCCAATGTACGGCCGTGTTTATTAAACTGGCTTATTGATCTTAAAGCTTATTAAAGCTTCAGGTGTCTTGACCCGGATTACACTGTGGTTTACGAGTGTACCTTGCAAGCGAGATCAGTAAAGTCCCGTTTTCTCTGGACTTACAATTCGTCTACATACAGGTACGAAAAAGCTATTTTGTAACCAAGGAACCAATCGAATGGCTCAAAACTTTGCACACGGCCAGGACAGATGTCGGGTAAGCAAAAGGTGTCTCAAAATTTTTGTATTTGCTCTGGTCCGTCTTTTATAGCCAAATACAGCTATGAGAGGGAAGCAAAATTGTTTGCCAATTTTTGACAGGGTTTAGTTTCAAGAGGAGGAGGAATTTGAAAAATCTGAGATAAACTTTGGTAGCTTAGGATCTGCGCTTTCTGCTGATATAAGTCAGATTTTGATACCTCAAACGCAAGGGTACAAAATAGCTTTTGAAGGTGAAACACTCATTTGAGCAATAAATTTGCCTGGAAAGTATCATTTTTCAATATTTGCCAATTATTTTGATATGGTTGAAATCGCCACATTCTTGTGCATTTAATGATGTATAGTTTAATCTGATTCCGTTAATAGTTTTGCTTTTAGGGAGAGAAAACCAAAGATCGTGTCAAAAACGTTTACCCTAACCTTAAGCACCTAGAAAGATAGGAAAGATTAAAAGAACAACCCAGGTGTAATATGGTTGGTATCTTAACAGGTCTACAGATCAATAGTCACTTGAGTCAATGCTTGAGATCAATAGTCTTATATATCTTCAAGTATTTGTAATACAAACGTGCATTTTTTCCTCTCTATGTTATGGCCCCGGGGTAGACAGAGTTAATGCTCCCCGGGGTATCGTTTTGTAGTGTATGTAACTTTTTAGAATGTATAAAAAGTCTATGCTGTTATCAAGTATATTGTAATAGGGTTATTTTGCCAAATGAATGTATCCACCCAGGGACGAAAACAAGTTGCTTATTTTGGGGGGGGGGGCGTGGAAGTATGAAAATTCCAACTTTAAGTGATAAATTTTTCATTCGACCAGTAGATCTGTTGTACCTACCAAATTGATATTTGTAAATAGCCCGAACACCATAGTTCTATTTTCTTTATAATTACCAAATCTTTAGTCAATAATTAGCCTAAAGCATAAAAGCCTAAATCTCTAAATTTTGATTAACATGAAACAAACATTAAACATACTGTAAGAAGTAAAGCAACATTTAAGCAAAACCAGTATTAGATATACTTAATGATTAGTAGTATTCTTTCAGATCAATTGATCAATTTTATCTAAAATACATTTTTTCACGATATAGAAGCACCAAGAATTTGGGCCTTTTATTTTCGTTCTTGATCGAAGAAAACTACCTTTAAACTTTTCAGAGGGCCAAATGCCTTTTCATTCTTTACAATTGAAATGATGATTTGAGAACAAACTTATGCATATGCCTGATTCGAAAGATGAAATACTCTTCTTTGATCAAATACTTCTACTGCAGTTTTTGCAATGTGTTCTTGCTCCACAGCAGTTTTGTCATAGGAATTTATGATAAGGACTCAAGGACATTAACAAATAACAGGGGAGTTTAGCATAAACTCGTTTTTTATAAGAAGCGTTGAGAATTTTTAGTACTGAAAGATTCTTAATCTTTTATTGAATTAACTACTCGTAGTTTCTAAAAAAATTCCCACTCTAATATTTTCTGATCAATGCCGGTATTATTATTCCAAACTGTAAGTTTCAAGTTTCTTATCCGTAAGTTCACCTTGCCTGTTCGTAATTTGATTCAACTCCCGTCAGAAAGAAAGAAAAAGAAAACGGGGCAAGTGTGCAATTTGGACCCAGTGGAGACGGGATTCACAATAGAAAACGATTGGATGGATCAGCTTCAGCCTGTGAATTTTAATGTTTAGAATTTTTATAAATTAAAATAAAAAAACTTCTTAAAATATAAAATTCACAAGTTTGGTCTTAAGAAAAAAATTCCAAGTCAACCGTTACGTTTTCCAACTGTAACTGGATTTTCCAAACTTTGGGGGGGCGTTACGCCCCCCACGCCCCCCTATTATTTACGTGCCTGTATCCACCCTATCATTATCTTCGAGACTAAATGGTTCTTCCATCAATGAGAAAAGAAATAAATAGACACAATGATAATGTTGAAACGTCTTTCTTCAGATCAAACGATCTTTCCGCGATAAAAGGTTCTATAAATATAATGTTTCTCTACGGTTGTCCCGTAACGTCATGATAAAATGGATTGGGTATACCCTAAGTGCCAAAATCCGCTGAGTCATGATTTTCATGACTGCGATGCTATTGGTTGACCTTGAACTGGTCACATGAACTCACCTCGTACTGATTAACAAAACAGTTTCCATCAATAGCAAGTTATCAACAACGGATGCCAATATCACATGAAACAGCAGCGATCACGCCGAAACCAAATGACCCCCTATAGAGAAGACCTATTTACCATGACTCAATGCCTTTAATGTCAGGCACAGTCTTTCTCAAGCACTGTCCTCTCAAATATGTCAGATAATCCACAATAATCGTCACGCGCGATGTCTTAAATAGCTATACGTATCCTATAAATCCATAATTTATGCCGACAAGATCTTTTACAAGCATCTTGCCACATATGTGAAACGTCGAGAACCTAAATATACAAAATATCAAAACCTAACCCTATCGCTCTTAACCGAATTCCATTTCCAACTTCAACTCCAACTCCAACTTACTCTAAAACTAACTCTAATTCTAAATGTAACACCCCCAAAATATAACTAAACAAGAACTTATTGTGATGCTACATAGCTACGTAAATTTACATAATAATAGTGAATACAAAATATATTACTCCCAAGATTAATTACATAAACTGAATAATGATACTAAAAATCCCAAAAGAAATAGTTAATGAATCTAAAGGTGCAATTAGATAACAAAAGGAATTATAAACAATCGAATGTGTGAATGGTGATAAAATTACTAAGGTTACAGGATGCAAAACAAACGAAATCCAAACTAGCACTATTACAATATAATTCTCACACAACATTTAAAGAGGTATTCAGTTATTTTGTATTTTCATATTTCATACTGGGAACCAAAGTTATTTCTTATTTCAAGACTCAAAAACCTAAATATTTATATTTTCATTCCGAAGATCTCAATTTTTTCATATTTCAAACACCCCTCTCGCGACTGAGCGAATGCACACTGGGGCATGCGCAAATTGAACTTCCTCATTTGCTGCAAATGCGCGACCATTCGCTGAGTAGCTCAACTCAGTCACAGAATAGAATAGGAATAATCAACTCCTACTTCCTATTCTGTGACTCAGTTGAACTACTGGGCGACTGGTCGCGTTCGCCGATTCGCTGACTTGTTGATTCGATTTCGCCAAGTCGCGCGACCAGAGCCACTAGGCGAATTCTTTCATGCGAATCGTAGCGATAGAGTAGGACCATGATCTACTTTCTGCGAATCGAATTTTTTCGCTGCAAAATCTGAGAACATGACACCACGCTGGCTCGATTCGACCGAAAGAATTCGCCTAGTGGAAATCGGGTTGTCTAGCAACACTGCACCTTTTTGTTAGCCTAACCAATTAAAACACTCCGCATGCTAAACCCATAAAAACACCACGGGAGCACTGACAGATAACAGATACAGGCCTGTATGCCGCGATTTGACAGGGATGCTGTGTGCACGGTGAACGGGGAAATCCTTGACAAATACAAATAGGAATATCTGCATTATAAGATTAATCTGGGAGCCTATCATCGCAGGATTTGCTAATCTCGAATGGATTCTTCCGCAAGAAGGTCGATTATGGTATGTTAACTGTTCATATTTCATCTTGGTACTTACCTATCTGACAGTGAATTGAATTGATTAAGATTTACCTGTTTTTCGAAACCGCAAGATTTTTTAACTGACTCCCGTATATCGTTTTATGAGAATCTGTGTTAGTTATTTCCCCTTTTTACTATGAGACCCTAACCGGGTTCATTGTCGTATAAATGCAAGGCCTTGCTGAGAGAAAAGAAAGCTTCCTCGTAGGACTCCAGGACGAACCACCCAGACTGCACCTGATGGGTTATTTGGGTCACGTAATAAAAATTTGAACCACCTGCCCATCATCTGTAAGAAATTACAGCTGCATTGCTGGCAAAAATACCTATCCTACTTACCATACAATACAAGCGTACCCGTTTACACCCGTTTACACGATCAGTCAAGACTGATGACCTAGTATTATTTTCCTTCATTTTCACTATAAACGGTGACAAGGAAGGTGCCGCTGTGGAATTAGTTATAGCTGTAGTTTCAAAACTAAACGAAAAAGATTCAAAACAGAAAAAAAAACTTCGTGGGTTAAACCATGGCTCAGCAGTTAGGTGCCTTAAACTTCTTCAAACATCTGTTTTTTGATTCGCGATCTTTGTTGATTTTTTCTCTCAAACGCTAATAAAAAAATCTGTTTACTCGATGCGCTTTGCTTTGCCAGCCATTTCTTTTCGAAAAATCGATTTCTCCGCATGAAGTTGCACATGACGCAACAATTGATAAGAGCACAAAGAAGGGTACAAAGAAGGGATTAACGTAGCAAATATGAAACACCGCAATACGCCGAGGATAAACAACAATAAATACACAAATCAGTAAAGGCTAATATTTCGCCCCGGCATACGGGGCTTCATCAACTTTTGCTCTGATTAAGCCTCGTATACCGGGGCGAAATATTAGCCTTTTTACTGATTTACGTGTATTTATTGTTGTTTATTCTCGACGTATTGCGGTGTTTCATATTTGCTACATTTTTATCTACTTTTCCCAGCAAGAACTCCTTGGGACCCGTCGATCAGCCTGCTACAGTGACCTTTTCTTCATTCACGCAAAGGGATTAACGCCCGCTGCGTTTTCAAAGGATGATTGACATTCCGTTTTGACTGTTAAGTTGAACAGGTCCAACTTTAGAAAGGACTGGCAGTTTAAACTGATTGTCGAAAAAAACGTCAGTTTTTAGCCGTTTCAACGATCAGTTTTTCTGCAACCAGTGAAAATTGACAGTTTAAACTGATCGTGTATTTCAGCCTTAAAAGTTGCTCGAAGTTGCACTAAGCAGCAAGAATAATCCTTTTTAATATTTTTTAATTTTCAAATTTGATAGAAAAATTTCATTGGAATGCCCAAATGCATTTTTGTTATTTGGAGCTGCTTAGGAAGTGTTTAATTTTGGTTATCCCATTATTTCAGCACAATATAACAGTCTCAAAATTATTGTTTAAATTCAAAATGTTTTTCAGCAATTAAAAATATATCTAGAAATAAGCTGGGGTAAATCCTGACCCATAGGCATTTTTTTCAGAGGGGGCTCAAAAAATTAATGACAATTCCTAATGGTAGCTGCTGATGTCACAGGATAGAAAGTGGATTAGCTAAGGGCTTAAAGGTGATTTTTCCGTGCATTTTTCATTATCGAGGAAGAAGAAGCACACAAATGAAATGATTGAAAGTTTATTTTTAACTCATTATCAATTTCTTTAGGTTGAGATCATCCTTGAAAATCCCTTCACCAAACATCCTTTATATAAGCATTTTTCAGGACCTTGTTCATGCTTCCGAAGTGAAACGTTGATTTACACAATCAAACAAATATTTGAAATCAATTCCTGGCTGCTAAAAGTTAAGGGTTTTCATCTTTCAGAAAGACACTGGGACCATTTCTAAGTTTGAGGGACACAAATAGAAAGTGGCAACAGTTCATTGAAAAAGGGACACTTGTATAAGGAGACTACTACTTAAAAAATGTCATTTTTCTAAAAGTTAAGGGGCACATACCCCTAGTGTTGTCCCAGTTCTAACCTCTCTTCCTTATACTATTAAGCCCTTCTCTTTGAAGTTAAGGTTTTGACACCTGAACATTTACAAGAACATATTGGTCACAATTTGAATATATTGAGCTGTTTAGTAGGATTTGAATCTGGGCTGTCACTATATAAACCAAAACAACTTTGAAAACAGCAAATTATCTTTTGTCTTGCTTGCTATATCTTTTTTGGAAACTTCGAAGTATAGTCGAATTTTAAATGCCTCATTTCTCATTTATGATACTTGAACTCTATTTTAAAATTTGATTTTGATTTTCCATTCCTATTTTTAGGAGTCAGATAAGGAATATTGCAAGTCTTCAAGACCTCCAGACAGTGAGAGCAGTCAAGCTCTAGGCTTGCAGTATCGCATTGACGAATCTCCTTCATGGCCACTGTGCATCTTTCTTGGCCTGCAGGTATAATGAATATGACAAGAACATTTTTCAAAGGCATTTCATATCATTAATTGTTTCGAATGATTTATCACACTATTGCTATTTTACTTTATCACGATTCATGCCATAACAATTTTTAAATCCTGCAAATGTCAAATATCCATTATTTGTTCCCTTTATCCATTATTCATTGTTTGCTGTCGTTAAGGCTGATTCTCTTTGTTCATACAAATATTTGTTTGGAATAAGACCTTTCTGTGTTTGGAGAAGTAGCTAGGAAGATCTTTCTCCCAACTTAATTGAGGTCATTGATGTTATGTCCCTTTCTTTAGAATGTAAAACATAATTTTAGTGTAGAAATTGAAGATATGAATTCAAAAAGAAACATGAAATAGTTTTTTATAGATTTTCCAAGTCATTTTACTGAATGCCCTGGTTTGCATTTATTGTTTCCCTCATACTGATAACTGATACCTTAATAATTTCAAATCCTTTAAAGAAGAATAAACAATTTGTGCCTATATTTGACAAATACTTTCAGAAAAGTACATAAGCAAACAAGCTCAACAGGGAAATAAATGAAAGCACTACAAGCTCAGTCAGATTTTGTGGCTTTAAGATGGTGAAGTGTAGAAAAAGTAATTGGAAAGGGCTAGCTTGACAAGGGCAGTACCCACAAAAAGATGACTTGAACCCATGGCCAAGCAGGAGCCGACCCATAAACTTGCAAACAGTTACAAAATGCTACAACAAAACACTAAAAAGGAAAAAAAGCTTCATTTAATTTGTTTTTTGCTACTTAGCACCTGAAGGTAGTTTTAGGACACTAAGATACTGTGCTTATTGAGCAGTGTCCTGGTCCTTCCTCTCGATGTTACTATACCTCCTGAATCCTATGACTAGAATAATAGAGAGATGGTGACTCTCCTTTCTCTAAATGGGAATTTGGTCATGTCAGAGGGCCAAAACCACAGACCATTGGGTCAATAGTCAGCGATTCCAAACACAAAGCCATCCTTTCACCTGAATAGAAGGTGTGTCCCATCCATGAATTTAAAAATCAAGAGTTTCACTTGTTCCAAATATAGGATTAAACATAGAACGATTTGGTCCGAAAATTTCTTTGCCCGAAAATCTAAAAGGTTTGAAAACATTTTTTCTCCTCTTTGGAATATAAATGAAAGCATGCAATGACTAACAATTTTGGGAATCAATTTATTTTTGGGGAGCCTGGTCTCAAAAAGCGATGCATTCTTTTTTAATTTTTCATATTTTTCTTTTGGCAATTTTGAGCATCTTTAATTTGCAGTCATGTCAAATATAGATATGGGCACCAGTTGCTGTAGCTATGGCGGAAGTAGGGATGTTGCAACACCCTTCGATAAAAATCCACTCTGGAAACGAGTAGTTTTTTGCCCTTTAGGGGTGCTTCGATGGAAAGTTGTCACCAGCAAATATAAGGTGGCTCAGCCTGGACATCTTAAGGACTAAAACTAACAGTGGTCCTGTTGGCAACCTTTCCTTTTGTCCCTGGAAACGGGGGTGGATGTGATGAGTTGGCATTGCCTTGAAAAGATCCCTTTAAATTTTGTCGTGGAGACAAAGAACGGAAACGTAAACACAAAAATTTGTAATCCTCAGCATTAAGTGTGCTGCTTTCTTCAGTTAAATTTCTGCTGAAGGGGTGCAGTGCAGCAAATCAGTAGTGGAGACCTCGGGGCGAGAGGGCGGCCGCCCCCCAATATTTTTTAAGGTAATGGTCTTTTTTTCTAAAACAATGGGATAATGTGATGTTATCTTATCAAGACAATAGGCTTGCCCCCAGTATTTGACCGAGTGTCCGCTCTGCAGCAATACTGAAAAACTAAGATAATTGTTGCTATAGTTTCCTAATGTGTTTATTTCCATTTCATTAGAAACACCCTTTAATTTTTCACTGTAAGATTTTGCCGTAGTTAGCCTTAATTGAAATTCGTGTTTATTTGATTCAGCATTACCTCACGATGTTTGGAGCCACGATTGCAGTTCCATTTCTGCTTGCCCCCTCACTGTGCATCGCAGATAATCCTCTGATACTTGGTGAAGTTATCAGTACCATATTTTTTGTGTCTGGTATTGCTACATTGTTACAAACTTTTTTGGGCAATAGGTTAGTTATATTTGATTATGTATTTTGCTTGACGACTAAGGTAATCAATAGTGGAATAAATTTCAGCAACGAGCTCACTTTGTGTCAATTAAGTCGTCACTGTCGACATCTTCTTCAAGGTGTTGCTTCTACGTTCAGCATCCATGACTGTGGACACGGCCTTCAGTCTTCTTGCTCCAGCACTGCATGACTGATCAGCTTCGAAACAATGTATGTTATGGTCTCGTGAACCATCATGTAGAAAACAGAGCCCAAAACATCCACTCGAAAAGAAGCAACATCGTTTCCCTATAAATTTCCTTCTTTGCAGTTTATCAACAATTTAATATTGTCAACTTTCGAAACACAGAAAAGCCTCAAATGTGCCATTTCTGAGTCAAAAAAGGCAACAAATTCATAATTTGTAAAAAGATCATATTTATCGCAAATTGCCTGCTATTATAGTTCTATTCTGTTACAGTTTCTTTTTCTTCAGAAATGAAGATGTCTTTTGTTTTGTATAAGCGGGCTGCTTATGACGCTGAATGTACTTAGAGGCGAAGCAGCATCTTTTTATGACAGTATGTTTGTAACGTTATCCTTTGTCACGAAAAAACATTTTTATAATACATGTGATCAATTCCCGTATAATGAAACTTGGTTGTAGAAACTGAACTGGGACATGCATACAGTTCTTTACTTTTCTGTTTTTGTTATCTTAGGAATTGTCTAACTTCATTCTTTGTACCTATAGACTACCAATTGTGCAGGGAGCAACATTTTCCTTTCTGGGCCCAACATTCGTTATTCTGTCGCTACCAGGGTTCAAATGTCCGGTTGATTCACAGAAAGGTGAGTTTCGTTTTCTACTTTCTCCAAAGGCCTCATTCCTTAAGGGCCAACTTTGCAAACGGCTCGATGTTTTGAGTTCATCCTGTATTTCATTCTAGGGAACAACACTACAGGCTCAACCCATGATTGGAGAATCGGAATGCGCGAGGTTTGAATTTAAACTTGAAATTTTTTCAGGAAACTAAACACGATGAGAGTTCCAGAAAATTCAAATCTTTTTATACTCATAGTGTCATTTTAGCTATAAGATAATTTGACTTATTTGAATGGCTTTTTTAATCTTAAGTACTAAATCCCAGGGGCGGATACAGAATAAAAGTTGACGGTCGCACATTAATACTAACCAGCAGGCGGTCTAGGGGGCCTCCCACGTGGTCAAGGGCGGAGCCATTATGGGGGCCCAGCCCCCCGGAACCAGAGCAACTAGGTCTAATTTTGAAGAAAAAACCCTAAAGTTCACAATCCTAATCATTTCAACCATTATAAATAAAAAGAATAATTTCTTCTTTTTTCAAGAAATGCATCATAATTTTTGGTCTACAATATTTTCTAACTGCGATTTGTTCCGCTAAGCAAGACTGATACACTATGATCGATGAAACGCCTTAATGGATGCCCTTCTCTTTAGGAGCGGAAGTTGGCTCACCAACGAGGTTTGCAGGCCTTGCAGTATAGTTTTGAGAGTGGCGACGGGACTGGGGCCCTGAAACGTTCAAATCTTTCAGTCAAACATTCTTCCCTTGAAAAGGTTTTCCAAATTTTCCAGCAAATCCAACACGCAGTTGAAACAAAATATCTTGAGATTCAGAAGTGTACACTACCTATGCAGCTCTTCCGTATAGATAAAGAAAATTGGGATTCTTCTCTTTTACAACTTCCAACCGCACCAACTTTCTTCCCTTGCCAGCAGTTGTGCGGCACAATAATCTAACATAGTGTTTACAGACTTTTTGTGCCACACAAATATGTGAAAACTTGAATTTTGATTGGCGAGATTTGGTAAAATATTTGCATAACAAAGAGCCCTGCATATTTGTGCGGCACGGGCGATATGCTTAAAAATCATACTGTTTACGGTCTAGGATGGTATTGGAATTTTTTCCATATTGAATTGTGTGTGAAATCGTCCAAGTTCGGTCCTGTGTTTATTGTGTAAAGAGAGGGAAATGTATTATCTGTAGGGAGGAAAATAAAATATTGTGGTAAACACGATTGCCTTATTTCAATGACTGAAGACTAAAACTAAATACTGAAAATCTGACGGTCTTCCGTGCGACCTTTGCGACACCCTGAATCCGCCCCTGCTAAATCCGAATGTCTTGTAAAGAGGAAACCAGCTCATGGCCCATATCTATGTTGCCTGTTTTAGAGCCTTAAGCACGGGCAATTTGGGCCTGTACTGAGATTTCAGCACGGGCTGAGAGTTCCATGCAAACAGAGAAAATTGAACCACGGAACGCATGTGAATGAAAGTGATGAATCGTAGGACATCTTTTATTTTATTCTAGAAAATAAATTATGACCATAAGTGTGATCCGACCATGACCCGTGTTGAGATTTGCCTTGAAAATGAGCGATGGATTAAAGTCTCAGACCTTGTTGAACTCAGCCCTGGCTGAAATGCCCAACGTAAACGGCATCTTCAGGTCGAGTGAGTGGAATGGTAAATTGCTTAGCTGCATATCCAATTCAAGGAAAATAAATTTCATTCTGTAATTGGCGGTTTAACAGATTAGAGATTTAAAGTTCCTAAATACAGCGTTATTTTGTTTTTATCTCAGGTCCAAGGAGCTATAATGGTATCATCACTGTTCCAGATAATCTTGGGTTTCTCAGGATTGGTTGGCTTGATCACAAAGTTCATAGGCCCGCTTACAGTTACACCAACCATATCGCTTATTGGCCTATCGCTGTTCCCTGCGGCTGGCTTCTATTCTGGTAAATTTTGTTGCCTTATACTGAGATTTTTAAATTTAAATTTTTAAATTTTGTTCTTGTTCCTGTCAATTAAACTTTACACAGTTTCTTTCATGGCTTTTCCCCTTTGGCACATCCGTTCATTAATATTCCACATAACAGCTAAGTCATGTTGGTTTTTACTTGTTGAAAAATAACCTTTGGTATGGTTTAAAGTTAATTAGATATCTTGTTGTTAAACTTCGGAATATATAATCTGTTGAACTCCAAAGTGCCCCATCTAAAACAGCCCCTTCAAAGTGGAACTGAATATCTACTTGTTTTGCAAGATCAACCAGGAAGCTATTTTGATCTGCAAATTTTCTGCTTTGGGTCTTTCTTGCTGCTTTGAGCGGAAACTGATCATGTTTGGGGGAGGGGGATTTCCTCCCGTCTTTTACTGCTGCCGGGAAAGTTGACCAACGTTTGTTTTAAGTTTTTCCTTTTCTATTGGGGGGACATGGGGATATTCCTTGCTTTTCCTTATTCCAGTTATGGATCGAATAGCTGGATCGAGACCTTTGTCTTTTATGTTAAGCAAATTGCAGATACTTCTAAAAAATTTCAATTCGTTAAATAGGAGAGAGGCCCGCTCCTCGATTAGTAAATCCGCTGAGAGAGTTCTTCCTTCAAGTCATTTCCATCATACATTTGATTAGTCTTTGTGTTTCTATCTATATATCATGTGTTAATTTCTGTTTCATTGTATTAAATTTTATTGTAATGATACTCTTGTAGCTTAGTTATTCTTTATGTTTAGTTGGAATTTAAAATGTAAGCATGATATGTAATTTATAACAAAGCATGAGCTGAACTGAACTGAAGTACATTGTTTGAGGCATATTTACGTTGCCTTCTTTAAGCTGTTCCGCTTTGATATCCCAGACAATTGCTTTCATGCTTATGTTTTTGTAAATCATTGCTTACTCGTCTTACGATTGACTTTATAATGTGATGCATTAATGTTTCTTCGTACCATTTGCATAACATTTATTCGTAACTAACTTACTACATTATGTGACGTAGTTTTTCTCTTTGCAGGTAAGCAGTGGGGAATAGCATGTCTGTACGTATCATAGACTTTCCTTTCTATATTCTTGATCAATTTCTGTGACTAAGCTTTTGAAATTGATTAAGATTTTGCTTGAGTGAAGGCGTTTTATCTATCTTTTTTAGTTTTTTTTTCAGTTATCGTCAGCTATCTGTTATCTAGAACATCTACCTGTTATCTAGAACATCTACCAAAAAGAGTGCAACTTATATTTGGTCAATTACTAGAGAATGGATTGGGGAAAAGTTGTATTTGCCAGTCCTCGACGTCCTGACATCTCTGCAAGTTGTAAATGGGACCATTTTATAAATAGTCTTGCTCCAAGTTTAATTCGTGCTTGAGAGAGGATTCGAAATGTTTCGCCTTTCCCCGATTCGTCCGTCTCCTTCGTAGAGGTCCACAGGAAGGAAAAAAATACTCCCCTCTCAAGCGCGAAATAGACTCTAAGCAGGTTTATTTTAAAAACAAACACCCTGCGGCCTCTGTATACAGTTGAGGCTCTGTTGTCCGAACACTTGGTTATCTGAATCGCAGGTTTTATTTTCGGAAAATCTGCCTCGCTCCTTTTAACCTCGCTTAAGAAGCTCTCAGATTTTACTCAGATATATCAGAACTTTAGTATTCTCTGACCCCTTTGCCCAAAAAAGAATTCACCCTTTTTATTTCTGACAGGCAAGTGAATTACAATCTGCACCTTTTTTATGGGCTGTTCATAATAATTGATAAAATCTCTTCTTCCATTGAATTTTAGTTTAAAGGGAACTTTTCTAAAGAGAGGAATACAGGGAATTATATTACCGCTTTATCAGAAGCAATATAGCGCTAAAGAATTTCAAAACTAGCTACCCTGTTGAAGCCTTTTGCCAAGAAGCATTGCTTGAAGATTGTTTAAAAGAGCTTGAAACTGCTATAAAATGATGTTTCTTTATGTTTTCTACCGTTTTTCTGCTTAGCCCCGAATTTTACTTATTTGAAAACCCCTTCTTCGAAAAAATTGTCTCGGTCTCTTGAGAGTTGAGCTTACGGAGGCTCAACTGTACATAAAGGCAGGGACTGCGAAAGTGGGGGCTGAGGAAGGATTAGCCTCCTCAATAATTCCAAAAATATGCTTTAAACAACACAATAAATCGTCTTGCTTTTGGCTTGGGGTATGTTCAGCTCCCTTAAAACTCGTTAGCCTCCCTCTCATAATCTGAATCATGTTCTGCGCTCCCTGTATGTGAGTATCTCAGTTATATTTTGCCCAGGGCGTTAAGATGCACAACCTAATGATTGCATAATTTTTCTAGGACTGTGTTTTTAATACTACTGTTCTCTCAAGTTCTGACCAACAAGAAGGTTCCATTGCCATGGATTTCATCTGAACGAAAACTGACTGTAGTCTGGGTTCCAATTTTCAAGCTTTTCCCTGTATGTATGCTTTCTGAATCCATCCTATATTCTTTTTTTTGCAATCGTGCAAATATCACTCTCATATAGACAATATTTTATCTAACACCTTAAGTCTTGCGTCGAAAATTTAAAGCCCACAACAAGAGCTACAGAGGAGAATTGCTTTCAATCCTGAAATCTTGAAATCCTTCTTGCAAGGCTCTGCTCCTTGCTGTTCTTTTACTGCCAAAAGTTTTGCTTTTTCCAATAAAAACTGTGTTTTTTCTAGTTCCTTGCTTGATTTTTATAATTCTAGCTTGTTCTGTTTGGAATGTGCCTATCGATCAACATGTTTTTTCTAATGCAATGTTGTGTTAAAACAGATCTTGTTGGCTATTGTTCTGGCCTGGGTTGTTAGTGCCATTGTGACCGCAGCGGGCGGGTTTTCTTCAAACCCAAAGGCAGCCTCGTATTCAGCAAGAACTGATTCTCGTATTGGTGTCTTGAAGAACGCTGACTGGTTTCGGATACCTTATCCAGGTTAGCTATTTATCACCAGTTTTTTTTCTAAAGTCATCTGCTCCACCTTTTTAAATCATCTTGGACGGAAAGATCTATAGGAAGGGCACAGAGACACCAATTTGTGACCAAAGCCATATCAACAGGATGATTTTCTAAAAAAATCTTTCTTCGAAAATCCTTTATTTTTACTAGTGCACGTTTCGTCAAGTTGGGACAATTTTTCGCTTGACAAACATACTTCAACTACCGACATAATAGGATTTGTAAATGTATGCTTTTTCAAAAAATGTGTCAGTTGAAAAGTTTTCTAGGTGCCCTTGACAATCAAGCTCGTGAAGGTCTCAACTATCATGGCTGATGCTCAAAAAAATTATGGCGGGGAACTCCACATCGACATTTGATCTGTGTCTTCAGTTTCCCTATCAAGCTGCACGCTGAACATTTGGTCTGCCCGTCGCGAGGGCTTTTAAGGAAAATTTTCCTAACTGAGCCTTTTGAATTAAAAAAGAAGGTGTATTTTAAAGAATAAAAACACGGCAAATTGAGACTGATTCACAGATTCCTCTGGGTCTACACACAAACGAACAATTGCTCGCTAAATGTTGACAAGAATTTTTCATTAGTATCAAAACCATATGAAGTAAAAGTAGATGAGGCTTAGTGTAGTTTCTCATGCAGTATAACATCGTGACAGAATATGGTGAATATGTTTTCACTAGATATACGCCATAATGTCCTAGTCACATTTTAGAAAGGACCGAAAAAGCATTAAAGAAACATTCGTTGTCTATATCGTAGAAAAAAGTGACTTTGGGCCAGTATTTGGGCCTATGAAACATCTCTAGTTTGTGAGAATCTGATTTACGAAAAGTAAGCAAAACACAATTGTAAGCATAATTGAGAAAAACCTGATGGAGAGATGGGTTGTAGGCAGGTCATCAGAAAACCACAGTTTTGGTGATCAGAATTTCCTTAGAGAAGCAAGAAGCCTGAAAAGCAGAAAGTGGTTACCTCACCTGCTTCCCTAGAAACGCCACTATAGGATTTTTCAAACATTAAAAAAGGATGAATGAAGTAGAATTCTACTATTCGGAAGAGCTAGGGAATATTGCTCGTGCTGAACCTCTTTGCATTTTAGGCCAATGGGGTACTCCTACACTCAGCTTGGCTGGCGTGTTTGGGATGCTTGCTGGAGTGCTTGCGTCGATGATAGAATCGATTGGAGACTACTACGCATGTGCAAGACTCAGTGGAGCTCCTCCGCCTCCAGGACACGCGATCAACAGAGGAATTGGTATGGAGGGAATAGGCTGCCTACTTGCTGGTGCATTTGGATCTGGCAATGGCACGACGTCTTATGGGGAGAATATAGCCGCAATTGGAATAACAAAGGTTTGTGTGTGAAATGCGTAGTTCTGTGTGTGAAACGTAAAAATTTTTCGCGTTATTGTCTATTATTAGCGGTGTTATTTGTTGCCACTTGCCTGTCTTAATTTGTTGGCTTTTCATGTTGCGGCGATTCCTTTCACAGCCAATCAAGATTCTACTTCTATGTTCCGAACGACCAAGTGACCACCAATCGACTGAATGACCCAAAGCACACCCTATTTTCTGCCTCACTTGTATTTTTGACCAGTGTATCCGCCCGTAACCGGTCGTAGCAGCTTTTATGCTTCTATATTCATTTCATTGAGCACGTGTTGAAAGAAGATAGAAATTGGTATATATTGGATTGCTAAGTCAAATTAGTAAAAGCGTATTATTCCTAGTTGATGGAATTTGGCAGTGAGAAAGACTGAGAAAATATTTCTAGAATTCTGTATATAAGTTTTGTTGACAACTCGATTCAAATAAAATCATACTTTTTATTTGTTTTATGTTTTAAAACACTAAACTCCATTTTAGGTTGGAAGCCGTCGCGTTATCCAGTTTGGAGCTATCTTTATGTTGATCTTAGGCGCCCTTGGCAAATTTGGTGCATTATTCGCAACCATACCCGAGCCAATTGTCGGAGGAATGTTTTGGACATTGTTTGGGATGATCTTAGCTGTTGGATTGTCCAACCTGCAGTATGTGAATATGAATTCGTCGCGGAATTTGTTTGTTCTTGGTTTCTCGTTTTTTACGGGAATGGTAATTCCCGACTGGCTAGAGAAAAACCCAGGGGCGATTAACACTGGTAAGACGTCAATTTATTAAGATAAATAATATTGTTAAAGGGGGTGCAGATCCCAAAATTTGCCGACCAGATTGGCGTTCCTAAGGTGTGGCTGCTGGCATTAATACAGCGTGGCAAAACTGTTTCTGATGAGATCTTGAGCCATTTGGGAATATATATAAAAAAATTTTAAAGCAGGCATAGAGTGCATTATTTGGGCGGATTTGTTCATTGCATTTAATTGATCTTCAAAGTTTTATACTGTGGTGTAATAGATAATAATCTGTCAATCTTGAAATTGCCTACACGCCGAAAGTCTGGGGGCTCGGCACCCCCCCCCCCCACCGTACCCTTCTTTGGCTACGGATATCTCAGACACTCCTTTTTTAAAAAATGTTTCCTTTTGGTTTTTTATGAAAATTACATTGAATTTTTCCGTCATTGAAAGATACTTTGTGTCAGTTTATTCAAATGGTCATTACTCCCATATTCTTAGCGTATGTAGGGTGTAGCTGCGCGAAATTTTTCTGGTGACCTCCGCTCACAGAGCCTTTCGCTTTCCGCGACTGTATACCCCACTAAATGGTATCCCTATATGATATAACGGTATCTTACCATGCAATCTTTTCGAAGAAAGACGAAGCAAAGTCACTTTGATATTATTTGGCATTTTGCCAACATTCTATTATTTGCAAGCTATAGCCTTTTTGAAGTCACTTTTTATTTTACTGATAATGTCACTTTTTCAAGGCAACGGAATAAAACAATAATGGAATGATTACTTCTTTGTTTGATTAGCCTTTTAACGAGATTTATGGATTCACCTTGATTGTTTGTCAATTTAAATCTTTACTTGAAAGATACACAAATACGTAAGCTGCAGAGGTATATTATTTTGGTTTATCTATTTCCTTTATTAAATCGTAGTTATGAATAAAAAATATTTTTTATAATCTCAACATGATATATGCCATAATTTCAAACAGATATGAAACACTTTACATAACATTATCAGCCTAACTCTCCCAGGGAAAATTTTTCTATCGGTGAAACAAGCTCTTAAAAGAGTTTTTTCTGTATCCCAGCTTCCAGGTTCAACTGTACACACGGCCCTGTATAAAACACTGAATTCATTTTTCAATAGGTGTGGAAGAGCTTGATCAAATCATTGAGGTACTGTTGAAAACAGAAATGGCCGTGGCGTGTATAATTGCAATGATTTTGGACAACACACTACCTGGTACAGATGAGGACCGTGGCATAATCAGCTGGCGGAAAGAAACAGTGTCAGAGGGCTCCATGCAGACATCTTCCATTCATGTCTATGATCCTATCTGCACAAAGTTATGGGTTGGGAGAAAATGGCTGAAATATGTGCCATTTTTGCCATACTATGGTAATTATGAAGATAACGCACCAACTAATATAGAGATGAAGCCTTGCCCCTCTCCTGAAAGTGCAGACATCGCTATACTGTAGATGTATTTTTTCCACTGTTTGACTGTCGATTTTTCCACTCGTTTAGAATATTTTGGGGGGGGGGGGCCAACGTCAGCACTATCTGTTGGAACTGAGATTTAATGTAAATTTTTTATACTACTCCGACACCTTGGCACTGTTTCTTTACTACTCCCCCTTTCCTTCCGGTGGATGAGTCAAAAAACGCAAGCTTAAAATTCGTACCTGTCAGAATTTATGATAACTGGATACAATTGTTGGGTCAAGGCTTTTTACTGATAACGTTAAAATGCACACACAACACGGCATATAGTTTTAATGGCTGTTTGGATCATTCCTATCATAAACAAATCCATAGGAACATTGACAAAGGCGCTGACTTTTAATTTTCCCGAAGGTAATTCAGAATAGTGAAAATAGACTCTGCCAAATTGGCACATACCGTAAATCCTCGAATAAGCTCCCGGGGGCTTATTTGCAAAAATGAATTTTTGGGTGGAGGATTAGTATTTTCCTCTAAGATCGACATAAAAACGACATAATTTTCTCAATGAAATAAATAGAAAAATTACAAAAAATCTGTTGTCCTGTGGGGGCTTTCTTGAAATAAGATCTTTGCAATGATGAAATAGAATCTTTCATTACTTTGCAATGATGCTTCCCTCAAATAAGCCCCCACGGGGGCTTATTCAAGGGGGGCTTATTTGCAAAAATGGTTTTTTAGGTGGGGTCTTATTCGGGGGGGGCTATTCGAGCGTGGGGGCTTATTGAAGGATTTACGGTATGTCTGCAAGTTGTAACCCACTCCTTGCAAAATACACTCAAACTTACCCTTTATATCGTATATCAGATCAGTATACCGGTTACTTTACCATAATTCGAATTTTGACTACATAAATTAAAAGATGCCATAGAGTACTACTAAATACTCATAATCAGTTAAATATGATAAAGATCGGGTGAAATATGGCCAATGAAATGTTTGAAATATGATAAAGGATTACTGTTATTTTGGTTCTGTTCATAAAGTTATGAACAGAGACCAAATTACGAAGGTTTAAAAGTAAACTGCCTGTGCTTATGTGGCCACATCTAAACCAATTCGTGTCACATTCAACTGATTTTGCACTTTTAGAGATACACTCAAATTTTTTTATAAGAAACAAAGGTCGATGTTGAGTACTCCAGTTTCTTAATGTTCTGAAAATTTCAATACTCACTGTTTCTTAATGGTTTAATGAATGATGTTATGAAATGTTCGTGACCTTTTTTTCACGTCAAGAGATTCGCATCCGTTCTGACGCTGTATTTAGACATGGAAAGTGTATTTTTATCCCTTGTGTCTTAATTTCTAGGCCATCAGGGCAATCATGTTCTTGGATTTTACAAAATTTCGTCGTTCTCAGTTTTATCACGATTTAATAGTTTCTTAATTTTCTTGCTTCGAGTACTGAATTTTTTTAATTTTTTCTGACTGTCCATTACTCGTTTTTTATAGCCAGGTTCTTGTAAAAAAATGAGTGTATTTCATTATGCTCTTTTAGGTTATCGACTTTTTATATGATACTTTTACGTTTATAGAAATCCAGTATGTTAAATAAACAATTAATCCAGCATTAAAAGTGTCAATTTTTATTTGTCAGTTTTCTGTTTTGTCATTTATTTTTCTTTAATTCACTTTTTATATTAGTTTTGAATTTTTGATACCCTTATATTATATATTATATATTACAAAATGATACCTTTGTCACAGATTCTTGTATTTGTTAATTTTGTAAGTGGTTATGATGTAAATTTTGGTTATGAGACCTCTCACGTCTCACGGGCAACACCCATTACCCTCCCACTCTGCTGTAGCTGGCGCCGCAACTGGCTGCATAACCAGAAAATGCCCTCGAATTGCTTAGTTGCTGTACGAAACGAGCAAAGGGTTGATATTTTGGGGCCATGATTTAAAATGTTTCTTTTCTTTTCGGTTACCAAAGTGCGGTGGTGATGGCAAATTGGCCTTGGGCCTTGAGGTCTAGAGAGCCCTCGAGGTTTCCAGTTTCTGAAGCAGCTAGTAAGACATAACAAAATTTTACAGCTTTAAAATGATATCACAGAATATCTATATAATTCTAGCCAGGCTTTATGTAGCAGCCTTTTTTACCTCTCTGGAATCTTTATTACGGTGCCCCTTAAACAAGCTTTTAGGCCTTATAGAATGTTTGTTAGGGTGCCCCTTTAGACAGGCTTCCCCCACAATGCTTCCCACGTCCTCAAATTCAAAACGCTTTATTCAAGACGCTTTATTCAAGACTTGTTGTTGTTGTTGTTGTAAATTTATTTTAATTCGATATAAGAAACAATTGCTAACAATATATACATACATATATAATGTTAACTAATCAAAATCGAGTATAGCTACCAGTTAGTACTTAAAAGGAATAATGGATACAAAATTAAAGATTACATTGCATTTTCTGGTAGAAACTGACAGGAACTGCATTTGCAATTACTCTTCAAACTCTTCAAATTTTCTGCGGATTTCAACTCGTTGGGTAGGCCATTCCAAATCTGTGGCCCGATTGACATAAGACTTTTGGATCCAAATGTTGTTTGATTAGGTCTAACATGGGCTAAGTTATTCGGATTTCTTAATGAATAATTTGACGAACGTAATTTAAAAATACTCTGCATAGAAGGTGGGTTTAACTCTTTTACTGTTTTGAATATTTCAATACACAGAATTCTTTGACGAGCGACGAGCATCGTGCATTTGTCTGCCTTCACAAGCAGATCGTTATACGAACTGGTATGATCATTATATGTTGGATTGTAAGAACAATGATATATTTTATATTATTAGATGGTAAATTTACGTTGTTTCAAACCCCACCCCCACCCCCCAAATAAGGAACTCTTTTTAGGGATTACGTAATCTATTTGCCTCGTTTGTGCAAAGTGGATAGCCTATGCCAAAAAGATGAATGAAAATTGACGTCGAAAGTTCTGCGTTTTGCTAAACCCATTGTCTTACATATAGAGAAATCTTAGGGCACGTTCTTGTATCTGTTCAATTTTCTGTAATGATTTAGACGATGAAAAATACCAGACCAAGGGACAATACTGAAATTGGAATATACGAAGTCTGAATAAAAAACCTTTTTCTCCTGGAAACCAATAAACGTCTTTAATCTTTTAAGAACATTCAATTGTGTTGCAGCTTTTTTGCAAAGATTCGAAATATGTGGGTCGAAATCAAAATTGTAATCCAACGTTACTCCTAAAAGCTCCACTGTCTCCTCAGATTGAATTTTTTTACCATTAATGATCATTTGTTCTCCACTAGCATTTGTCTTGTTTTTTCTAAGAATCATAGCATGAAATTTTTCAGGGTTTGCAATCATCTCATTTTGTTTTAACCATGATAAGGCGATTCCCGTTTCTTTTTGCAAAGTATGTATTCACAAAATCACGCATGTTTCTAGAAAAATAAGAGAATGTATTGTCGTCTGCATAATTATAGAGCGTTGCTTGCTTTATGAATAGAAATAAGTTATTTATGTAAAAATTGAAGAGGACTGGTCCTTGCACAGAGCCCTGAGGTACACCAGACATAACCTCTTGAAAAGAGCTGTATGAATGGTTTATCCTAACACACTGATTTCGTCTTTTGAGATAGGAATAAATTAGAACTAAAGCATTTTCATCAAACCCATACGCTTGCAGCTTGGCGATAAGCAAATCATGTAGAACACAATCGAAAGCTTTCGAATAATCCATTAAGACTGCACCAACGAGATAGTCATTGTCAAGGCTAGTCTTCCAGTCTTCTATCAAACGTATCAAAACATGTTGGGTTGCATACATTTGTCGATACGCAGCAATGAAGACTGAAAGCGTGTAATCTAAATGCTAAACCAATTGATTTTTTAAGACTTTTTCATATATCTTTGAAAAAGTATTGAAAACACTAACTAGGCGGAAATCTTTCTAATGTACGATTTGATTCCTCTTTTTCTAGTGGGCAAACTGCCGCTCTCTCTGCATCGTTTGGGAAACGAAAATTTCGAATGCTACAGTTTATTGCTGTAGTTAAAGTATTTGTAAGTTCATTTGCAGCCAAGGATACAAGCTTCGGGGGAATTTGATCTTCACCAGTAGATTTCTTGCCATCCAGAGATTTTAATAGTTTTGCAACTTCTTGACTGCCTATCTCTTGAAAAGGGAAAGTAGCCAGGACTTTCTCTGGGCTTTGAATAATAGCTAGGACACTAGGATGGTTTTTATACTTATCAAGAATCAAGCGAATGATTTAGCGGTCGTCAAAAACTCCAGTATTTTATGCAGCGCGGTATTCCTATTCGACGCTTTTAACACGCCGACTGATTGGATATTTGCCTCAATGGAGTCTTTGGCTTGTCCTGGTGGGCCTTTTTGAATCCCCAAAAGCTAAAGTTCTTGAAAAATATCCTGAAGACTTGGCTTGAATTGGTTGGCTTGGATGTATTTTCATGAGCCAGTACTAAAAGCTTCTTAAAGCTTTGAGTAATTTGAGTTTCTTATGAGATCTTTGTTGGAACAGGGGTGCAATCTGAAATTTCAAAAGCAATTTTTTGGACCCTTTTTGAAACCAAATTGTCTCTCTTCAGAAGCCCCAACAATAGAATGATGTGATTCCTTTTACTCTCAAGATCTTTGTCATACAGATGTAGCCAAATATAGAACTCAGTTCCAAACAAAATAGGTACTCCCCAACTTTACGAATATTCAAGAAAAAATGTCAGAATTTTCATCGTTCAATTTTACTTGTGATTTTTGCAAGGAATATGTATGCAACAACAGTTGAATTTGATTTGAATCATCTTTAGCGTTGGTAATTTGAATGAGTTGGCTTTATTTAGCTCTAATATTGCTAAAGATTGTACCAACTTTAAATAAATAAAGAAAAAACGGTATGTTCAAAAAAGTTATGTCAAAAAGTTTTATCAAGCCATGTAGATGGTCATCCGAACAAAATTTTGTTTCATGAAAGTATCGTATATGTAAAGTAGGACCTTGATAGTTGATGTTGTGGTGAAAGAAATTTCGAGAATGAAATTTGACTGTAGTCTTGATTCAAATGTATCATTATGGGTGTTGCCTCCTATTTCTGAGCGTCTATAGGGCGTAACAACGCAAAATTTTCCTGACCAGACCACTGACCCTCTCTTCTTTGACCTTCGCCTACAACCTGGATTCGTCGTTGGCTAGAAGACGATTATCGATCTGTTTCAGCAGCAAACTTTGATACCCCCAGGGCGCCCTTCTTGCAGTTCCTGCCCCCGTTACATCACGAAGCTTCCGGCACCTCTGATCCAGCCTCAGCTTTTTACCAATAAAAAAGTTCATCATTTGCAATTTTTGTGCCATATTGACTCTAGGTATCTAGGATCGAATTAGGCAATAGCATCAGGCAAAATTTTTAAGCCCTGTTTTCAAGACAGAAAGTCTATTTAGATTTAGTCTAAAGATTGGAAAACTAGCCCAAGTTAAACCAAATGGCCTTCACACAACACGTGAACAATATAAAGAAGACTGATTGAGGACTGTTTTTTTCGTTTATTGCTGACTGCCCCTGTCAATGGTGTACCGCAGTTTTGGGCACTTTTGCTCGTTAACTAAGGGCCCCAGAAGAAAAGGGTCCCAATAGTCTTTATATCCATCTCTTAAGATTTCACTCATAAATCATAAGGTTCACACTATATTTTTGAAAAATTTAATGTTCAGCAATTGAATTTCTAAAAATCCCCCTACCCTTAACTCAGTCAACGAGAAAAATGAAGTTGCAGGGTGGTCCTTATGAAGAATGCAATATCACAAAGCACAATTGATATGATTTTTCTAATCTGCAGTTTCGCTTCATATTTGCCAGGTTGTATTTCAAACTCCCAGCATGGCTTTCATTTAAAAAATGTTTGATAAATAACTATGATTTATCAACAAGCTTGTTAAAACATAGTCGATGTTTTTGTCAGTTCATTTCGCAATTCCATCACTGCCACGCCATCAGCAATAAATTTTGACATAATGATCATACCCTTATGTGTTAATTACCCAAAATATGCCATTACCCGAAGGTGATGAAGATTTGATCATAAAAACAATTAAAAATTACCAGAATCCATTTATAATTGGTGAATTTCACGAGGCAATAGCCGTCATTACCACAACATTTAAACATAGTAGCGGCGTGGTGGAATTGTTTAGCTATTTACATTATCTGAATAATTTTAATCTAGTTCACAGTGATCTTTAAAAAGACGATAATAGCCAATAAGCAAACAAAGATTTGTTTTTCAAGCTTTTATTGCAGCTGATATTGAAAAATGCATTGACTTAGGTTGAAACATCGAAAATTTTCCTTTTATTTTGTGGAATTTTTTCTTTAAAAATTATCCTTAACTAACACAACCATAGCTGACGTCCACTGTTCGAGATTGTTCGAAATTTTCGAAAAAAACTTATGAACTGTCACTGTACTGTATACTAAGGGTAGAATGTCCTTGCTTGGCCTAGATGGCAGTATTTTTTGTTACATTTGTTTTGTGTGCGCTTATTGCATGTGTGTCCCTTCCTTGTTAGATTTTTGTCAATAGTACGCCCAGGTATCTAATATGCCGTGACTTGGGCGGGAGATAGGTGTGTACCACAGAGAGAAACATGTTTTCTTTTCAAGAAGATATATATATCTATATATATATCTTGAAAAACTCATTCTATAAAATGTTTAGACGATAGTGTATAAGCTCAAAGAAAACAATTTCGTAAGACGTTTCGCTTTAGCTTCATCAGTAATAACTTTACAAAATCAGAGGAGCCTACTTATCAACCTAAATTATAATAGAACAATACAATACAATAGAAATCTAAGGGGCACCTGCCTAATACAATACATGTTGTTAAATGTGTAAGAACGCAAATTGTTATGGGGAACTGGGAGAGAAGTGAATAGAAAGGTAGAAAAAAGGATGTCATGGAGATGGTGGTGTTGACTGTCCCACAAGAGATAAATGAAAGCCATAAAATCAAAAAACACATAAAACGAGAAGATAGGCCATAAACAAAACAGCCGACATTAAAGAATAAAAAATTAAAGCGTAGAAGTATATAAATGTCCCATGTATCTACCTGCCTAGTATTAAGATATATATATTATATATCTCCGTGCCTCGCGGCCCTAAAGCTGAATTCACACTGACCGCATCGAGCGTCGCGTCATGTACTTTTTCATGCTATTCACACACGATGCGTCATCGAGCGGTGCGTTTTCTGTTTTCCAATGCTGTTCACAGCACACTTGCAAAATTCTCGACAAATTCCACTGTATTCCTTGCTTTGCAAAATCAAGCCGGACATTTACGTTTGCTACAGAAACAGACGAAACGGTAATCTGAAGCTGATATATCAAAAACAGCATCTTGGCCAAAAAATGAGGTATTCTATGTACTTCAATTAGTCTCGTGCGGTTTCTTCGACATTTCGTTTCGAGAGGTTGGCCAATGTTTTTTTACAGGAAAACGATTCTCTTCAAGCATTCATTAGAAAACCGAAATGTTTATTGATATTAAAGATTTGGAAGGTCTACTACAATTAGCTAAATGTTTGGCTTTACGGATTCATGGGGGTTTCCTTCTTGCCAAAATTCGAGGGAAAATTAAACAGCTTATTTTTATCAACACTCCCCAAAATTTCCATGGATTAAATCCCTCGGAAGTACACCTTTGGAAGGTATTGAAAGTTTAACGGGGAGTGATTGAAATATTTGTTTACCAAAACGGAACAAACGATGACTCAAAATCATTGTTGAATTGAACATCGACGAGGCTCTAAACACAAATAAAACTGTTACTTATCATAAACTAATAAATGTGATTTGTTTTTCTTACTTTCAGAATTTAGCCCCCCGATGCTTTAATCAGAGAGACTCATCAAAATATACTTTACAGTATAAGCAATACAGTTTTATAATGGCCTATTTCAGAAGCTCCTTGTTTACGTTTCTAGCAGTGGTGACGCCAGGGGAGGGCTAGGGGGGCTACAGCCCCTCCGTCGGAAGCATCTAGCCCCTCTATCGGAGGAAATTTTGGGTTATTGTCGGAGCAAATTTGACAAAGTAACGTACAAAAATTGCATATTTTAGTCATTTTAGCCCCCTTGTCGGAAGCTGAAGCCCTTCTGTCTGTCGGAAGATTTCTGGCGCCACCTCTGGTTTCTGGCTGTCATTATTCTCTCCTTCGCAATATCTAACGCAGTCAGATTCATGCAGATTTCATAAGGCTTCATTATCATGGAACTCGATTAATTTTTTTTTGCATTTAGCGTTAGATTATTTGCGATGAGCCACTCTGAATTTTGTATTAATTCGGAGTTAACTTCTTTTCTAGAGCATCAATGTTTGTGTTAGAACAAAACAGAGTCAGGAAAACATTCCCACGGCCACTGGCCTGAGGAAGGTTGTAAAGGCAAGAAAATTGAGGAAGGTAATAAAAATTTTTGGAAACTTGAGGAAGTTGAAGAAATCGACTTGCCTTTTGTTTTTCAAAATACAGTCTGACAAAAATAGAAACAATCAAATAGTATTCATAAACATAAATTAAGGCATTAACACTGTGAAATTAAGACATTAACTTTTTATAATTAATAAAGTTAAGTTTTATTGTTAATTGGGAAAAGCATGTAACTTTTCATGTCTGAGGAACCAAGAACAACTTTTTAAAACGTTTTGGAAAAGTGGAGTTGCAAGACTAGGCCACTTCCAATCTCCTGGCCACGCCATTTTAAGAAACCCAATTGAAAATGAGGAAGGTTTAAAAGTAAGATTTTCTTGGCCAGAGGAAGGTGGACAGATTTTCTGGACCCTGGAATAGAACATACTTTGTGATTAATGGAAAATAAAGTCTGCACGCAGGCTAACCAAATCCTCCTGAAAAGAAGACAGTAATGGGAAACTACCTTCTCCATAGCCTTTCTAAAGTTACATGTATATGTTGCTGCACGATCATAAAAACAACATCATCATCTTTTTTGCTTTCCTGTAACACCTCATCAAACCGAAGTTCAGCAAGAGCTGACCCTTCTGTTTCCAAGTTTGTTGTTATTATCAATTCTTTATCGACCAGCATTTGTACTGTGTTGGAAAATTCCCTTACCTGTTCCTTGCATTTTCTACACATTATTCATAAGATCTTTGAAAGAGACGTAAAAATCATTTACACTGTATTAACCGTCTAAAATAAAATTATCATATTTTAACCTATACACTCTTTTATTTTATAAGAACCAGTATCTTTAGGTTCAGACTGACTGTTCTTAATTTTTTCGAAAATCCGAGGCTGGATTGTTCTTAATTTGTTCTTAAATTAAGAGGGTGAAAGCAGCGCTATTGCTAGCTTTTTCGCTCTAAGGAGGTGTTCAGGCCTCATTTGCCAACAAAGTGAGTGATACAGCCTTAATTTAATGACAAATTTGAATATTCACCGAAAAAGCATCCACACATCGCTAAAAATCCTCGATTTTGAGAAAAAAGTTGTTCAAAATTGCATTTTGCGGAAGCTCAGCCTCAGCTTGTTCTTAATTTGTTCTTAACGTTTGACCAGTTTTGAGGCTCGTGTTCTTATAAAATTGTTCTAATAAAAAAAAGAGTGTAAACACATTTTTGGGGATTTTTATCCAGTTAAACAGAAAAAAATGTCAATATAATTGCTCTTTTTAAATGGGAAATAGAAAAAGGTTCAAAAAGAAGTGTTTATGTTTTCTTACGCACAGACCCGCCAACAGCTGTAAAAAGAAAGGCACCGGAAGTGGATCATCGGAAGTGGATAATTGGAAGGGGATCACAGGAAGTGGATCATTGGAAATGCGCCATGGCATCAACGTCAGATGTGCTTCATCGCATCATTGCAAGAATCTTTGATCATAGCCACAAGAAGAAGGGCAAGAAAATTCTCCTTCTTGTGACTATGTTTTGACGTAACAAAGAAACCCACAGTGCAGGGCAAGACAATTTAAAGAGATCAAATAGTATAATACAACGCTAAAAGCATATATCCATTTATTTAAAAGCGATGCACGTATAAACGGGATTTTAGACAAACAGTGAAGCTGGCAAAACAGAGAAACTTAGTAAGCGACAAAGGGGCATTTTTACCTGAATTTTTGAGAAATGGAGGGCATATACTCTCTGTGTCCCCCGGTTCCTACGCGTCTTTGCTTGAATTCAAGACATCTTCAATGCCTTTACTGACATATCCAGCATATGCGAGCAAAAATTGGTAGCAATCTGAAATCTCTTCAGCATGATGATGAAGGTTAAACAGAACTCATCAAAGAAAAATTTTTGTGGTCAAATTGCCTTGCAAATCAATTTTTGGTTCTCATCAAAATGGAAAATATTAACTTTTCTCTTGCATGTAGTATCAAGAGATACTCAGGGGTGGCGCTAGAGACAAACCTTCAAGGTGCCGAAGTTTATATTCTCCGTAACTGCCGACGCTGGATGTGTCAAATTGCCGACAGAAAAAAAATTCGATTTGCCCCATATAGCAGGCAGGGCCGTCGCGAGGCAAGCCTCGTTTGGGGGGGGTGTGGAATGCAAATTTACCTGATTAAAAAATTATTGCCTGAAACTTTTTAGCTGGTGTCACAAACCTCTGCAATACATTTTGTCAATCTAATTCTGTATGATAATGACCGACTTTTCTAATAGTCTTGTCAAATCTCTATATCGGGACTGGCAAAATATATAGTTACTACCTGAGGCAGCACCATGGTTGCCGCCGAAGGGGCAGGAAATTTTCGAATTGTGATGCTTCTAGTTCCCTGGAAAATGCACTCTCTTAGGCAGATTTCACTAAAGCAATCCTCCTAATCCTATTGAAAATTATTGTCTTTTTGCAAAACTTTTTACAGCAGATAAAAACAACAATTTCGCCGTGGTCTTGAAAAATACCAGGCTGTCAGTTACTTTTAAATTTAGATCCCTCTCTCCATCTTAGCATGCCTTATGAATGTTAAGAAAAATCTGGAGCTCATAGTGAATTGCAGTTGATGCTTCTACTGAGAAACTTTAGGAGAAATGGACAGGAGGCACAATTTTAATTTTAAAAATTTTAAAAATTAGAGCATTTTTCCAAAATCGTTTGTTGTGGGTGCAAAATTCTCCCTTGCCCCTTCCCCGTCCCCACTTTCCAACCTGTGTCGGAGTCCACGAGATTTTCCCGGCAATTTGTGCCTTGTAAGAAACTTAGTGCGCAAATATTGCCTATTGTTGAATATTTCTTCCTATCTATGTTGGAAGAAGTTAATCGATGGTTTTCTCTAAACCATTTGTTTGTCGCAAGCTATGCGGTGAACAATGCTATTGAAAAATAGTTGATGAAAAAGGACAAGTGCTTTTTGAAAAATTTATTACGCAAAATGTGCTCATGATCGAAATGTTTTCATTGGCAATAATAATGTCTTGAAACGAAAAGAGAATCCCTTAAGAAGAAAATTCATTAAAGACTTTATTTATAACCGAGAGGAGCACGATGGTATTGTGGGTCATGCGAAGGAGCACCATGAAATTAAGTCACAGCTTTCAAGGAAGCGACAGGATATAATGACACTATGATAGTAAAATTGCCGAAGAAAAGCCATTGAGAAAACCATAAACCAGCCAGTGCAGTTTTCTCCTCGATTATTTATGTCATTCAAACAACATGTAAACCGGGTGACATCCATCAAGTGCCGACGGTATTGAGAAAGCAAAAATTGATTGGCTGCCGACGGGGGGGCTAACAAAAATTTAGGGGGGGCTAAAGCCCCCCCTTGCCCCCCCATGCCGCCACTCCTGGAGATACTTGAAACCTGGATTTCATTAGCATTCAAAATATTGATATGAATTGATATTGTTTGGAAGTCAGTTTCATGAAAAGGGATTGTCCTTATTTTGTGTAAGTAGTGCGATTGCCAGCTATTGCGCTTTAGGGAGGTGTTCAGGCCTCGTTTGTCAACAAAGTAAGACTTATTTTATTTGCCGACAGCTTTGTAAATCCACAGAAAAAGCACCCATAGGAGGTTCTCATTTATGAGATGAAATATTTTTCAAAATTACTTTTTACAGTAGCTCAGCCTCATCTTCACCTAAATTTCTTCTCAATTTTGACCAAATTTGAGGCTTGTGTTCATAAACAATTGTTCTTATTAAAAAATATAAGTAATTTGAGAATGAAATCTTTGCACACAAGTTTTTCCTGAGGAGAGCAACTTGCCTAGGTATTCTTTAGGAAAATTACAAAATTTAGCAAAAAGTTGACATCCAAGTTATTTTATGAAGAGGCATACATTTCTTGTGGACAAGTTTTTGTTGGATTGTTTTACTGCAAGTGACTTTGGAGAACCATTACTTTCTTTGTATGGTTCCCACTTAGGCCTGGTTCAAACCAGGGCCAAATTTCAAAAGATGTATTATTGCACAGAATGACTCAGTAAAAGTACCAAAAAGCAGTGCATCACAAAGAATCTTGGATGGCAAAAGGCCTGGTGCCAAGCCTTTTCTTACATTGTCCAATGATGTTGCGCTGTTGGGTTCAGGGTTTGGTTCCAGGCTAAAGGTCGTAAATTCACGAAGAAGCCCAGCAAACGCCTAGACGAAAATTGATGCACCTTCTAGAAGCTCATATAGGGGGCTAGGCCACTAAAACCATTAAACCCTCCCCAGGAAAACCCTGGATTGCCAGGAAAACCCCGAATCTGCTTCTCTAGAAAATCGCGTCCTTTTGTTTGTTTTTGTTTGATCGGCCATTTTCACTCCCAGTTAAACAATAAAGATTGTAATGGCCAATGAAATCAAACAGCGTTTGTGTTGAGTCTGTAGAAAAAAATTGAATGAGGATAAATGCAAATTAGTTTCCTTTATAAGCATTCGGAAAATTACACACACAAATTAATGATCCCTAAAACAATTGAAATTCCAAATGTGCTTTTGTCACAAAGAGCGATTCTTCATTTATTGTGCATGTTTAATTTGCCATAACAGTTGCGTTCTTCAACAGAAAAAGAAGGTTGAAAAATTTGCTGTTTGCAAAAATGGCGCAAGAAACTGTTAAGGAGGAAAAAGTGAAGCAAAAGGACAACCAGGAAGAAGAGGTCTATGGCATTGATAAGTGCTTCCGTATCAATTTCAAGTTAGGTTGCATGAGAATTGATTTGAACCCAGTTGTGAGTTTTTTTTCAGCTGTAATAATATGGGCGTTTGTTATTTGGTGCATAGTGGATCCAAAGGGATCCTTGAAGGAGATGGGCAAATGGAAGGACTGGATAACAGGCACCTGGACCTGGTTTTACATTGGAACCCAAGACGTCTGGGCGGTATTCATTCTAATTCTTTACTTCTCGAAATACTCCAACGTCAAACTTGGCAAGGACGACGAGAAGCCTGAATACAATGACGCAACGTATTTTACGATGTTGTTTGCCGCCGGCATTGGCATAGGGTTGTTCTACTTCGGTGTAGCTGAGCCAATTTTCCACTATGCACCTGGAAAATATGGTAACCGTTTTTGGAACAGGCAAGTAGGGCCGTTTACTTTTCATGCGGTGGATAAATAGTGAGGAAGAATGAAACTTTGATCATGACATGGTAGAGAAAGATATGAATTAAACCCGCTTACCTTTTTATTTCAATAGTTGCTGCGACTATCCTTGAATTATTTTATAATAAACTGAAAATTCTTTTCCCTTTGATGAAGGTTTTCTGATTTACTTAAGATAATCTAGCAAGTTTGAAAACAAGTGGTAGATAAACTAAACAATTTTGCGGTTTGCGTGACCATCGCCGGAGCGAATCTTCAAATTTGCGTTGGATTAATAGAAGGGAGAGGATGAAGGAGTGAACTAAGCGCTCGGTTTTTTTAAGTTCTACCTAAAAACAGTACTTCTCATAACGCTGGGCAATACATGTCTGCTGCGAAAGCTAACTTTGTGAAAATGACTGAATCAAGGCACTCTGACGAAAAGGTGTGCTGCCCTCTTTGTTATAAGAACGAGTAAATTTAAGTTCAGGCTCACTGTTCTTAGTTTCTTTGAAGATCTGAGGCTGGATTCTTCTTAAATTTTTCTTAGATTAATAGGGTGTAAGCAGTGCAATCAGGGGCGGACTGGCTGGTCGGGCTATTCGGGCGATCGCCGGAAGGGCCGGTCGGTTTGAGGGCCGGCTGATAAAAGTGCAAAAAAAACTAGCTTAAAAAGTGAACGCGAGGCAAAAAAGTATACCCAAGTGTGATCTGTTTGCCTTGAATTTTCAGAGACTTTGTGGGAAAGAATAAATATACACGCAAGTACTCGAGAACCATTAAAATTACGAATTCATTATTGTCACCGCAGCCCAGACACACTTCAGGAAACATGTTATTGTTGTATTTTCTCTTGACGGGATTTTATTTTTGGCTACATACTATACTGTAACACCCCTGTTTCAATGCGATACATAAGGTTTTAACCTGCCTTGATGTCTTTTTGATGAAAAGCCACAAACATCACAAAAAACAGCATGGTCTTGCTTCTTTCAATAACTCATACAAGTTATGGAAAGTTTATTAGGCCTACACTATCATAAGTCAAATGCACCCCCTGCCCAACATGGGTATGGTGCTACACGATAAAATTTCAACAGGGGTGCCCATGTTTTCTTTTTAGGGTCAGAAATTGACAAATTGATATTTTTGGGTTGCTGAAAATCATTGTGGTTTTTCGGAGGATTAGAAAATTATTTGTCACAAGTGGAGTGTGATAGAAGCCTTCCACTTTAAATATATAAAGAACAGGTTACGTAGAAATTTTTTCAAAACTTACGAAACTTAAAATCCTCGCTTTTGAAATAGATGTTGTTAAAAATTGCATTTTACATAATCTCAGCATCAGCTTGTTCTTAATTTTTTCTTACCGTTTGACCAATTTTGAGACTAGTGTTCTTATAAAATTGCTCTTTTAAAAAAGAGGATTCGTCGCCTTCTTGGGGCATCAATGTACGTCATAAATGAATAAGGCATCCACCCCAAAGCATAACCGGACGTCAGTGTGATTTGGTATATCATAATAAAAAACTGGAGCAACGACTTCATAATTCTCCAGCAAAAACTTGTTTCCAATGTCGTTGTTCTGCTTGCACTTACAGTGGCTCTACATGCCACCTCTCTCTATTCTGTGACGCCACAGCTAAACATGTCACACACGGGCAAAACTTCACTATTTTCATTAGGGGGTATGAAACTTCGATGCCCGACGAAAGGGCGTGTCATGCTGGATGGAAGGCCGTGTCATGCCTGAACATCATTTTTAGGGCACTTCGCCTCAAGGGTTGAAATCATCAGTGACCCCGAGAGAGGGCCACCATGTATGTTAGACCTTCAGACTCAGGCTGTTTTTCAAAGCCAAAAAAATATTCCTCTCGTTTTTCTAGTGTTGGCTATAAACATTTGTTTCCGAAAAGCAAGCATTTGTAAGGCCTGGCTTTTCTATAAAAGGAAAATAGTCTTCACTTTCTGAATCTCCTAGAGAGCAATTTAAAAATAAGATTGAAGTAAAGTCTCAATTTGATCACAGTGGAACAACAAAACACAGCTTGGAAATTTTGGAATTTCGAAACAAAAATAAGAATCCCATAAAAGAGCAACAGTTTTATTTTCTGAGTTTGATTTTCAACTTTCAGTTGCTCCGTTAGGAAAATGGACATTTTTAGACACCCAAGCACAAAGTAAGTATCCCTGAATTCACCATAACAAAATCCCTCAAGTTTAAGCAAAGAAAACCTTTCTTATTGAATTGGCCACTGAGTGTGCCCTCGCGGGCGACATCTGGCCCGCAAGCAGTAGATTGGATAACCCTGGTTTAGTACAACTGAAAATCTATCCTTTGTTGTGCGGATAGCCTTTTTAATGCGCTTTCTGCTGCTTCATTTTTCTTTTTTTTTGAAACAGCGTCACAGCTTTGAAGATCAAAGTACTTTCTCAAACAGTCAGAATCACGATAAACAATGACAATCCGCTTTATTTTCTTTAACAACTCCCACGAGCCTGTTCACGGGCTCATTCCGTATTATAGATACCCCAGGTATTTGTTCCATGCCCGGATTTCCTTAAGTCCTGCAGTTATTCGTTTAAAACGAATATCATAGGTATCAGCAAATTGGTATAAGCAAAGGGCTTTGTTCAAACAATTACACTTTTTTATAAGAACCAGTAAATTTAAGTTCAGGCTGACTGTTATTAATTTTTTCGAAAATCTGAGGCTGGATTGTTCTTAATTTGTTCTTAAATTAAGAGGGTGTAAGCAGTGCTATTGCTTGCTTTCTCGCTCTAAGGAGGTGTTCAGGCCTCATTTGCCAACAAAACGAGTGAGACAACCTTCATTTGCTGACAAATTTGAATATTCGCCGAAAAAGCACCCACGCATCGCTAAAAATCCTCGATTTTGAGAAAAAACGTTGTTCAAAATTGCATTTTGCAGAAGCTCAGCCTCAGCTTGTTCTTAATTTGTTCTTAACTTTTGACCAGTTTTGAGGCTCGTGTTCTTATAAAATTGCTCTTATAAAAAAATGAGTGTATGCGGTCATATTTAGTGGTGATGTTACCCTGGGTTCAAGGGCTCTGATACCTTTGGGATAATGCAATAAATAAACAACATATATACTTATTTATTGCTTTAAGCTACTTCATTGCTTATCTATCCCCATTTGTTTGACTGTTTTGTGTGTATGAAGCTGGGGTTATGAGATTGCTAGCTGCATGGGCAAATTGTCAAGGCTTGAATGAACTTCATATTAATGTTGAAGATAATACAAAGGTAGTTCTTTTATAAAAAATCTACACTGTTCAATGATGTTGCCTAGCATCTTGTTAGATTAAACGTTAGACTAAATAATACATCGTTTCGCTCGCAGCTTGTATTGAGAACTGAAACATTTCGCGCTCCAGATGTTGTACTTTCGCTTAGGGTGCTGAAACGCATACCCCACCCCCCACCGACAAAGTCGCAATGTACTTTTGAAAGCTTTTTCAATGCTTCTAAGAACATCCTAAAGCAAACAAGACTTCCATGTATGTGTACAGGATAAGCTTGCTTTGTTTGAGTCAGTCGACAAAGAGAGGAAGGGTTCGCAAAAATTGTAGGTTCCATAAAAGCAGGGATAGTGGCAACAAATTGGTCTAGTGTAATGATTGTAAAACGCCACACCAATATGGGAAAGTTAACCATTCCCTGAGTATTTCTCTGTCATTTCTTTGTTTGAATGACAGGGATTTGAAAACCAGTCTGTGCCAAAAAAGAGTGGTCGTGTTCTCTCAAGTGCCAAAACTGTGTTCTAGACGGTGCCCTATACAATACATCCGTTTAACGCTCATGTCCGAGCAGGGAATTATTGTCATGTTAGCAGGGTAGATAATTTTGGTGCTGATTTGGAGCTTTCTGTGGCCTTGAAGCTCGACTATGTAAAGCACCCCTGTGTTCCCATCAAGTCTCAAATGCTAAACCCTTTCTCGAAACTGTTTTCACCACTCGAACTTTTAATCTATTTCAAGCATTTTACATTATCCCAGAGCAAAGCTCTACCTAGTTCAGTTACATCCATTTAGTAACATAAATGTGTCTTTCAGGTACACTGACAACCAGCGTGCCCAAGACGCCATAAACCTGACTTTTTTTCACTGGGGAATCCACGGCTGGATCGTTTATGTCGTCATCGGTCTCCTGCTCAGTTTCCTCAGCTACAGAAAGAATCTTCCAATGACGATGCGCTCTTGCTTCTACCCACTGCTTGGTGACCGTGTCTTTGGAGTGCTGGGAGATATAATTGACATCCTGTCAGTTGTTGCAACTATGTTTGGCGTTTGCACAAGTCTTGGTCTTGGCGCAATTCAACTCAACTCCGGATTCAGGCGCGTAAACAGCAAAATCAGTATCTCGACTGACAATCAGATAATAACAATCTGGGGAATTACAGCCCTTGCCACAGCGTCTGTAATCAGTGGCATCAAGGTCGGCATCAGAAGGTTGAGTGAGATTTGTTTTGGGCTTGGTAAGTGCAGTCGCCATCACAATGTAACGTTTGCAACCCGATCTTTATCCAAAAACCAAAAAGAGTCTCCGTGAAATTAGAGCTGAGGAGTGAAAATGCAAAAGTGGCCCTTTTGAATGTAACAGCTCACCTGGAAAACTTAAAGGTTGCCCATTTACTTAAACATAACCATCATACACTCAGTGCTTCCCAAATGATTCTAAGCAGTATCCAGTCATCATTGAGAGATCATCGGATATAAATGCATCCTTTCCAACCAATGTAATATAAATAATTTGGTTAGTACAAGGATGGCACTAATGGTAATTTTCATATTTAGGCTAACAATCATTTTGAGCAACTTGAATTCGCACAAGCCAGATCCTAGATATAGGTCCATCTTTTCTCCGGACGATACCCATTAGCTCTGAATACCTTCCTCAGAAAACAATGAAAAGGGTGGGATCTTCCGGGCACCACAGAGCAGGGGGGCTTTAGCCAATGAATCATATTCATCAACGAATCACCAGTCAAGTCTCTTTTTATTCGGTATTATCCCCCCCCCCCCAACTTTTTTTAGATCCTCCACTTTTCTCAACGTTCCGCGGTGCCTGTCGGTTTGCCACATACATTTTTCGTTGAGCCTCCACACAGTCGTTGACCTTGTAACTATGCCTGCTTAACTTTGATACCTATAGTTTTTTGTCACTTTAATCTATTGCAGTATAATCTTGCTATTCTTTTCCTTTGGTCTTGTTAAAATAATTCTTTTTGCCTTATGTGGTGCATGCTTTTGCCGTAATAGATCTTTTTTTCTTGTAACTTGAATGCTTTTGTTTTAGGTATGATAATTTTGTTCATTGTTTTCTTCCACGAAAATACTTGGTACCTGCTGAATCTGTACGTCCAAAGCATTGGCTACTACTTGCAGTGGGTAATTCAACTTGGGTTTCATACAGATGCATTTGCGCAGTTGGACAATGCACCCGATAATCTTGAAGCTCCAAAGTGGATTGATGGTTGGACCATTTTTTATTGGGGCTGGTGGATCGCTTGGTCACCTTTCGTTGGAATGTTTATTGCAAAAATTTCCCGTGGCCGCACAATCAAAGATTTCATAACCTACACCCTCACCATCCCAATCTTGTACACTTTCCTTTGGCTGACAGTGTTTGGTGGAGCTGGTATTAAGATGGAAAGAGATGCAGAAAATGCAGGCCTCAACTGCACCAATCCTGTAAGTGCAAGTGGCAAGCTATTTAGGCTGTCTTGCAGAACAAAGGAGGACATGTGGTTTGACCTGATGCAAAAGTATGG
This sequence comes from Rhopilema esculentum, assembly GCF_013076305.1. Next base: position 6,933,078 of record NW_027019306.1, read on the forward strand.
AGACCTGGGAACATTCCTGTCAGTTTTGTCTTTGATGGGAATCATTCTGTACTTCGTAACCAGCTCTGACAGTGGTTCTCTTGTCATTGATTGTCTGTCTGCAAATGGCAATAAAGATCCACCAATTATCCAGCGTATTTTCTGGGCCTTGACAGAAGGCGCGTGTGCTACTGCTCTGCTAAAGTCTGGAGGTCCAAACGCCCTGACAGCGTTGCAGACCGCATCCATTGCGTCAGGACTACCGTATACCGTAATGTTAAACTTCATGTGCGTTGCACTCTGGCGAGCCGTCCGTGAAGACGCTGGTGACTACGACCCTAAAAACTCAGAGTTCACAATGGGAATATTCGACATTACATCACTTGATAGAATCGGGAAAGCTGTGATTTCCATTTTCTGTCCATGGTACTACATGGGAAAGACTTCGGGTAATTTGTTTGTTTTCTGTGTTGCAAACAATTTTGCGATATTAACATAGAATTCATTGTGTTAAAAATCTGTTTATTACCATAATTACAGGCATGATCAATTCTAGAGGCTCTGATTTCTTTCAAACGACATTTAGACGAAATATTTTATATAAAATACAATTATTCAGTGCTAGTTAATTAGATTCTCCTTTTAGGCAAACTGCATCGAAAACATCCAGCCATCTTTATGGTGCTGTTTGCTATAATGTTCTACTTGTGGATAATTCTGATGATCTGTGAAGTCAAAGTTGAGGGAATATCCTATATTGGCTGGACCTTCTTCATGATGTTCGTTGCATATGGTGCAGGCATAAGAATCAACATAAGAGACAAGTATAAGATCGAAGGAAACATGGTCGAGGACTTTTTTGCAGGTACTTTTGACTTGATCCCTTTATCGAAGTGTTTCTGTGTCGATGAGATGTGTGTTTCGCGATGCTTATTTGTTTTGTAAACAACCTGGCAAAACATGGCTGTTGGTTTCATATTGTAATGAAAATATGTCTCATCAGTGATATCGATCATCGACAATAGACTAAACTAATTTAATCAATTTTAGTGCATTTAAATCAAGTTTAGTGCATTTAAATCAAGTTTAGTGCATTAGTGCTTTTCTTAAAGAACATTGCAGAAGAAAATATTCCAAGGTACCTAGGGCCTTTAGTAACCATTTGTAGCTTTTAAATGCTATGATAGCATAGATGAAATCGGCAGTCGTTCTCAAACTATGATAATTTGTGATTCCACAAAAGCGTTTTAGAATCCTTAATAGGCAAGGCCGTCGGAGGCAGGGGAGGAGGCTGAGGGACAGTTTTCGAATCGATGTTCATAAAAATGACAAAATTGCCATTGTGTAGACAGAAGAAGTTCGCCTTTTTATATTTCTCAGACAAAAGTGTCAGACAAAAAGCTTTAGCATGTCATAAAATGGTTGTCATTTCTAAGTTCCATTCGTTCTAAACTAAAGAATAACCGGTCTTTACTTCTGACAATGAAGCATCTTTCAATTTTACGAAGGTGAATTCCTTTTTTTGCGTTACCGTCTCAAATCTCCTTATGTCACTATTTATGACATTATATTTCTTGATACCAGTACTGGTATTCATAACATTTGGTTACAGCCAATTGCCATCAGTTTATACGAGTTACTGAATATTATTTTAACAGTACTGATCCTGTATCCTTTGGCTGCTGTGCAAATGTGGGATCAAACTGAGAAAGGTGAGGTTCCATACAGCAATGGTGATGCCATCGAGTTGGGAACAAGAAATGCTGCAGCCGCACCTGAAGACACTGCTGTCACAGAGCGCAACGGTTTTGAGCCCGTTGGACCCGAAAAAGTAGCTGTGTTTGAAGACAAGCCTCCTCCAAGCTATGACAACACAGTGTTGTAACGAAAAATAGTTAACCTGAATTTACACTAATTGGATTTTTTAAGAATTTTGTAACATTTTCATTTTTCTTTTATCATCTCAACAAACATTTACATTCGCATAAAAAGTTTCGAGTTATTACATATTTTAACTGTTTTTACTTTAATCTATTGTCAGCAAATCAATAAAGAAAATGATAGTTGCTGCTATGTTTCACACTTGTGTGGGACTGTTTGATGCTTGCTTACTTACCAAAAGATTTAACAGCATTTTTTTCAGAATTCTTGCAAATCTTGTTCAGTATATTGTATCCATATTTTTCAAACTTTGTAAATTATCATTCCTAGAGACCTTGCATACACTAGATGATGATTTTTTCTACGTTTGTAGTCTTAAGTTTTGATACATTTTCTTTAGTGTTGTTCTTAAAATATAACCAGCTTTGACTTAGTTGTCTTCAAGTATATTAAATTTTGCTTAAAACGACATTTGAACGTTTTATATTAACCATTAATCGCACCTATTTACATAAAATTGCTTTTAAAAACTGCGTCATGTTTTCATTGAGAATCTCAGTCTACTTTGCCTATGTAAATGGGTACCATTCTCTAAATAGAGAGAGTCGCTTCTTGAAGAGAGAAAAAGAGAGTTCGCTCCCCAGGGTACCTTTTGCAGCTGCTTGCATAATAACCAGTTTTAGGTTATTGGCTTGCACCTTATTCCATTTCCAGTTGTCAAATTATGCTTTTATTTTCCAAAATTATTGCGTGACCAACCCTAAACCTGTTTTGTTTGAGTATCAGTAAAATATTTATTCTAGTTGAAAACTATGCTAGGACTTCCCTATCATCATCTTTCCCAAAATTGAAGAGTACGAAAAGAAACATGTAAACACAATTAATTGCACACAAGCATTAAATTTTCTTGAAATATATCAAGATTCGAGATATTTTGCTATATTGCTATAATGCTATATTAACAGAATTCAAAGCTTATTGTCAGGTGCTCTATTTGATTTTTGTAACAGCAACAAATTCTTCGTAAGAAATTTCTCCATCTCCATTTTTATCCAGGGTTGAAATCAATACATCAAGCATGTCCTGAGAAAGAGCAATGTTTGCCTCTCGGAAACCGAAAACAAATTCATCTGGTGTTAAAAGCAACGTTTTATCTCTGTCCCATTTGTTAAACAAGTCAAGCATGCGTAGATTTTTTCTTCTAAGATACCTCTTCAAGATTGTGAAGATTTTCGTTCGCGCCTTGGAAAGGTCATCTGTGGAGGACGAACCACAATTTGGCCTTGCTACACCACGATAACGAGCTATGAAATTAGGTCTTTGGCTCATCAGTTCTTGAATCAGACAAACGGCACCCTCATCAATGTAGATTTCATCCATCGCTATTTCAACAATCCCTTCTGCTTTTTGTATTGCTTTGATCAAAGGCATACAACCAGTATTTGTGATTGGGTTGTAACCAACATTCAGTCTTTTCAAGGATTTGTTTTTGCTCAGTCCTTTACTGAGAGCTACGCAGCCTGTATTGCTTATGCGATTATGAGAAAGGTTCAATGATTCAAGTGTGTCATTAACAGCCAAGGCTGTCCCTATAGCCTCTGCCCCGCAATCAGAAAAGCCATTGAAGCTTAAATTTAGGATACATATTGATTTATTCCAAGCCAAACCTGAACTGAAGTCAATTGCCCCTTGCAGTCTTAAATGGTTCCAGCTCAAATCTAACTCAACAATGCTTTGGTTCATCTCTATAGCTAAACCAAGATCTTTCCCAGCAGTTGACATGAACTGATTGTGGCTCAAATTCAAAGTTTTTAAACTCTTATTTGCTGCAACGCCATGTGCAATTTCAAAGGCTCTAGCATCGCTTAAGGAGTTCCCGCTTACGTTTAGTTCCCTAAGAACTTTCGAGTCCCGTAAAATCATGCTTATATATTTTGAACCCTTTTTGCCAATGTTATTGTCAGCTAAGTTCAGTTCTGTGATGTATGTATTTTTCAATAGCATGTTATGTAGCTCTTTCATACCTTTATGGTCAATCCTATTTCCCCGCAAATCAAGGCTTCTCACGCAATGATTGCCGACCAGTGCCTCCGCAAGTACTTTCAGCTCATTGGCTCTCAACACATCATGTGATAATCGAGCGCTTCTCACGGTCAATCGATCCATGATAAACTTCGATGGAATCAAATCATTTTCAGCAAACACTCTCTTGCATTGACCTGTCGTAGAGCGATCCAATTCACTAGCAAAGTCAGAAAACGACTCCTCCAAGTCTGTATCCCAGATGCTCTCTTCAGATGATAATTCAATTATTGCGGTATTTCTGTATCGATTTGCATCATTAATGGCAGTAGGGTCTTTTCTGTCATGAAACTCATCAACAGCATTATGAAAAGTGGCAGTATTATCATTTAGCGAAGACTCCTGAAAATGGGGTCTATGCAGCATTTTTACGTCTTTAGTCAACCCCTCTAGATGCTGCAACTTTCTTCGAAGTATTTGTTTTGGCGACTATAGCAACAAATATGCTAAAGATTCTAATCAAATATTCTAATGATACATTAAGGTAATGTTAATGTTCAATTGATTGAGATTTTTATGTCATGTCGACATTATTCAATCTAACTACTGTTTTAGTACAGCAATTAACACCATGAGGTGAAAGATCATCTACTGGTTTGAAATTGTAATTTCATTTATGCCACGAACGACATTTGCTTGATTCAAAGTTCTCTCGTGTGCTCCTAGCGTAACGCCCCTTGTATCCGCCAGGTTTTAGTTCCCGTTTTAGGTAACCATATACATGTTATTTTCTTAAACTGTTAATTTCTTACAAATTTTTTTGTAGGAGTAATAATTACAGATATAGAGAAACCTTAGTTGATTCTATTGACTGCGGTCTAAATTTTTTCTCTTTCACAAATGTTGCTAACTCTGAAAGGTTGGCTAGCAGGACATTTATGGCTAACTCTGAACGGTTGACTGGTGCCTTTAAAGGCATAAGTACAGAAATCCAAAATCCAAAATCTAAAATCCAAAATCCAAAATCCAAAATCCAAAATCCAAAATCCAAAATCCAAAATCCAAAATCCAAAATCCAAAATCCAAAATCCAAAATCCAAAATCCAAAATCCAAAATCCAAAATCCAAAATCCAAAAATATCCAAATTCAAATAATTTAGAAATCCATATCCAAAAATTATTTAGACCAAATTGATCAGAGCAAACACACAAGAAAGGAATTGGAAACTGCTTACGTAAAACCACTGCGCGCTGCTCTAGGATTTCACCGATTTGCAGAAAGGCGGAAACTGTTCACATGTTTTTCTGTGCGCAGTTTGATTGGTCAACCGCTCGTGGTCGAGTCGTTGTAAGCCACTTTTACCTGTGTCAAATGCCTTTAAGATAAGAGTTAGTGAATTAAAACCTCAATATGATCTCGTTGGCCAAAGACATCAGGCTTTTTTGTCAGTTCATCTTAATCTCAAATTTAGATAATTTATCTCAGCATAAAAACATAAATTTAAAACAAACGGAATAAAAGGAGACAAATGCCATTAAGATTTTTACATCCACATCTTGGTCTACCTACCTTTTGACAATAAATTCTTTCAAAAGGCCTCTCCAGCCAGCCAAAAAATTTATTTATTTCTATTGACATAAAACAGTTCATGCTGCATTTAGCATGACAAAACAGTTCTTCTTGCGATATTCCAATTATTTTTAAGCTGAAACGCTTATTATTTGCCCCTTTCCGAAAAAGATCGAATCTCGTTGTCTTGAGTTTTTTGCTAGCTCAATATTATTATACAAATTTGAAAGGACTCAAAGTATTGTCCGAAAACAACCAAAATCAGCCTTTCTCTTTAAAATAATCTTTCAAAGTTGAAAATTATTGACATGATTCCATGATTTTGATTCTGCAAACTTGATTAAAGTTAACAAGCAAAGATTGTCTGGTAAAAAGTTGCTCGCAATATTCGGTATTTCAAAACAAATGAGAAGTTCATATTTTCATACAGATGCAACAAGAAAGCAATTACTGTCATTTGCAGCTTGTATTGTGCAAATCAGCGACGTAAAACTTTTTGGTTTGATGTAAGAAGGCATCCGAAATACACTGAGTGACATCAAAATTACGTAGCAGTGTCACCAAACCAAAACTTTCTTTGCTCGCAATTCAATTCATTGTCAAAATGCTAGCAAAAAAATATGCAAAACAGTTTAAAAAATCAAAAAATTAATGACCAGCAGGCTGAATTCTAAAGATGCAAATTTTAGCTGAAGGGGCCTCTTAATATGTTTTGGAGACACTTGGTCATTGCATCCTACAGCTTGACAGGACAAAACTGAAAAGATTTGAGGGGCTCTGTATTCTAAGTGCTACGAGAAAACTAGTGACTGCATGGCTTTTAGTACATTTTAGAAATTATCAGGGGTGAAGGGTAAGCCCCACAGCTTCCTGCTCCGCAGTCTATTACCTCTATGATTAGATTTATGATAATCTAGATAAGGATTTATGTGATAATTGTAAAAGAAAATTGTATTACTTAGTCAGCTACCGATCCTTGAAATTTGTTAATCGGTCGAATTTTTGTGAATGTTGAAATGGTCATAATGAGCCCCTCGAAAAATGTTTTTGGGACCCCCTCAAAACGAGGATCTGTATTTTGCTCTCTAGGTTATTCAGTCGGCGAATTGTCCAACTCGTCGTAAAATAAAGGATGACTGGCTAACTTTGGTGGCAAAGGGGACCTAGACACTTCTCTTGAGCACACAAGTTAGCAATGGCCCTGGGTACAGTATGCTGGGCTGATCTTTTTTTTGAATAACCGGAGTTAGCATACTTTGCCATCTTCTTTTATTTTTGCTTTCCTCTCCGGCAAAACTGCATGACGCATATGGTGGTAATTTTTTGTATGAAAAACTTTAATAACACGAGTATATGCACATATTTTTCACACATTATTGATACTAGATATGGTCAATGTCCATTTCATCTCTACCAGATCTGATACAGATGCTTAAGGAAAAAGCAGCAAACCCTGTCCTCTTCTAAATTTTGTTAGCTAAGTTTAAGCTTCGAGACAGTCCATTGGCTACTCATTTTCTACCTTTAATGTTATACTTGCCGGATTATTTTGACTGGAAAGTCTTTATTGTAAAGAAGCAAGCTTAGATGTTTCTGACTTGCAATTCTTACGAAAAAAGCCTCGAAACGACTGGATTTTAGCATGCTTTATGGAAGTTGCCTATATTGTGAAGGAAAAACATCCGGTTAATACTTCCTTTTGTGCCCAAGCCTCGAAGTCGGATTACGAGTCAGTTGTTCAAGCTGTAATGAGAGGTTATTTGTTGTGTATGGACACGTTATAAGCTCTCGCTAGTATACGCTGATTATGTTTATTGTATATAATTCGATTCTGTTCTTGTTGTTATAAAATGGTGAAAACCCAAGATGGTGTCTTCATCGAATGTCCTGAACTTAATCTTCAAAACAGCTTGATGCTGTATTAACAATGATAATCAATCACAGGACCTGAGCCAGGGTGTGATATAAAGAACAGAGAGATACAAATGTTTGATATGACACAATGAGTAGCTTCGAAGCCCAACAGAACAATGTTTACAGATTAAAGACGTATTGAAATTGTTATGAATACACTGTCTTCCAGCCCCCTTAAGCTACCACTTCATAGGACGTGATTTTGCGTTCTTGCTTGCACCGTTTCTTACGTCAACGTTACTATCTATTCAATACCTGATATTGCAACGAATTCATCGTAACCAACCTGTCCGTTTTTATCACTATCAAGTTGATTAACTAAAAATTCTATCATATCAGCTGATAATGGAATACTGGCAGCTGCTATTCCCATCTGAAACTCTTTCCTTGATAAAGTCATACTTTTGTCCTTGTCCCATCTGTTGAACAAGTCAATCATTCTCAGACGCTTTTCTTTTAAGTACTGCCTGATCTTATCAAAAATCTTTTTCTTCAATAGAGCAAGCTCATTTTTCCGCAATCCAGCACCAGAATCTTTTGTTATTCCTTGGTATGTAACCTCCAACTTAGTTCTAGAGCGCACGAGTTCTTGAATGATCTCAAATGCTTCTTCATCTAGAAAGATATCTTTCATAAGCAATTCTATAAGCTCTTTTGCCTCTTTAGCTGCCATTAAAAGGGCGGATCCCCCAGAACTGGTTATCGGGTTGTATCCGATATTTAATCTTTGTAGTGCCACATTTTTTGCCAAGCCTTTGCTCAAAGCAATAGCACCCACGTCTGAAATTCTATTGTGAGATAAATCAAGTGACTTCAATGTATCATTATGCGCTAGGGCATTTCCCATTGCAGCTGCACCGTTGTCTGAGAAGCCATTAAAGCTTAAATTTAGAACCTCGATGGACGAGTTCTTGGCCATTGCATTTGCAATAGCTATGGCTCCGTCCATCCTCAAGTGATTCCAACTTAGATTCAGTTCCACCAGTGTTTGATTTGTCGCTATTGCTGAGCCAATTTCACGCCCGGCAGCTGACCTGAATTCATTGTGGCTTAGGTTGAGTCGTTTGACTGTGTCATTTTCTGCAATGCCATGAGAAAGTGCAGTACTGTCTTTGTCACTCAGTCGATTTCCTTTCAAATTAACATTTACAAGGCTTCGAGTAGACTTGAGCATACTTCCTAGTGCTGCTGCTCCTTTCGATCCTATATCATTCTCTGCCAGGTTGACGTCTGTAATAAAACAGTTTTCCTGCAATACACGGCAAATCAAAGTTGTACCAACAGGTCCAATATTGTTGGCCTCTATGTCAAGTGTCTTTACAAAGGTGTTAGTGATTAGTGCATCAGCAATCGATTGGATTTCCTTAGGGCCTATGGCCCGATGCCTTGCATGCAATACTGATGTTTTGAGCGATTTTAGCACGTGGTTCGATGGAGTTATTTTTAAGGATTTGCAGGTTTTCAAATATATTTTCTCTCCTCTCGATGCTTGATTAGCAGTGCCAGTTGAGGAATTGCGCTCCTCCAGGTCGGTATCCCAGTCGCTGTCCTCCGACTCACATCTGCTCAAGTCGATGTTGCAAATTTCTCCCTCTTCATCAGACAATTCAACTTCTTCCCTTTGTATGATTTTAGCATTGAATTCGTCTATAACATCAGGAAAATGATCTGCCTTGACGGACAACTTTGGATATCCGATAACTGCTCTTTGCATGTTTTCCATTTCAAGCTTTTGCATAACGTAAATATACAGAATCCAACTAAAGCTTTCTTGTGTTTTTATTCTCAATTTACAGTCTAAACTAACCCAACCAAATATGCAAAAGTCCAGAAAAGAAACAGTCCATCATCAGTCTGGACATCAAATGATTTCCTACACATGTGACGTCTATGTTGTCAATTTTTCCACCAGATGTTCTTTAGGTCCTAAAGGAGAGTTAAATCCATTCCTACCAGTGCGCACTATTTCTACTCCAACCACTTCTCACTCAAGTTAGTCTTTCAATGCTCAAGCTTATCATTATCTAAACCATTTTCCTGCGTAAACAAAAATATCTCGTGGGGCAGTGTACGATTAAATAATATTCCAAGGGTTCTTCTGTTCAAAGTTTGCATGAATCTTTGTACTAAATAATCTGAACGTTTCTATAGCAATCTTTGACAAGTCATTTTATTCAATAAAGCTCGCAGTTTAACCGTTGTATTGAGCGAAGAAAAATTAACATCAGTTGCTCACACCGCCAGAGTAAAGGCTGCCATGGCGACCAAATAAATGATTATGCGGCATTTTCAAGATTCAAAACCTTATCACCTAAAATCGTCAAATGAATATAAATGTTTCGGCAATGGTTTCAGAGGAGCCATAAAATGCATTAGACCATCAATCACCCATTATGCTAACTTTGACTGGCATACATTAAATTCTGATGAAATATTCAAAGAGAAATAAACTGTTTTATCCCAAGAATGTGAAAAACAGTATTTGTACTTTGTTCTTGTTACCGACCTGCCAATCAAGCGCCCGCTAGGCCAGAGAAAACAGCCTGTAGCATCCCAGGAAGTCAATGTTTTAGTCATTTTAGGCTATGTTCACTTATTCTTTAAGCGACAGCGATCTTGTTGACGCTTGTAAAAGTAAGTGAAGTTTCCCACGTTTCAAAGTTTCTTGTCTCGATAGAGATTTTTAACAGAAGTTGATGTTTGAGGGTCTTTTTTCACCGGCTGATATAGCCCATCCTTGAATGGGGGCAAATTAACACGAAGGGTCATTGGGGGAGCATATTACGTGATAGTGTGATGCACACACATAGATCGAGCCATTCACTACAGGGCAGTGGACTGAGAAGGTAAGATGACATGTGGCCCTTCCCTTGGCATTTGATGCTGTCTCTATTGCCACCAAAGGGTTTATTTCCAGAAGAAAACTCGCATTTTTAACAGTTGAACAATTTATAGGTATATGTGAAGAGCATTATTTAATATCAGTGCAGTATTTTTGTCACGAGAACATGTAGTCATTTCACGATAGGTTGAGGGCGTAGCGGGCAATCATGGTGGAAAAATTTTATGCTATGCAAACCCTCCATAAGGCACAAGGTACATGTCCTTAAAGTTTCTTTATTTTTAGACATCCTATCATACCTTTGTACAAACACTTTAAGACTGAGAATTGGGTTTTGTCTATAGCAAATCTAACAGAATGACAATAATGATACGTTGGATCTTAAAGAGACTACGAAGGAGCATAAAATTTGGTTTCTGGAAAAAGGCGCGTAAAATTGGTAGCGGCTCCAGTTCTCCATATCAATCGGGCCTACCAAAGCTTGGTTTACATTAATTTTTCCAACGATCTTGTAGAAATGGAGCTACCTTTTCAGATACCGTTATCGAAAAATGATCTTCTTAGCCACAGTGATGAACATTACGCTGTCGATGAAGTCTACTCTGTCAGGGATATCAATCTGAAATTTGCAGGTAAGAAGAGAGGGCCTAAGCAAGTAAGAGATTGTATTGTTCGCTTATTGAGGATCCGAATGAATAGCAACTTTGCTCAGTTATTCTTTAAAATCTATCTTCTTTCTCTCAAGTGCAAAACTATTGCTTTGAAAAAATTTCTCTTTACAGTACGGAGCAGATGTCTAACCATTGCGATTCAAACGTTTTTTACTACACGCCAATTCAGTTTACCGGTTGCAAAGTTTGAAAGTTGAATGACACACTACTCTAAAAATATATTTTCAGTTATATGTATATACTGTTAACTTGAATAAGTCACTCGGCCTGATCACACTTTTGGTGAAAGTTACTCTTAATAGGTTGTATGTCCAAAACATTCAAAAGTGATTCAACTTTGTATGGTCCTTATATTACCCTGGCGACCACAGTAAAAGAAAAACATTGATATGGCTTATACAAGTGATATGCTTCAAACTGTTGTTTTGCAAAAAAACATTAAAATATGACAAATTGTCCAAATTTTTACATTGAAAGCCTCTATGGTATTTCACTGAAAGAGTTGAGTTGTTTTTGAGAGCTACACTTAATGTAACGAAAGTAATTTATACAAAGATAAAATTCAAAGCGGCATACGCGAAACCAAATCCCATCATTTTACCCATCAAAAAATATCAGCATTTCCAGACCTTTACCAAAACTATGTTTTGTTGAATTCATGGCTTGAAGATAATTGGTCAAAAGGGGTTTGTCTTTCTTCAAATGTCAATAATAGTAATTAAAGCAAGTTTTGTTTGTAAATCTCCTACCAAGAAACATTTCATGTAGTGGGTTTTGTGAACTTTCTTTAGAGATAGACTTTAAAGCTTCAACTGACTAGCCACAGAATGACAGTAAAATTGAAATCCATACCAGGGTTTGACAACTTGTATGATCCTGTTTATTCTTAACTTGTCAATTTCAAGTTATTAATCTACCTCTACTCAGTTTTCAGTTTGCATAACTCGTTTGGTTTCATAAAAAGCTGAAACTTTCTTATATATTCTATATGTATATGCCTAAGTAAATCATTCTTGAAAGATAATTATTATTGCTCTTTGGGACAAACTTACTGAAAGTCCTATGTACACATTTTATCTGTAGGTGGATAATGTTTTGCCCCCTTGTTTTTTTTGCTTTTTTATTGAAAATCATAAAACGCTGAACTAAAACATATATTCAATTTTATACTGTAAAGACCAGATTTATGATTTTATATACTCTTTTCAGAGAGTGAGACTGCTTTGAAAGAAAAAGGCCCAACAGGAATTTTATCAGAGTTTGATACAATATTCAGCATTCTAAGGTGAGTTCTATTAATTTTCCAAGTAAAAGTTGATTTTTTGGGTCAAGGTTTCTTGTTGAAGAGAAGGCTGTCAGCATAGCTATTTGAAAATAAAAATTCTGTTCAGTTGAATCAGTTGAAAAGAGATAACAGCTTTTCTGGAAGACTGATAAGGATCAAGAGCCGCATCCACTAGGGTCTTGTTTTTTTCTCTTTTAAAAACGTTTTGAAGGACTATAGTCTCCCCCTTCTGTAATTTCAACCAACGACCCAGCTCCTTCTGCCAGTAGGACTAATATTACAATACAAGATGCATGTCTCTCAGAAAAAGTCTATTTCTATAATATAAATCAGCTTCAGACAAATGTGAGATTACCATATTTTTCAATATTCTTTGAGGCAGCTTATGTAAATGCTTATGTGTATAAAGATATCTCACAGAGGTAAAAAGCCAGCTATTGGTTGAAAACAATTAAAAGGAAGGAATTGAATCATTTATTACTGTGAAACCTCAGAAAGTGATGATACATGTCCTTTTGATAATGTTGTATGTATCTGTCAAGGGTTCAGATTTATGTTTCTGAATTTAGAAACTTGCTTTTTTACTAAGAAATTTGTCATGTCAATTTGAAGGCATATCCTATTGTTCTTGAAAACAGTTTTCCTTCTTTATGTGTCAGGTTTTGTTAGTCTTATTTTTTTCTGCTACAACCATAGACTACCTCTTTTTAAAAAAAAATTTCCAATGAAATTTTTCTGTTGAATCACATGTTGATGAAATTGACTTTGGTGGCATCAGTCTTTTATATACATTGTCATTAATATCTAAATTGCATTTTAGTCGTTTCAATGAACTGTCAGCAGATGTGAAAGAGAATGCATGGTCTGTTACCATCAAAGGTAGGTGTCTTCAATTAGCAAAATATTTTATGCTTCGCATGTGTACAGAATTTTGTTTCAAAAGCTATTACAAATTAAATAAATATAAAGTTTTCAAATCAACTATATACTAAATCAACTATAAGTTTTGAATTCCAAGTGTAAGAATCCAGATGAATTTTAGTAATGATAGGCAACATTTATATTAAACCATCCCATTCTAATTAAGTTCGGAAACCCCAGTGCAAGGAAAGAGAACATGAAATTACGAATAAAATATTTAAATTTGATCTCAAATTTAAATTCAGATTCAAATTCATGTCATTCAGCAACATATTTGCAATTTATCAAATGCAAATTAACCAAAGATATATTGATAAAAGATAGAAAGCTAAAGATCAATGGATACAGTATGCTCTATCTAATACAATTTGCAGTAAGTTGCCCAGGACACTGGGAGAACAAAAGAGGTTTTTGAGCCCAGTGACCTGATATTTAGGCTACAACCGGTTTTTGTTGCAGACTACTTTTTAAAGCTTTAAACAGGAATTTCATTAGGTTTAGGATGAAATCGGTCAAATGATACAGAAAATGTCTAAATTATTTTTTTTCTAATCAGATTTAATTTGATGTTTGAGGGCCGTCTAGAAGAAAGCCTTATGCACTGCTGTACACCATGAGATTAGCAATGACCTTTGCTCTGAACAGGCCTTGCTCTAAGTAAAATGAAGGTGCTCCATAAAAAGAGCCCCTTAGAAACTCTAGGCGCTCTATTTCGCACCTCTAAGTAAATTTCCTTGAGAGCATCCTTCGAGAGCTTTAGAAGATCGAGAGCTTCATATTAAAAGCTTCGGAAGAATGTTAAATATGAATTTCAACGGTGATACCAGAAAGCACCATAATATGAAATAACAAAACATGCAACAAACACTATGTTAATGTAAATATATAAATATAACAGAACAAAGTCGCAAAATTGTTCAGATTTTTCTAGATATGTAAGTTGCCATCATGCGATGAGCTTTTATCAGTGTCAGTATCACTACTGTTATGTTTAGCTTCACATATTGCTTCATCAAAACGCATGGCTTTAAATCGAACAATTAACTTTGTTTCCTTTTTTCATGTTATCCATTCTATAAGAAACGCTAGAACATCTACTACTCGCAAACTCAAATGAAAAGCAATGCGATAATTTGGACGGAAACGTGATCGCTGATTTGCACAGGCGATTTTAAGTTATTAAGAAAAACAGAAAATAATATTTACTTCAATAGAAGATTAACGCTTGCTCAAAAATCAAATAAATCTGCCAGAGAATACGCTTGATGGCCTGTATTCTTGATGGTTATTAGAGGGTTATTAGATTTAAAATGATATCGAAAACCCAACGTTGAATTTGCTGATTTTTTCTCAAGGGGTAATCTTACGCAAATCATAATATTGCGGTCTGTTGGGAAGATTGTTTATGCTTGATCAAGTTGATTCAACAAATTCCAAAAATTTATTTTGCTCCGTGTTAATATTGTTTTTACGTTTTGAGGGGCTCTATAAATCGCTCTCCAAGGCTTCTTTTGGGTGCGCTCTAGGCGCGCGCGCTCGATCGAGCGCCTTTCCGGGCAAGGCCTGGACTCTGAATGAAGTTTCTATACTGTTACAAGGGTCTGATACAAGGGTCTCCAATACTCATGGTACATCCATGCTCCAACACATACACACTTTCAGTTGACTAATTTATAGTTGAATAAAGTTGAATAAATAATCAATTGTAAAATGATTCTGATGAATGTTTCATTTAGCTTTCAGTCAACACGTGAATGAGCTTGGTATTATAATTGACCCAGAAGGAATGGATTATCAAATCCAAAACATGCATCTAAACACAACCAAGGTGTGTGTCACTAAATCACTTTTCCTTTGATTTTCATCCATAATTAGCTTAGAAAATAAAAACCAATCATTTTGGAAGGTCCTTCTTAGCTTATAATGATCAATGGCGTAGCCTATCTGATTAATTCCAATCAACAATACAATAACTATGATTTTAGATGGAAATAGGCCAACCAGAGAACAGTTTTCTGATTGGCCTTTAACAATACACAACTGGAATATTTTTGTTTGAAATTGTTATTTTTCCATTTTCTAATACCCTGTCATTACGAATTAGTAATGTACGCTTTGCACACACTAATTTGGCAAAATGTAGTTTTGTATTCACTCTGTTTAAATTTAAGACGATAAGTCTGCTTTATACACCTTAAACTATCACATCTACAATGCATTGGCGGTCTTCCTAAAATCATTGGAATACATCGACCAGTTGGCGTAAAGTGGGTGCGTTTTTCCAGCTACCTAGAAACTGGCAGTTTTGCAGACGACAACAACATTTTGATCTCCTTTCTAGATGTTGTCGTACCTACTTACACAGTTGATGGAAGCATTTGAAGGGGAAGCTACCACGCCAAGCATACACACAGATGAAACCCGAAAGGTAGTTGTTATATGTCATTTCTCCAAAAGAGGGTCTTTGGATTCAGGGATTTAGACTTAATTTCAATGCATGCAAACCAACTTTAGATATCTTGTTGATTATGATATCGATATTAATAATGCATCTTTTTAAAATAGTTTTGAATAATATTAAGTTCGAAAAAATTAATGCGTTGAGTAAACGCAAATAAAAGCGATTTGGCATCTCGTGTACATGTGCTGTTTGGTAAAATTTATAAAAGTCCAATTTCGCTGCGTCTCCTCAGCAGAAAATTTCTGGAGTACCCATGAATATCAGCGACTGTCCGGTATCAGTCATTTCTTATCATTTTAAACCAATGGTAAGGCGAAGGAAAAATTTATGAAGACTCGCGCATT